>JZKD02S1979812.1:21976-50438 GCA_000966675.3 Picea glauca
GAAAAAACCACTTCCACCACACCATGGGGTACATTCATGTATGACAAAATGTCGTTTGGTTTGATGAATGCAGGGGCTACATTCCAGTGCGCTATGGACATCGCTTTTGTTGGAGAAAGAGACAAGTTCGTAGTCATCTACCTTGAAGATTTGACGGTTTTCTCTAAAATCGATGAAGAACATTTGATCCATTTAAAACAGACCTTCGAAAAATGCCGCAGTTATGGCCTGTCTTTGAACCTAAAGAAATCAAATTTCGCGATGCAGGAAGGTAAGATTCTGGGGAATATCGTATCTAAATATGGGATCAGGATTGATCCTAAGAGGATTGAAGCAATAGAAACTATAAATATTCCTAGAAACGTAAAAGAAATTCAATCTTTCTTAGGTACAATAAATTTTTTACAAAGGTTTATACCAAATTTTGTTGAGATTGTCAAATTGATCATAGGAATGTTGAAGAAATATAGCAGAGTAAATTGGACGACCGAGGCTAAAGCATCATTCGTGCATATTAAAAAAGTCATCAGCGAGGCACCTGTGTTAGCAAGCCCAGATTACTTGAAATATTTCCTCATCTTCTCGTTCGCTTATGAACATACTATCGCTGCGGTGTTTTTGCAAAAGGATGATGAAGGCTTTGAACGATCGATCGCATTTTTTAGCAAGAGCCTTAGAGAGGCCGAACTAAAATACGATATAATAGAAAAACATGCGTACACAATGGTGAAAGCGCTAAAAGCATTCAAAACCTACGTTCTGCATTCAAAAATTATTGCGTACGTACCAACTAGTGCTGTGAAAGATATATTAGTACAACCAGATAGTGATGGAAAACGAGGGCGTTGGCTCGCTAAAATACAAGAATTTGATCTGGAAGTCAAGCCTACTAAATTGATAAAGGGGCAGGGTCTAGCCAAACTCATGGCTGAGTCGAACCTTAGAGCTCTTGATATCAATTGCCTCCAAGAGGAAGACGGAGACACACATTTGCAAGAGCCGGATGACCAGACACATCCAAGCAAGGTTGAAGAAAAATTCATGTCATCAGGCTGGTATAAAGACATATTTTTCTATTTGTTAAACCTGAAATGTCCATATGGAATATCACCAGCCAAATGCAGAACTTTAAAACTCCACGCTATAAAATATTGCATCTCTGAAAATCAACTATACTGGAAGGATCCACTCGGGTTCTTACTAGTCTGTCTGGTTGAGTCGGAAACTCCACGGGTCATAGAAGAATTTCATGAAGGAATCTGTGGAGGACACCATGCATGGAGAGCCACAGCTTACAAGATCCTGAGGGCCGGATACTATTGGCCGAAACTATTTTCAGACATCAATGCCAAAGTGCATGCCTGTTACTCGTGTTAAATATTCGCTGGTAAGAAGAAACTCCCTGCACTGCCACTTGTTCCAGTCAAAGCCGAAGCGCCATTTCAAAAATGGGGTTTATACTTTATAGGGGAAATTAATCCCCATTCCAATGCTCAACATAAATGGATTCTAACAGCTACGGATTATTTTACTAAGTGGGTGGAATCCATTCCAACCAAAAGGGAAACAAACTCAGTGGTGATCGACTTCTTGGAAGATAACATCTTGTCAATATTCGGGTGTCCCCAAAAGATTGTTACCGACAACGCCTAGGCCTTCAAGTCCATGGCTATGATCAGCTTCTGTCAAAAGTACAATATCGTTCTCGGCCATTCCACTACTTATTACCCCCAGGTAAATGGGCTGGCCGAATCATCTAACAAGAGGCTGGTAAACGTAACAAAAAAAGTACTGGATGAAAACAAAAGGTCCTGGCATGTGCATTTGAAGTACGCGTTGTGGGCAAACTGCATCAGCACTAAAAGGTCTATCGACATTTTTCCATTTCAAATGGTCTATGGGACTGAGGCGGTTCTGCCTATAAACTTAGCGTTGCCAGTGATGAAATTATGGCATGATTAGAATGAAGAACCCAATCATGTAACCAGGAGAATTAACCAGTTGATCGAGGTTCAACAACATAGAGTGGAGGTTGATGAGAAAATGAAAAAGTACCAGGACGATATGAAAGCATTGTTCGACCTCTAGGCAAAGGACAAAGAATTCATCCCAGGTGACTTAGTGTTAAGATGGGATACGAGAAGAGAAGAAGCCGTGAAGCATGGCAAATTTGACCACCTTTGGTATGGACCATTCACGGTCTCGGCTCCAGAAGGAAAAAATTCCTTTCTTTTGGAAAATATTGATGGAGAAGTTCTCAGCGCCCCTGTCAATGGGCGATATCTAAATCACTACATGACGTAACAGTCGTCAGATAAAAAAAAAAATAATAAATAAATAAATAAAAATAAAAAATTTGTAAATAAATAAATTTTATTATGAGTGCTTTGTACATATTTATATTTTCGTTCAAACATTTACTTTTAATTTTTGGTTTTCGTTCCTAAATTCTCAACACATTTCCAATAAGATTTGTATTTGTTTTTACAGGTTTCCAGCTGTAGACGAAACTAGCAGAAAAATAATGTGCAGGTCGATGTTGAAAATAGAATGACATAAAATAGGTGATACATAAGATAATTCATAGTCCACAAAGAAAGTGAAAAGAAAAGATAGAGGTGAGCTTTCTCAATACATAGGTCAGGAAAGGCTGTTTAAGCAAACTAAGGTAACAATTTTCAAATTGCAATATAAAAGGTTAGACAACAATATTATTCTTGGCTTCATCACCCTCGAATAAAATAATTTGAATGAATACATTAAACCTAAAAACAGTCAATCATAATATTTGTTCCTAAATATCTTTGAAAACCAGTCCCGAACTGTTGTGACCTTTTGTATATTAAGCCATTGAATTGTTGCCTTGTTTTTTGTCTATCTCCAGGCCTAACTTTTAGCAAGTCACTATCTTCCCAAGTCCTTGCAAAGGGGTAAAWKTTTTTCATTTTAAACCTCAGAGATTTCGAAACAGATCTTAATAAGAAAGTTGGTCTTCACAACTACTTGATCTTCTGCYAGGCGAAGGAACATTTAGAGCGATCTTAACTTTCCTAGGTTTTTCAACAGCGTTGAAAAAATAAAAGCTTGCTTGAAYAGGATGTCCCTTAAAATTTTATTATTTTCCCCTGTCTCCCTAAGAACGAAGGTGTTGTGAAGGTCAAAGGAAGATTGATACCGAGTAATCAAAATAAGTTAACAGACCTCTGATACAAAATATTACAGAGATATCAACCGTGATACAAACTGATTGCCCCCATCTTCGTGATTTAAAAGTAAATTATAAGACAGGTGGTGAAAGGAAATTCAGAAATGATTTCCCCCACCTATTCCATGAAGACGATGAAAGGAAATTCAAAAATGATTGCCCTCGTCTCAGCGTTTAAACGCATAAATTTTTTCGAAGTGGTGAAAGGAAATTCAGTGAAAGGGGCCAGACAACTTCACCGGGGTATTGAACAGGCTCGCTGGCAGTGAAGCAATGTCTGAGATATCTGTAATGCTGTTATACATGAATATCACTCTACTCTGGTAACCAATGCTTCTAAAAACCTGATCAATACCCCAAATTCGGACGGGAATTCCCTATTTAAAAATATATAATATCATTCTTTTGATGTAAGCTGAGAATCACAAGATCTGTTGAATATCTTAATGTCATTTCGACTGTCTTAAAACATCCCCAAAGTTAGTAGTGGGAAAGGGAAAGTTGTGAAAGTGACTTCAGCCATGTTTGGAAAGAGTATATGAGTTCGAAAAAACTTCTCGAAGTTCAAAATGAAGTTTTCCCTCCCTTCTTTTTTCATTGAATTTTTCTGTTGATTTTAGCTTATGACTCCATTTACCCAATATTGGCATCTGGTCTACTGTTCTTCCCACCTCACAGGAAGGTGGGATCCCTAGTTGGAGCCTATGTTGGACCCGCCCTTGTTTTTAACTCTTTACAATTTTCAATTTGTGATACTTGAAATCTAAAGTTGATTTTCTTTTTCCTTCCGAGATCTTAAAACTCTGAAATATTGTTGCCTGTACAACAATCATTTTTCTACTTTCAAAACAGATCCATTTTCGCAAGTATGTTCGCTCTTTTCTTTTTTATTTCAGGGTCTCGCAAGTCGGATTCTTTAATCCTTGAGTTCATACGTCCCGAGTCACAAAACAACAAGGTCATTTTTAATTTTCGCCCAAGGCTTTAACTAGGGTAAAACTTTTAACTCACGACTAGACGTTGTCGGGAGTTCGCGCCTCGACGTTCGTCAAACCTAAATTTTTTTTTTACAGCCCCAAGAGCTGAGGACACGAGGTACTTGTGGGCTAACCCTGGTAAAAGACTAACCATGGTTAAAATTTATTCTCGGCGCTTCGTCACTCGACACTTTCTTTCATAAAGTTAACGCGTCTAAAACCCCGACTCACGAGGTTGTGACATGATTATAGCAAGATTAATTAGTAACCTAATCTAAGATTTTCTTCCCATAATTTGAGCCTTAATTATCGCCACATCGCGGTTTCGCGACTTGGCATACCATTCTCCCAAAAATCTGTCTTCGAAGTTCTGAGTCGCAATATGGAGAATAAATAAATTATATAATTAATGATGCTCCAAATCAAGATTACTGTTAATTAAGCTAAAATCGACATTTGCAGTCTCGCGAGTTGAAGAGTCAAAATGTAAAAAGGAAATTCACAATGCAGCGAACAACGAAAAAATTATTTACGTTGCTAAGATTTGAAATTTTAAAATAATGCGAAATATGTCCCGCACATCGAGGTTTTCACATTTCCCGAGGTAGCTTTTTACTCTCCATACTCGGACTGACCGTCAGACCGCCAAACATTGATGAAATTAATGGAAGATTAGAGTAAATCTACGAATAATGAGATCGGATTTTACGCAATAAATTTGTTTCTAATTGCGATTTTACAGACCTATGTCGAAGAGTACAAAATTTTCAAATATATACAGGAGTATCATTTTATTTTAAACATTGTTCATAAGCGCACAGAGTTCACCTTTCTCCGACTGAACTAATTTCTACATGTATACACAAGTCTATCGCAGAAGAGTGAAAACACAAAATTCAACTATGGCTCCACGGAAAGCTGCAAAGGCGAATGTCGATATTGCAGCGCAGGGCTCAGACAATGTCTCCGATACTTCACCTCGAACTGGCGTCTCAGTACCTAGCTGGTCGTTTGTTTCATATATTCTGCAATCTGAGTTGGTGAATTACTCAGACTCCAATGACAATGATAATGAAAAGGATGACTTGAAAACCAAGTACAAGATACTTGTTCAATCTGGAATGCACCGGGTTGCAACCAGAACACGGTTGCTCCCATATTATGACATGATCCGATGGGCGTTGGATCACATAGACCTACCCACTAGAACTATCATAAACGAACAATGGGCCACAGTTGGGACTTTTAGACTGGAGAATATCCAAACCATGTATAAGCTCCCAACAACATCTGAATATACATATGATGTTGGATTCATGGAGGGATTCAAAGAGAAATAATGCACTCAATATGACAAAACCATGCCTAGCTTGATAAAAGATTGGGTTTCGCACTCCGCGAAATTCAGAGAAAATGACCAGGGCATTTATTCAATCACTTTGCTGGAGCCAAAGTATATGTATGTGGCAATGATGACATGTCGACTATTTGAAAAGGAGGATACAACGCATTTCTACATTTCATGGGTAACTCTCATGTTTCGGGTAGCAGAAGGTTGCTCATTTAATTGGGCAAAGATACTCTCGGACAATTTGTTCAACCGGGTCAAAGAGTATCGGGAGAAGAAGGCAAGTGGGAGACCATCCTCTTTTTTCATGTCCGCATACATTATGGACGCGGTATGTTCTATGACACCATTCCCTTTGATGAACTGGGCTTCGAATCCACTCAAAGAAAAGCCTGTGCATGAGTATCATGACAAACTGTGGGAAAATAAAGCGGACAAGTTCATTTACGAAATTTTCAACTGGGTGATGGTGCCCCTGCACATCACCATTTTTGGTCGTTCACCACCTCACATCTTGGAAAACATTGCTGTAAACCTGAGCGGTATCGTGAACTGGTACGTAGAAGCAGAGTTTTCCTATTTCAAAGTTTTTTGAGTTGTTGTTCCCCCGCTTTCCCTACCACTGTTCATCCCCGACAAGATGGCTTTTCGCGATATCGCAAGACAAACTGTGATTGGCGGAGTAAGTAAGGAACTCAAAGCATCATCGAAGAAGCTATGGCCGTTTTTCCCCGTTCGGCTAAATTCTTATTCTTTATTGGATTTTGGGCATGCTAAAGCTGAGGCTGCAGCCCTGGAAGACCTGAGTTTGGTCTGTATTGAGTATAAAAAACATGATCTTTAGAAAATTGTAAGTAATCATTTAGCTAATTGTGGGCTGAAGAGGTTTGAACACGAGTGTTCACCCTCGGATGATATTTTCCGAGGGGCGAGATCTTATGGGGAAGTGCTAGTTCGGATCTGATCTTTAGCACCCGAAGACATGGCCTTTGTTTTAAAATTTCAGGAAAACAGATGGAGTTGTCTTCCTGCTGTGTTGTGAGGAGGGAGCCCGGGTGTTTCTGGGATGGAGCAGAAGAATGATGAAGGCACCAAAGAAGCAACTTCTGGTTCAGGAAAAATCCATAACGAAGGGGATCAAACGAATAAACCTGAAACATACACATAGAATCCAGACCCACCAGAAATCCAGAATCCAGAAACTGAGACAAAGACCTCTGATCCTCCGAAGAAGAAGGACTCGGTCGTCACCCCAGGAAAGGCAGTGAAGCAGATCAGAGAACCCATCACTTCTGTCACCCCCTTGCAGTCAACGCAAGGAAATATAGAAGAAGGATGGATTTTCGGTGAGGAACTAAGGCCTATCATACCAGAAGAACTTCCTCCAAATTAGTTCTTCTTTGACAAAAAGAGAAAAGCAGTGGTAAAAAGAGAGTTCTACCAGGATGAAGGATCCACTTCTAAAAAATTCAAAGTTATGACCGATGGAAAGAACAAGAAGAATGAGGAATTCGCCACGGAGATCGCAGGGATGCTAGGAGCATATGCATTGGCGAATCAATTCTCGGCCAGGATGTTAAAAAGTCAGCTCAAAAGAAAGAATCGCCTGATCAAGACTCTCGAAGCCAGAGTAGGTTCGGCCACAAAAAGCGCTAAAGTCCAGGTGAGTGGGGAAATATAACTAGCACGACTAGCTGATAAAAAGGAAATAGAAGTGCTCAAAGCCAAGTTGGAACAAGAACATTCAGTGATCCGAGACGGTTGGGTGCAGGCTGGTCAACAGAGGACTATAATTGCAGAGCTGCAGGCTCAGGTGGAGATCGCTGAAAGTAAGGTGATCGATGTTGAGGGGTTTAAATCCTGAGCAACCCAGATTCGAAGCAATATCTCTTCTGCACAACAGAGTTTGCTCGCCAAAGTAGGAACAATCCGAGAGGATTGTCTGTTGATGCATCGGATTTCTGAGAACCTGATTGTCAAAGAAAGAAATGCAGAAGCAGCTCGGGTCGCCTTTCAAGAGGCGGTGATAGCCACAAACAATAGATTTTTGGCATTTCCTCCCAGACTTACCATCTCAGAACAAACTAGAGGTAACATTCTGTTGAAATATTGGGAGCATAATATTGACCTAAGCAAGGAACAGGCCCAAAAAGTAACCAATTCATTAGAAGAAGCCTTCAATGCTATAGATGCTGAGCTATTGGGTATAGACAATGGAGGCGATGCAGGAACATTAATACAAATGAATGTAGAACAGATCTCACTTGATCTGAAAGAAAAGGATGAGAGATATTTGGCTGACATCTCTCAAATGAATACGGTGGACATGGCTCGAGTTGACAAACACTTGGTTCAACCCAGCATGCAACTAAGTGCTCTTGATATAATTGATGCACAAATGGGAGACAAGATACAACATTTGGCCCGAGAATTTTATTTCGTCAAGGCCAGCTGTCAAGATGAACCATCACAACTCATATATCAACTCGTGGAAAGGTGTATCGCCTGCACCGAGGCCGCGCAAAGACAAGCACCTAGCACCAATTGAAAATAGAGTAGGATAAAGGGAGCAGTTGCACTCCTATCAGTTGTAACCGATTTTGTGAAACCGTTAAGAGTCTAACTGATTTGTAAAATTGTATAAATATAGTAGAGAAAGACATAGAAAAGGCTGGACCTTTTTGGTATTGATTGTAATAGAGTTTTTTGCATTCGAGAAGTTAATATAAGAAAATATGAAGATTCTTGATTCCGTCCAGACTGTATTACAAGTTTGTTTCTTCGTATTTCATGTTTCATTTCATTTCGTGATTCCTAATTGATGTGCTTTGTTGTAATTTAGTATGACCACTACTATAACAAAGGGATTTCTATTTTCTATGAGTATTTATTGTCTTTCCTCTACACCAGCTACCAGCGGGTGTAAGACCAATCTATATTTCCAGAATTCGATATATATTTTGTGCTATGTCATTTATTTCCTTACTAATTTCTTCTTCTGCTTATATGTGAGTTTTCTTTTTGACAGGAATCTTGCTTTATATGCAACTAAATGTTTTTCTCTCATCTCACACATTTATATAAAATATAATACAGTTACGGGAAAGAGCCTTCAGTTTGTATTTCCATTTTATTCCAAAAACATAAAATTCTCTTTATTTCAGACCAAATCAAGACATCATTTAAACCCTCCTTTAAATCCTTTCCTAATCTTACTGTTCCTCCATGACTGTCCCAGCAGCGACATAGCCTAATATCGTACCCAGACTATCGAACCAAACACATATCGCCTTAAACCTTTTTGATATAATCCTTAAAACTGCTAACAACCGGGACGAACTTGAACGTTCGTGGGCAGCCATTGAACAAGATATAACGAATCAGGAACAGTTGGAAGCTAGACTACGAGAACATAGAAATATTTCCTAGTTTCCTATACCGAAGGTTGATGTTACTCTCTCACCCATCTTTCACCTACTTTCGGATGCCTTGACACTTTACTTTAAAGCCTTAGTACAGACTCGGGAACAACACAAACCATGTCAGAGGAGACTACAACAGAGAGCCCGTGTAAAGAATATATCTGCAATCAATGTGGGGATATATACTATCAAGCATGCTACAAAATAACCCAAATTCCAATACCAAGAGCTCCCCCTGCACCTTCAACTTTTGCAGTCAAAGAAGAACACCCTGTTGTTACACAAGAACTAGCAGAACCTCCCAATATTAAGTCTAAGCCCTGCCCTACAACAAATGTCAAATCTGAAACCCCTACTTTTGTAAACAAAGATGTACAAACAGTTCCTGCTGAGGAATATGCCCCTCCCAGCCAGATCAATATCCATACTTTTATGGAACAATATACTCAGACCTTACCTCACGCCACTACTTACAACTCTGAAACACAAACTCAACCATGGGATGAGCAGGCAATAATACAGAAATGGAAGAAAGATTATGAAGCTACACAGGCCAAAAGCCTGCAAGAGCACAAACAAATCTGGATAAATCATACCTACTCAAATTGGGAAACTTTGGAGTAGACACGCCAGGAAGTTCATGCCCTTAAGAAACAGAACAAAGAGTTAAAAGGCAGATTGGCCTTGGTATTTGACTTGGCACAAAAGCTATTGGCTGCAAGGAAACCATCCTGCAATTACTCCTTGTTCCTTATGGAATGACTTAGATGGTTTCAGATCAAATCAATCACAGAAGGAAGACCCCATGCAGTGCTACATCCAGCCAATTTTGTAAAAACCTTTGTAGAAGCCTCTGCTATGGATCAACACCTCCTCTGTATGGCATATTTTCATAATGAGGCCATCCCCAAGAATAGGCAGTTGAACCTTAATCCTCTTGTCGGGGACATGCATATTCGGGCATTCACCTCCTTTCTCCACAATCAGATTATATGGCAGGATGAATTCCTGGCTGCCAAGCACAATGAAGATAATCGCCTTCTCTGGATAAGACCAGAACCACAAAATGCAACCACCTTTGTTACATAATACTATCATTTTTTAAAGAAACCAGGGATGACTGAACACGTTTAGCAACTACAATCAACAATGCTTCAGGATTGCCAACACTTCATCAGATCCACAGAGATTGTTGCCCTCCAGGCAAACAACTTGTTTTGGTAGTAATCTACTGAGAAGAGACATGAACACAATCCCTTTATCCCTACTAATATTGATATAGAAATCTCCAGGGTACCTAACTACATCCAGTGTGTTCAACAATGTGTTGAAAGCTGGATAGGGTACTGGTTTTATTTTCCTATCCTCTGGTTTCCAATAGAGAGATACCAAATCCATTATAAGTTTCCTAAGAAGACAAAAACAACATCTTGGCAAAGGTTACAATCTGTGCAAGGGTTCAGAGCTCCAACATATAGTACCTCCCACAACTAATGCTTAAGTAACTTGCACGCTCAGAGTCAGTATTCAGACTCTGATTCAGAGTGAAGTTGCCTGAGGACATGCAACATTTTAAGTTGGGGGGGATGTTAGGACCACACAATGTACCTTTTTGCCCATACTTTTTTCCACCATTACACTCTTGTTCACTCACATTTAAACTCATTATCACTTTATCTTATCTTTCCAAAGGTATACAACGTCTCTTCTCTTTACTATACGTTTAATCTGTTTTGCATATAATTTTACATCACTCTCGTACTTAACCATTGATTAGAAATGTATAAGTGTTGAAACAATTCAAACTCCAGATTAGCATTGAGGCCTATTACTGAAACAACAACTTAGAAGTTGTTACACAGTCCATGGTCGACGATGTTGAAACACAAAAGCTGTTACACAGTCTGTGGTCGATGATGCTGAAACACAGAAGAAGTTGTTACACAATCCATGGTTGATGATGCTGAAAAACAGAAGAAGTCGTTACACAGTCCATGGTCAACGATGCTGAAACACAGAGGAAGCCATTACACAGTCTGTGGTCGACAATGTTGAAACACAGAAGCTGTTACACAGTCCATAGTTAACGATGTTGAAACACAAAGGAAGTTGTTACACAGTCCGTGGTCAAAGATGCTGAACAGAAACTCACACAGATTGACTACAACAGTTGCACCATGAGTCAAGAATCAAACCATCGCTGCTATCTGAGAAGTGCTGAAATAGTCAGAACGCAAATCTCGTGGCTGAAACAGCTCGTGATTTGCGATGCCAAAATAGTATACAACAATAGTAACAAGAAACAAATAAAGAGTTGTTACTCCAGCCGTAACAACAACACCTCACTCAGTACTCGTAATAGAATTATGTTGCGGGAGACTAGGAGACCCTATTCCAGTTTAGAAAGTTGATTTGACTAAGAATAGGATCTAGATATACACCTGTAATTTGTTGATCAATTGTATCGAAGGGATTTTCCTCTTTAAATAAGAGGAAATCACAATTCGAGAGGACATTTAGTTTTTATACTAAGAAGGTTTTACAGAGAAGGACGTACTTCATTTCATACTATAATATGATACATTGATAGATGACTAAAAGACTGTTTTGAGCATCCTTCTCTAGCCTTTTCGTTTCAGGGGAATCTTGTGAGAAGGGAGGGCCCACCTTCTTCACAAGATTCACTCGTTAGTTTTATAGTGTGTTAGTGTGATCTCTGTTTATGCCTTGACTAATTTATGTCTTGCTGAAACACTACTTTAATGGATTCTACTTTGCTGAAACACTACTGAACTTTGTCTTACTAAAAAATATGCTTTACTAAACGTTACGTTATTTTCATGTGGTTCATGCTTGGGTAATTGTTAATCATTTTAATTAGCAATCCTGTGTGATGAATTTATGAAAGCTTGGTAATCAGAGACTGGTGTTGAAGGTTCTTGCTTAGGGAAGGAATTAAGGTCCTATTCTCTGTTAGAAATTGTTAGCCTTCAATTATTTTCATGAGTGTGCTAATTAGAGACCTGTGCTGAAGGTTCCTGCTTAGGGAAGGAATTAGGGTCCTATTATCTGTCATAAATAGTTAGCCTTCAATTATTTTCATGAGTGTGCTAATAAGAGACTGGTGCTGAAGGTTCCTTCTTAGGGAAGGAATTATGGTCCTGTTCTCTGTTAGAAATAGTTAAACTTCAATTGCATTAATGAGTTCATAAAAGTGTGTTAATCAGAAACAAGGTGCTGAAGTTTCCTGCTTGGGAATAGGGTCATATTCTCTGGTTACAAAATAGTTTGTCTTTCCAGTTGCAGTATCTTGTTGTTACTTTAATATAATCCAGGATTCTTAAATTAATCATTTCTTCAAACTTTGAGCTCTGCAATAGGTAGATTGATTTCTTGTAATTCAAGTAAGAACTTCGGTTTATTCAAGGAAAGTGTGATTAATATAGTTTTTATTACGACTCTAGGTATCTTTTGAGATTGAGCATATATAGTGCGTGGTTACCTTTGAAATAAACAAACTTCCCTGGGTTTACAATTTATGTAGCACTTGATTGTTTAAGATTAATAAGCAATTATAGTGACCAATAAGGCTTTGGAGGAAGCATGTGCAAAGAAGACAAATAGTGGATAAAATGTTCGCATGGTTACATTGGCATTATGATTTCACTTGATTGGGAGTTCATTTCAACAGTTAGGGTAGGTAGGTGTGAATAATCTTGTTGGTCAAGAATTTTTCAGTTTGGATTTTCAGTAGTGTGTACCGTTAGATTTTAGTGGTGTATTCAACATTCAATATCCAGTTGAGAGCAATGTGTAGACTTCGGTTTTTAGTGGAAACTGATGACAGGTTGGAGAAGGGTACACACACCTATTTTCGGAACAACCTAATGGATAAGGAATATAGTCTACTATTCTTTTCTACCTCACAGGGAGGATAGCATCCCCATTGGAGCCAACTATTAGCACCATGATTTTCATAGCTAAGGCTAAAGGTTTGTCAACAGTTTGAAAATTCATGCATGCTAGCACCGATATTATTTTTATGCATAACATCATCTAACATATCCAAGGGTTGGTTTCAAAGGGATGATTTATCATTTATTATTTCCATTTCCATTAGCAACTGCATGCTGCAAAATTCATTGTGCACTGAAAATTTTGCTATGCGTGGCGTAGAGGATGTTGTCGCGCATAGGATTCTATCGTGCAAAGGAAGCTATCACACAGAGTATGTTGTCACACAAAGGATGTTTTCTCATAGAGGATGTTGTCGTACAGATAATGTTTTCGCATAGAGGATGTTGTCATGCAAAGGATGTTGTTGCATAGAGGATGTTGTTGCGCAAATGACGTTATCGCATAGAGGATCTTGTCGTGCATAGGATCTTGTCACATAGAGGATTTTGTCACGCATAGGATGTTGTCGTGCAAAGGATGTTCTCACACATAGGATTTTATCGCATATAGGATGTTGTCGCGCATAAGATTTTCCTGTGCACAGGCTATAGGGCACGTTGAACAAATGACTGGTTTAGTAGTCAACTTCAATATCACTTTCTGATCAAATGGAGAGTATTTTTGAAAGTCCCTGAGTGTTTTTAGTCGAGGACAAACTAGATAATAAAAACCTCTCTCATATTTGAAAACCATTTCATATTTTCGGATATTTGAAGGAATTGTTGAGCCTTATTTTTCAGTTTTCATGATTTCTTGTCCAAGACATGTCTTTGCGACATGTATTTCGGCCATATGGTGATGCATTTAAAGAAACCAAGAGAGGTTTTTATTTATAACAAGCTTACCTACAAAAACCACTATTAGTTTTGAAAAATAGTTTTTTATTTGTAAGATATAATGTCATATTTAATGTCTATTTCCCAGTTTGTTATGTAATCCGCTGCATTTTTGTTGTAGGTTATTGTTGCATAGAAGACTTGTTGTGAAGGGGTGAAAGAGTTTACAAAAATGCACATGATGGATTATCACAACCATATGGTCAAATTTTGATCATGATCAATGATTGTAAATAATATTTTGGTTACAATTATGATTTGGCAAAATTGAGTTTTCTATTTTTAGTAAATCCATTGAATTTATTGTTCTCTTTCAAAGAAATCGGATCCATGATTCTAGGAGAGATTAGTTTGACCCTAGAAGCCAAAGGTGACATCAATTTACTATATATGGGGATCATTTCCATGTAAAATAGGTTGGTTGGAAAAACAATGTAAACAGTGACTATTGAATAGAGATTTTGAATTCAATTGAAACTTAATGAAAAGGTCCTAAAGCTTTGATGAAAATATTGTAATGGTGGAAGTTTGATGAATTGTACTCTCTCTTTGCATACATGCTTTCATGTGTTATTTATATTCATATATGTATTTTTCTCTAAATAGGAATGTGATTCAAATGTAGAATTCACGACGCAATGCTCTAGATTTGTGCCATTTAGATGACTATGCTTCTTCTAAGAAAACTCTGAATTCATCCCCAGTAGTGCTCCGAGTTGCTTCATGTGTTTTTCTCTCACCACACATAATGATTTTTAAACTGAAAGATTGTTTCTTACTTAGCCTTTGTCCTCTCAATTTTAGTCATTGGGTCATTTGTTTCTATCATTTTCTTAAATCGACTCCATAACCCAAGGTCATTCTTTCTTTCACCAATAGAACTAGAAATATTTTATAAAAGTGTTAAATATAGCCGATAGTTTAAAGCCATATCTTGTACAAAGATGAAGTCTCTAGAGAGAGCCCTCTCCAGGTCGGAAAGGCTAGTTTTTGGCTTCAAAGTTGGTTTGTAGGTTGTCGCTATCATTCATTTCCTTAGCCGAACAAAGTTTACAGAGCACTAAAAAAATCCATGTTGATACAAAGGGGAAACCTATTGGTGTTTACTAGTAGGAAATTGTTCAAATTGTTTTTTGGGGAATTTCACTGATGAGATAAAAATTATGGGAATAATTCATGCCATCAATATATGGTCCTTGTATCTCTTTGGAAGGTGATTCCATGTCAATATGGACCATCGTAGCTTGAAGTATTTTTTGTAATATTCATTTTCATGACTAAAGTATAACAAGTGGGTCACCAAGATGTTATGTTATGATTATGATACCATATGCAAGAAAGATAAGAAGATTGTGGCGACATATGCTTTGTCTATAAATCATAAAGAGGAAGTGTCCATCTTTTTCTTATCCTTACTCGTATGTTTTTAGTTGTAAGGTATAAAAAAATAATGTTGGATAATGACATAGTGATTCAAATCATCCAAAGACTCAAGGATGACTCGAACCCCACTATTGGATATACATAGCAATAGGTACCTTGTAGTATAAAGGATATTTGTTTTGGTACATCATTATAATTTAAAACAAAGGATGTTAATGGAATGGAATTTATGTCATACAATGGGCCACTTTGAATTTGAAAAAACATATGAACGAGAAGGCCCTTCTTTTGGGAAGCATGAAAACGGACATCCATATCTCTATAGATTAATCTAAATCTTGTCAAAATAACAATAGTGAAACAATGAAGACCCTTAGTGCACGCTAGCTACTATAGATCCTCGCCATCATATATGAAAAAAATTCCATAACTTTAATAGCAAGCCTCCCTAAATTAGATAACAAATTTATTATCATGGTGGTAGTTGAATGATTTTCCAAATATAATAACTTCTATTCTTCATAGGACCCATTTATGGCAACTTTAGTTTCTCAATTTTTCATGGATACAAAATTTAAATTACGTAACATGACTAGTCCATTATGTTGGATCATTATCCCAATTTAACCAACAAGTGTTGGTAGCCATTATTCAAACTAAATGTCACACACTTGATAATGAGTATGATTTATCATCCATAAACTTATGGACAATTATAGGTGGCTAAAAAGTGCATAAATCGATTTACAATGTTTTTCATTGGACTAACAACACCAATTGGTTAAGCGACTAATCATTGTTGAATGGTAGTAGAATACGAATTATCATGGTGCTACTAAAATATTACTATATGAAACTATTCATGGCCAAAACCCTCCCTCGATAGCTTCATATCTAGTAGGAACATCCAAGGTTTAGGAAGTATACAAAACACTTAACACTAGAGAAACCATCCTATATAAGCTTAAGGACAACCTAGTTTTATCTCAAAATAGAATGAAGTAGTAGGCACATTATTATCACTTAAAGCATTCTTTCGATGTAGAATATTAGGTTTTTCTTCATATCCAAATGTATATTGAAGACATTTGTCAAAGATAAGGGCAACCAAAAGCTAGAACCAAATATCTATGGATCCTATCAAATCCTCTAGTGAATTGGACTAATTACATATATATTAGATCTATCTTTCCACTATAGGATACACCTAGTCTTATATGTGCCTTATTTGAAGAATTTAGTAGGGACAAATTGTTGTGTTAAGACTAGCCTTCCTAAACATGATAAAATAAATTCCATTTGGTTATATCTAGAGGAAGCATTGGCAAGAAAATAACATCGATGATGTCATCACACTATTCATTAAGTCTTGATATGGTGAAAGGAAGCAATTTTGAATATAATACATGGAAACAAACAATTGTTTTATCACATTTTATTCACTTGTAGCCTTCAAGAAAATATTATTATTGAAGGGAAAGGTCATGTTAGGGCCCTACCATAACCCACCTACATCAGGGTACTTGGGAGTTATTTGATTAATGTATGATGCTATATTCTTTGAATAATTTCCATTAGGTAGTTAGCGGATAATTGGTCAATGAAAACATATCATTTTGATGAAATAAGGCCCGCTAGGTTATTGGTATTCATTGATGATGGGACAACAAGTAGTTACAATTTCTAGTGAGAAACCATTTAGAGAGATAGAAGGCTATTTAATGTTTTTCCAATTATTGTGATTATAATAGACATTTTCTTCCTTGGAGGTTTCTCCCTCAAAGAGGCTCATGGAAATTTCTCTATTTATTTAATTATCAATACAAGGGTTTCTATTCTATGGGTTGTATATCATTGTTTCTCTTATTTCATGTTCTATAGATTTTATTTCTTTGGATATTACTGATAATTTATTGTTTTTTCTTACTTAGTACACTAGACCCTTGATTATATTGCTATAAAAAATTGAAGTACTATCATTATCCACCATGACATGATATTCATAATCAAATAAATTTCAAATTGAGTTATAGACATATTAAGGGCTCCTTGTGAATTGTAATTTTCCAAATATTTTATAATATTTATCTAAACCTCTAACTAGCATAATGAAATAATGATTGGTGTACATCGTTGAAAATCTCAAAATTATAGTGGAAAGTGATCAATAATGATGAATCTAAGCAATGTTTAGTACATTTAATCATAGTTTACCATAGTAGATAATGATCGATGAATATTCCATATAGTGGAGCATGGCCATCCATTATTTATTATAAGTGAGTAACAGTTGGATATGAAACACTAACAACTATTTACAAGCATCATCTTCAATAAACGTTATATCTTTTTGGGTCTTCCAAGCTCTTGAATGAAGTATTTATCATTTTAAGTGTCAAATCCACATGTTTTTTCTTTCTCTAAGATTAATAATAAAAACTAGTATTGTGAATGCCACTTTAGTTGAAGTTTATTTTTATCAAAAATCTTAGATTTTTTTTCATAATTCAATATAATATTTAATTAAAGTGCTAGAATTAAAATATTAATGAAATATGATTTATAATTCATTTCATGATTTAATATACAAGATGTAATCACTGTATAAAATTGGAGGAATAATTATTTTCTTAGTAGTGACTGTAGAACTTGGATTCTAATTTATTGTGCTTATTTTATTACTTGTTAAACATGTTTTTGTATAGTTTTAGCCTCAAAAATATCCAATACCCCACTTCAAAGTTCCATTAACTAAGATGTTGATTTTCTTTTTATTTCATCTTTTTTTGTGCTATAGTCAAGTTGTGTTTCAGTAGTTGGAGAATCTCTTTTTGGTGGTGGATGTAATTGTCCTCTACTTTAAACTTCAATTTAACTATTGATGGTGATTTGATATATGGAGGATGATGCCTATAGAGTAGAATAAATAGGAACAATTTGGATGAAGTATGGAAGAAACTTGCATACCACCATTCCTCCAAGGTAACCATTTAATAGATTATTATTGTTGGACACAGCTACCACACTTAGAGGGGGGGTGAATGAGTGTGGGGATATTTTTCCCAAAACTTTCCTCTTGCACAAAAACTCACCAATTAGCATTCAACATTTATTCATTACCCATTGTTGTCATTTATAACCAGTTAGATGTGAGCACATATCAACAATATATCATCAACAAGTCATCACCAAAATGAACACAAAGAACACAAGATGAATGTACAATTTTATTTTTATTACGAACTACAATCCTTGGGGTTTATCAACAACAATTGAATAGAGTACAACTCTACAAGAGAATCAACTCTATATGCAAGACTCAGCTTACATTCTCAACAGCAACTGATATGAGGAAACAATCCTCAAGATATATCAATCTATCAATAGGTACGCGACCTATTAGTAGTGCAGCCTGTGTGTGCATGCGCCCTAGCTCACTACAACGTGCATGTGAATGTGGCCAATGTATAATGCAACAAGCATATGCTTCTAAGAAACTAGGGTTTTGTTTTTCTTCATATGCTCAGATCATCTGCAACCTGCAATCACTTTCTCTTCTAACTTCCACTGTCCAAAATGACCCATAGCCAGTCACAACACATCCAATCTCTCTAATTGCTTGCTCATGCTCCACAACAAATCAATATGAATTCTATCTCAATCATGTATAAATAACTAGTATACCATAGCAATCATGTCACTACTGAATCACAAGAGTATTGCTCACTCCATCAACCAAATCAACCAAACTGAGCCACATCATAGAAGCCACACCAAGAATACCCTAATAATTCACAACACATCAAACAATAGTATACATCAAGACAATATTGTAACCATACCAGTGTCTCAGTGATATATCTCAGACCATAAATTGCAGATCTGGAACCTGCCTCATCATCCAAGAGCTTGGCACCAACTCAAACAAAAATCTCCATGATTTCATCTACTCTATGTTTCCTATACACAGTCATCCCACGTGTACACTCACCCTATACATAGCTAGCCCACGTGTACATGCACCCTATACACAGACAACCCACATGGACATCAGAAAATAGGGTTTTCTGTGAATCCGAGACTTTTTTCGTCAAGATCTCCGACATTGCTGAAACTTTGATGTGTCCATGAGATCCTCCTCTCACTCTCTTCCTTAGAATATATCTTGAATCATGCTCAAGAGATCCACACCAATAGAATGATTTCACAAGAAGATATCTATCAATACTCCACAAGATATTCAAAAGAAGCTCTCCATTGATCCACAAAAAGGATTCTCACCGAATGTACATTTTAAAAGAGATCCTAGCTTCTTATTTATACTTTCATCTTCTATGTCACTTAACCCATTTTTAGTTTACTTAACCCATTTCTAGGTCACTTAATGGTGCATACCCCAGACCCTCGAGCCAAGATCCACACAGGATCGATCTTCTTCGAATCTGCATAACTGAATTAGTTCTTTTGAGCCCTCACTGGAACCCCACGAATTTGATCCATAGGTCCTTCCATGATCACCCCACCTACGTAAAAATGCATCGGGTGCGAGTATTCACCCTCACACGACCATGAAATTGTGGCTATATTGGAATTTTGGTAATCGGAAGTTTGAAATGCAGCAACCCAAACCACTGCCTCATGTACCTTCCAAACCTCAAAATGTTGAAATGCTAAAAAGGGGTGCTATTCCTCTGAATGCTTTCATGATTTTGTGATATCGCGAGTCAGGATTCCACATCTCCCGACTCTTGGCCTCTCGACCACTCAGGTCCTGAAATGCCAAAATCTACTCGACCACGGTCCACTTTTTTGGGATTTCAGAATTCGTGATCTCGCAATTCAGGCTGTAGATGGTTCTTGGTCCTTCGATCTCCCGTATCCCAAAATGTCGAAATGTTGAAATGGATACTTCCTCCGGGAGGCACGTCACATTTCATGACTTCAGGGTTTTCAATGCAAAGTGCCCCAACTCCTTGTCATCGGGATTGCCAAAATGCCAAACCCCAAAATGTCGAGATGTCGAAAAGCCAAAAGACACTCAGCCTTCACCTTCTCATAGATCGATGAGATCTGATAGTCCACAAGATTTTTGGCACTTCTCCATGAAGAATTCCCATCGTCCATTTGAACTCTTCACCTACGCAGCCTCCTAGAAGTTAAACTCTATGTGCCTCCCTCTGAATCCGATAAATATCGGTCCTTTGCACTAGATTTGATGGACCAGATTTGTTTCTCTTCCTTGTGCTCTCTCCTCCGGTTGTCTGGACGAAAAAATCGACGGTCCAAATCTTGCCTCTCCATCTAATCTAATGGTAGTTGTGCTCCCTCTTGAGCTTGAGAACTTCCTCCCTCCCCTTGGGAGATTTTCTGAAGTATCAAAGGCCCCGACCTTTGCTTCCTCTACGAAATCGATTCCCTTTGATATCGCCTACATGTTAGGAATGTTATCACTCTTGAGATTTCTCACTCTAAAACCTAAAATGTTTCACGACCTCTACGCTCCTTGCAGGGTTCTTGCACACAATTGTGTTATCCATCCTGATATTTATTTACCTGAGCCTAAAGGGGACTCACCCTTCTGTGTCCTCAAAGGGAAATTCGGTGTCCTCCTGACAACCTTCTGCTCAGGACCTCCTTGCTGAGCTTAACAGAGTATTCATTAACTCTGTAAGTGTCTCTCCTTGACACTTCTCTTCTCTATGAACTTAGACAAGAGGTCCTTCTGTGCACACTATGCAACTACTCAATTCCCTCCTGATAGAGTTTCCATAGAACATCAGACGTTCTGTCTTCCTTGAACTCGAAACATAGTTCCTCTTGTGCACACTTGCACCAACTCAATGCCCACCTAGCAGAGTTCTCCAGAATCCTCAGTGAATTTGTCTTCTCATTGAGCTCAAAATAGAGTTCTCCTCAATGCATCCTATACATTTTCTCATTGCCCTCCTCGCAAAGTCTCACAGAATTCTCAACAATTCTGCTTCTCCTCTCTATGCTCTCCTATGCACATTTCTTCCTTTAGGGTGTTCAACAACCCTGAGGCTTCCTCCTTAAGTCAATGACTTCAGCTAGTGTGCCCTCCTGGCACGTCTTTGTCTGAAATTCTGTAGAATTCAGAAGTGCACTCCTTACACTGGCTTTCATAACCCGTAGTATTATGTCATGCATCCTTTTGCACGAAGCCTCAAAGAACCCAAACCTGAAATCAAAGAGCTCACAGATAGGAAAGCCTATTTATCCCTGCAGATGGAACTTAACATACATTTACAACATATTATCAACACATAGAGACATTCATTCATGAACTCACAAACACATGAACAACAACCTGCAGGAAAAACTTCTATGATTGTATTAATCAAGAATGCATGATTACAATGTGTTTGAGCTAAGACTGCAGCAGAGTCTCGACTCTCCTCTCTTATCCAACCTATTCTCTCTATTCTTCTCTACTTTCTTAGTCTTCTCTCTCTCCTCTACCCCAACTACTCTAATCCTCCTGAAAAACAAAAGAAGATCTTTTTACAAAAGGGGGCTCCTCGAGCACTTCCCTCCATCCTCACCAACTCTCATTAATTTACATTGAATTACATTGAATGGTTGTCTAGTCTGAATTGGATCTAGATCTCAGCCTTACAACCATTTAAGGAAACGTTTATCTAAAGCCTGCATACATGCATGGCTTTTGGCTCTACCAGCCTTACAAAAATTTAATACATTTTCAAAATTTGAAAAAGGAGAGGGTTGCGCCTCTCTCCTTCCATTGAATGCACGCTTTGATGTGCTGGTTGGATGGCACATAGCTGGCTTGGATTGATGTTCTTGCATCATACTCTTCTACTTTGAGAAATTCACGAGCTCCTGCTCATGAGCTTCCTAGAATGGGTATCGAATTCCACCTGGATCCCAAACAGTTCTTTGGAGCTGTCCATCCGCTCCATCACTTTGCCACTGTTGCTGATTTTTCTGCCCTGTTGCTATGGTAGGTTCTCGTCTTCTCAACTTCACTTTGCTTACCGCTTCTACTGATCTGATCATTAGTCTTATGATCTCCTCAATTATCTCGTCCAGCTGCTCCCAAGGCTAGCTCTCCTTTTGTAGCCTGATCCACTGTACTTCTTCCCTACAAATGGGTATATCAACTAGACCTCCCATGCCATCTTATTCCTCTCTTATTCCATTAAGTTGCCACTCTGCTACAAAATTCATCTCTGTAGTCTTATCTTCTTAACTGATCTGTTGTTCAATCATCTTCTCTGATAGACTTGCTTCTACCATTTCTCTTGTTGGTGCATCTCCAGCTTCCTCCAGCTATTTTCCAGACTGGAATTTTTCTTCATCTTCTGTTGCATGCCTCAGCACTATAGTTATCATCTGTTCATATCCCTGGCTGAAATTTCTGAATGATTCCTCAGAATGCTCCTCTACTAACATCTGCATGACTATCTCTACTAAAGTTTCTCCTCTTTCTCTACCCACCTAGCAGTTTATGAGATCATATGATCCCATCTCAGTGCCCTCCTAGCAATTTGAACTTTCAACACCGCCCTCCTGGCATTATATGAGACCTTCACGTGATCTATTTCTATTTCCCACCTAGCAATTTGAAAGTCCATCCCTGCCCACTTGGCAGTCTATGATATCTCTGCTCGATCTCTCCTCTTCATCATCATTGATATTTCTCCTAGCTTCTGGTTCATAGGTATGAACCATCTCCTCTGTGGCCCTGAGGATTTTCACATACTTTATCCACCTCCTCAATAGCCTTTGTTGTCTTCTATCCAACAATTTCTTTACTTTCCACTTTTCTTTCCTCCTCAGAGGCCATTCATACACCCAATGTGTCTTTGCATTCTGTTGCATTTGTAATGCAAGCTTCTCTATTCTTTCCCTCACCTCAGCAAGTTCTGGATCCATCTTTGGATTTTTCTTTTGCTTGTGGTCTTCCCTGTTACCACTCCCATGGCCTTCAGTAGCCATCTTCCTATTCCTGTCTACCCTCCTGGAAAACTTGTTGTTGTCACTCTGCAACTGTGAGTGCTTCCAACATCTCCTACAGTTCTCCTGACTGTCTATTGACTGTTGCACATCTACGAACAATCACCACAGACCTTCAACACTCTGTCTTTCTTCTTCTTCTGTCTGTAAGAAGAGCTCAACACTCCCTACCTCTGTTGCCTACAGAAGTCAAATCTTGCTCTGATACCACACTTGACGGTGTGTGTCAAAGTATTTTCTTTATTTACTCTGCCTCCCTTTGCCTGTAGTCTACAGACAAAAAGTGGCTCTGATACCAAAATTGGTACAAACCCTTGACCCTTGGGCCAAGATCCACACAGGATCGATCTTCTTTGAATCACCCCACCTATGCAAACATGGACCAGGTGTGAGTCTTCACCCTCACATGAGCATGTTGTTATGGTTGTATTGGAATTTCGATAACCAAAAATTTGAAATGCAATGACCCAAACCACTGCCTCCTCTATCTTTCGAACCCCAAAATGATGAAATGTCGAAAATGGGTGCTATTCCTCCAAATGCTCTCAGGATTTCGCTATATTGTGAGTTGGGACTCCACGTATCCAGACTCCTGGCCTCTCTACCACTCGAGTCCCAAAATGCCGAAATCTACCTGACCATGGTCCACTTTTTAAGGATTTCAGAATTCACGATCTCACAATTCTGGCTGCAAATGGTTCTTGGTCCTTTGATCTCCCGTATCCTGAAATGTCGAAATATCGAAATGGATGCTTCCTCTAGGATCACATCCCTAATCCAAAGGCACATCACATTTTTTTACTTATAGGTTTTCAATGCAAAGTGTCCCAGCTCCTTATCATCGGGATTGCCAAAATGTCGAACCCCGAAATTCCAAAATGCCAAAAAGCCAAAAGACACTCAGCCTTCACCTTCTCACAGATCTGTGAGGTCTGACGGTCCATGGGATTTTTGGAACTTCTCAATGAAGCGTTCCCACCATCCATTTCAACTTTTCTCTTGAGCGACCTCCCAGAGGTTAAACTCTGTGTGCCTCCCTCCGGATCCGACGACTATCGGTCTTTTGCACTAGCTCTGACGGCCCATATCTGTTTCTCTTCCTTGTTCTCTCTCCTTGTTTTGTCTGGACGTGAAACTCGATGATACAAATATCACCTCTCCAACTGATCTAATGGAAGTTGTTCTCCCTCCTGAGCTTGAGAACTTCCTCCTTCCCCTTGGGATATTTTCTGAAGTTTCAAAGCTCTCGACCTTTGCTTCCTCTACGAACTCAATTCCCTTGGATATCGCCTGTGTTCTAGGAATGCTATCCCTCCTAAGATTTCTCACTCTGAATCCTAAAAGGTTTCACGACCTCTGCACTCCTTGCAAGGTCCCTGCACATAACTGTGCTATCTATCCTGAGAATTATTTACCCAAGCCTCTAGGGGACTCACCCTTCTATGTCCTCAAAGGGAAATCTGGTGTCCTCCTAATGACCTTCTGCTCAAGCCCTCCTTTCTAATCTTAACATAGTATTCATTAAATCTTTAAGTGTCTCTCCTTGACACTTCTCTTCTCTCTGAACTCAGACAAGAGTTCCTTCTGTGCACACTATGCAACTGCTCAATGCCCTCCTGGTAGATTTTCCATAGAACTTCACATGTTTTGTCTTCCCTAAAATCGAAACAGAGTTCCTCATGTGCACACTTGCACCAACTCAATGCCCACTTGGAAGAGTTCTTCAGAATCCTCAGTGACTCTGTCTTCTCATTGAACTCAAAATAGAGTTCTCCTTAATGCATCCTATACATTTTCTCAATGCCCTCCTAGCAGAGTCTCGCAGAATTATCAACAATTATGCTTCTCCTCTCTCTGCTCTCCTCTGCAAATTTATTCCTTCAGGGTGTTTATCAACCCTAAGGCTTCCTCCTTGAGTCAATGACTTCAGCTAGTGTGCCCTCCTGGCATGTCTCTGTCTGAAATTCCATAGAATTCAGAAGTGCACTCCTTGCATTGGCTTTTAGAACCCACAATATCTTTTCATGCAACCTTTTTCATGAAGCCTCAAAGAATCCAAACCTGAAATCAAAGAACTCACATATAGGAAAACCTATCTATCCTTGTAGATGGAACTTAACATACATCTATAGCATATCATCAACACATAGAGAAATTCATTCATGAACTCACAAACACATGAACAACAACCTGCATGAAAACCTGCTATGATTGTATTAATCAAGAATGCCTGATTACAATGTGTTTGAGCTCGTATTGCAATAGAGTCTCATCTCTCCTCTCCTATCCAACCTATTCTTTCTATTCTTCTTTTCTTTTTTACTCTTCTCTCTATCCTCTACCCCAACTAGTCTACTCCTCCTGAGAAACAAAAGAAGATCTTTTTACAAAATGGGGCTCCTCAAGCGCTTCCCTCCATCCTCACCAACTCTCATTAATTTACATTCAATTGCATTGAATGGCTGTCTAGTCCAAATCGGATCTAGATCTCAGCCTTACAACCATTTAAGGCAACATTTATCTAAATCCTGGATACATGCATGGCTTTTGTCTCTACCAACCTTACAATTTTAATACATTTTCAAAATTTGAAAAACGAGAGGGCTAAGCCTCCCTCCTTTCATTGAATGCACGCTTTGATGTGCTAGCTGGATGGCGCGTAGAAGGCTTGGAGCGATTCTCCTACATCACTTAACCTATTTTCCTTATTTTAGAGTTAACCACCTTCCATGAATATAAAGTTCTCCAATACTTTATCATTTAAATATTCCTTCTTGATTTTGTCACTTCATTTTATCATTTAAATAATCTTTCTTGATTTTTTCACTTTAATTTATCATTTAAATATTGATTTCTTCTTTTTAAGCACTTTGACTTATTTGTTCTTTTGGGGCTTCAAGCCATCATATGGGGGTCCTTCAACTTTGTAGAGCCATAACTCTCAACCCGTGAGGAGTTATGTGACATTCCACATACCACCAGAAATGGCATGTCAAGCACTGTCCATCTAGGACAATTTCACCAACAGCTTCATTGATAGTCATCTCATTAATCCATATGCAAGCATGGGTCCTACGAATGTTCTTCTAGGATAACTCAATCCGTAAAGCATCTTCTTGTGAGGGCTTTCACCATAAGGGGACCACTTTGGAGTTCATTGTTTTGTGCACCTTATCATCCATGATAAGACAATAATGATTCATCTTTATCAATTGGTTTCCACTTGGACATATATCATTCTCATCAAGGGAATCATATCAATGATCCATATTTATCAATCGGTTTCCACTTGGACATCTATCATTCTAATCAAGGGCATATAAATTGTTCATAAATCATCAATCAATCAATTATTTGACATCAATCAATCACATCAATCAAACCAAACCACTTACATCAATGACATATGATCCAACAGTCTCCCAAATAATCAAACCATTGGCATCAATGACAACATGATCCAACAATCTCCCCCTTTGTCATTGATGGAAATACCAACATTGATGTCAACTCCGATTACCAATTATTGATGTCAACATGTAGACAATGCATGCTCTTCATCAATAGTCAATGTTAGTATATCTCCACATCAATCTCTCCCATCAATAGACATCAATCAGATCAATGTGATTATCTCTCCCCCTTTGACATCAATGGAAAAGGTCCATTCTCCTCTTGGGGTTGCTCCCCCTATCTTGTTGCCACTGAATAATCTCTCCCTTTTTGAACAAGGGATATAAATCTAATGTAATTCTGAAAATACATCGAACATACTCCCCCTATGACCATCACTCCCCCTGGAATTATGCCTTTGTGCTCTTTCTTCAAATATAGGTCTCTTTTCTAGGTATGTATCTGATAAATATCTCCTCCTAGAATCATGGGAAGAAGAATGACTTCCCCTAAGGGTATGTATCCCCCTATCTTCTCTAGAAGATGAACAATATGCTATCATATGATGATCCTTGGACCTGTTCATGCATCAAACTTGTGCTATACCATTCATCATGAAACAAAATATATGTCAACAATGAAATAGAGAATCATGAACACCAAGTGCATCATGTACCAAAATGTGCCCACCATGCACAACACCCATGTACATCAACCATGTAGATCAACAATGTGCCAAAAGATATCATATATGAAATGTATCCACCATCTGCCAACATGTGCATCTACCAATATGCCAACATCTGCATCTACCAATTATGCCAAACATGTGGATCCACCAATATTCCAACCATGTGTATCTACCAACATGCCAAACAATGTATCATATCACTCATGATACGTCTTCATCATGAACCAAGTGCCATGATCATGTATCAAACAAATACCAATGTTGTGAAAATCAAATAATACCATATATGAGTCTACTACTAGGCACCAATACCAAAAAATGATGAGTCCCATACATGTATGTCAAGTCCTCCATAAAATATGTGCCAATCATCCAACCATATGTCTCATCATGTAGCCCGATCCATATGAAAAATGCATGCACCATGATATCAACATATTCTTACAATAATACATCATAAGATATATCAGCCATGTACACCACCATCATCAAAAAATGATTAATCCCATCAGATCATCATCAATCCATACTCTTAGGTTAGTTCCATGCACCCAATATTTAATTTTATTATACCATTGTATGATCTCACCATGAAAACCTACAAAAAACAGTGTCAGAACCTGCAATAAACAATGTCAGACCGTGGAATACATAGTTATACCGTCACATCAAACTCCAAGACATGTTCATTGCCTTTTTCCCAAGGCTTTACAACAGACACGCGGCCTGCTGCACAACTGAGAGCATGTGTACACGACCTATTCAAGGTCATCACATGTGTGCACACGACTGTCACCACTGTCACCCGTGTGTGCCTTAGTAGATGACACTTTTGTACTTCCCTTCAGTCTTTCATTTTGATATGGATATTTTGTCTTCTTCACCCACTTCTGTAGATGATCCTTCTCTTCAAAACTTGAGCTCTGAGTATCCATATTTTCAAATATGTCTCCCTTTCTTACTTCATTCCTTCTTCTATCCATGCTATGTGAATTCCTCATCATGGAATTTCTTCTTGTGTTCCAGCACTCCTAGGATTTGTGGCAAAATCCACTACAACTGTAGCATCTCATAGAGTTACAATGAACAACAATATGTCTTACTCGATCACATCTCCAACACCTTGTGGTGTTAAATAATCTTCCATTATATCTCCTTTCATAAGATCTATATTCAAAATCTTTGTGACCATATCCATTACATGAATAACAATGCCCATGAAAAATACTTTCATACCTTTGCTTTGGTGTCC
>JZKD02S1979823.1:5348-17056 GCA_000966675.3 Picea glauca
TTTAAGGAGACAAAATTATTTCAACCGTGATCTTTGCCTGACATGGAACATTCCTCGCAAGTTCGCAAGTATATTTTAGAAATCTGCGCACCAGATGCGTTATATTGCTAGCTGTTGTACGGTGCTGAGCTATGATGTACAGAAGAGTGATACACAATTTTCTATTTTTTTGGAAGTTTTTAGGTGATTTTTTTAGTTTGAATTTGTCCGAAATCTGGTGAGAAATGTTTGGATTTGCAGATTTGAGTGGCTAAGTTTGTATAATCCAAGTGCTTTAATAGTTTTTCAGTATGCTGAATCCATTTATGCATTCAGAAATGCAATTTAAATAACATAAAATAAAATAGTGATTTTTCAAACAAAAAAACCCAAAAAATAGGATTTAACTAACTCCAATACAAACTACACTGTTGATGGTAACTCTGTGTATCACATCAACCTTTATCACAATATATAGTTAGGGGATTGGAAATTTCGGTGGTTAAGATGGCAGCAACCAAGAAAAAATTATTAGGAACAGTTTGAATGACCATTATGTCAAAGTGCGCCGACTGTTTTGAGTGCCCGTTATCTCACAGTGCCCCCGGAATATGAACGGCGCTTCTTTTAAATTTATGGGCTGGATCAGAGAAATTTAGTTGGGTGTAGCACAGTGCTATGCAGTTTTAAATTTTAGATTGATCTAGAAGTCTGAGTATTTGGGTTGATTTAAAATGGGACAAAATCTTTTGATAAAATTTTGTAATGTATAAAACTTACCTCCATACCAAACTCAATCTACCCCTGAAAATCTGACTGAATTGAAACCCTTTTTTTTTTAAATTACTCCAAAATTTAATACCAATACCAAACTGGCAAACTCAAGCTACAGGAAATTCACGTTAAGAATTTGGGAAGAAGGATCCCAATCAACAGGACCCACGTTTGGCAATTGTGGTTTCCGTGTTACGGACTAAGCAATGACTGTACACAGTACGATTCCACCATGCCGTAGTGGATCTAAATTATTCTAGTGGCCAAAACGCGGAGACACTAGAATAGAATCTATATAAGATACTCTGCATTCAAATAATTTGTGAGAGCAAATCCTCTCTCAATGTTTGAGAGAAGTTTCTTAGCCTTATTGCTGCTGAGCTTCTTTATGATCAACTAGCATCTCTGTGATGTAATGCACTTACGATAGTTTAGAACTTTATATATAGGCTTAAGATCCCAAGTACTGCTGTATGAAAGTTTGCCCTTCTGTTTGGCAATGGCGGATAAAAGGGTCGGTGACTGTAACATCGAGATTGCAACTAACAGACCAGCAAATTGTGAAAGTAATTCTAGTGAGGAGCGGAATTTGTTTAAAAGACTAAACAAAATTCCGACATTGAAGCTCGTTTTGGGAAAGTTTTTGAGAAATGCTTGGAAATTGGGAAAAGACGATCCGCGGAGAGTTATACATGCAATCAAAGTTGGTCTTGCATTGTCAGTGGTATCTCTGTTCTATCTCATGGAGCCTTTATTTGATGGTGTCGGTAATAATGCCATCTGGGCTATCATGACCGTTGTGGTGGTTTTTGAGTTCACTGCAGGTAATTTGGTAATGTTTTTTAATTCCCGAAGTTTGTGTTGATGATTTAATCGATTGGTTTAGTTGCTGCAGATCCTTTGATGAATGTTTTGAAAAGGGTTTCTGACAAAGGTTAGATTTAGACAAGTTCCTGGCATAATTTTGTATATTTGTAAAATAATTGTTAATTTAATAATAAGTCACAGAAATACATTCACTTCTTAGAGTAAGAGTATGAGGTAAAATTGCTTTTGATTGATTAAACTTTTTTATATACATGAGAAAACCAGAATAATAACCCAAGACCCAAAAGCATGCGATAGAGATAGAAAACTGTTCCCTTACTGCTGAGCTGGTTATTCCAGAGCAAACAACAGTTTTGTATTTTTACAGGTATATGAATAATTAGTTTAGTGGTATACTTTATCTTTGTGGATATCTTGGATCATACAGATTTAACTGTATTAAGAAGCAAAGTGATTTACACTATAGATTAATTAGGATTGCATATAGGAAGATTTTCTGTTGTTAAAAAAAATAAAAAAATACATAAGGCTCCTCGTGTCTGTGCTGATCCTGTAAGTAATCCTCAAGTTTAGTATTCGGGACAGGATTTCCCATAAATACATAAGTCTCGCCATATCCATGCCGATCCATTGGATATTGCTCAGAGTGGTAGTTCAAGTTTTAGAGTGACAGATTCGCAGAAAAATACGTCTATATTTGTTCAGATATGGATCAAAGTATATTGTGTTTGAAAATGTATTAGAGATGGAAACATACTGTGTTCGAAAATGTATAGTCTTATCAGAACAGAGGCATTTTCATAGATTTTTGCTATCATTGTTTTGATGAGATAGTTTTTTAGGATTTATCTTATTGGTTTTCTATATTTGACGTTTTGGACCAAACCAGTGTGCTCCATCATCAACAAAAGTATTGAGATATGAGTATTGAGATATGATCCATGCATTGATTTTTTATATTTGGGACCAAACCAGTGTAGTTCATCAATCAAAAAAATATTATAAGATATGATCCGAAAAAACTATCTCAGCATTTTCATTTTTTAAGTTATTTTTCAATCTTTTTTACCTTACAAATTTGGAATTAAAATGTATCTATGCTAGAAAGTTCAAACAATTCTATCTAAAAATAATAATACACATGCTGTTCCACCATAACCAGGGTGAATTTTGAGATTTCTTGTGAAATATCCTTGCGCAGGTGCTACTCTTAGTAAGGGCTTGAATAGAGGGATCGGCACAGTGCTGGCAGGATCTCTTGGTGTATCAGTTGGGTGCATAGCAGATATGGCCGGGGGAATAGGAGAACCGATTATCATCGGCGCTTCATGTTTCATTCTAGGTTCATAGATATGCTTAAGCGGTTTTTGAAATTTAAAAATTGTAATATACAACAGTTAAAACAGGTAGTTTTTTCAATCAGCAGTGCTCCGATATTTTTCTTTACATTTTCTTATAAGTTATTACCCATGATTCCTTTTACAGGCACATCTGCAACATACTTTCGATTTTTCCCAAAAATAAAGCGCAAATACGATTACGGCGTTGTGATTTTCATCCTCACCTTCAACATGATAACAGTCTCTGGATACCGCATTGATAACATAGTTCGCATGGCCTACGAACGGCTTTCCACAATAGCAATTGGATCCGCGATTTGCCTCGTTATAAGTTTATTTGTTTCTCCAATCTGGGCAGGCGAGGATCTTCATAAGTCCATTATTAAAAGAATCCAATGCTTGGCAGATTCCATAGAAGGTGAGATGGATTACTGGGACAAAATTATGCCATAACATGTTTCAGCAGCTTCTCATAATAAATCATTAGCATATCTGATATCTCATTATCCGGTTTATGGATGCAGTATGCGTGCTAGAGTATTTCAAGGGCTCGGATGTCCTAGAGGATGGATCAGCTGAAATTCTGGAAGCCCAAATCTGCCAAGGATATAAAGATGTTTTGGATTCCAAAGCGAGTGAAGATTCCCTGGTAAATCTCAATTTCTTGGTCTTTCAATAGATAGATTGTATATTCAGTATATCGCTTTGATAGTGCTGCAACCTCTGGAACTTTAAAAAAAAGACGATTACTCTACTCGTTTGTTGATTTTTCAGTCAACTTTTGCTAGCTGGGAGCCGAGGCATGGTAAGTTCAGATTCAACCATCCATGGAAACAATATGTTAGAGTAGGAAGCATGATACGTCACTTGGCATATTGTGTTGTTGCCTTGCATGGATGTCTACGCTCAGAGATTCAGGTGAGATCTTGATTCGCAAATATTGTTGATTCAATATTATTAACTTATTTAGTCCTTTAATATGGTTGGCCCCGTTTATGTTGCAGGCACCTCATCTTAATAGAGCGGCATTGAAGAAGCCCTGCACCAATGTTGGTGCAGAGGTAGCCGAAGTATTGAGGCAGTTAGCAGAGAGCATAAGCTGCATGAAGCAATGCCCTCCTTCAGAATCTCTTATGAAGAGTGTGCACGATGCTGTTCAGGAACTCAATACGTCATTCAACCTTCAACCCAAACTGTTTCAAGTTATCCAGCCATTGTACCGTCCCCATAAGAACCATTCTGCTGCGGAAACCCTTCACGTCAATTCAGACACCAGTCAAATTAAAGCAGGCCCAGATCATCTAATAATTCATCGAGATCATCAAATAATTCATATATTGAAAGATACTGAACATAACTACACTTGTGAGGAAGATAAACACAAATCCAGTTCTCAAGTGTCCTCGCCGAGAGCAAAAGATCATTTCGATTCCCCTACGATTGTTTCGGACGTCGCCAGTGAAAGGAATTATATTTCATCAACCAGTGGTGGCCGTTATATATCCAAATGCACATATGCGGAGACGCTTCCATTGGCGGCCTTTGCATCCCTTCTAGTGGAGATAGTTGCAAGGCTAGAACATGTTATAGAAGCTGTACAAGAGCTTGGAAAGCTTGCAGCCTTTCAACCTTGACGACATTTTTTTCAAGAGAGTTTATGGTTCTTATATGCATGTCATGTACAGTTCAACGTAGCTTCTTCAGATCGATATTGAATGTGGTCCTAGAAGGATTCATTTGCAGTACTATAAAATGATAACTTCCTCTTCTTTACAGACCTTTTCATAATGTACATGTCCGTGATAATATTTAGTAAGTTTTAAGTAAACAAGATTATCTAGCAATTGTCTTTTAAGGTGTAAAAAGTAAACTATCAGCACAGCGTTAAGATATAAAAAGTAAACTATCTAACTAACACAGCCGTATATAGCTGTATATGGCAAGACATTACCAAAATTGTTTGTAACAAAATCTTAATTTTTGTTAATTATTCAGATGTAAAAAATGTGGTAATCAGCTAGTTATCATAGTAAATTTTAAATAAGATCTAAGTAAAAGTAAAAAAATAAACATGTAAACTGATACCTTTATAATAGTGAGGAAGTTAGTGGTTGAAATCACAACCATTGATTTATTGGGACGACTAACAATATTTCATCAATATTTAATCTTGTCCATCCAAAACTGATTAAGCACTAAAAACCTATTAAATATACCCATTATCAATAGATGTACATCTTTCGATATAATGAGTGTATTATCAAAAAATGATAAAAAGTTTAAAAATTAGATTCACTAATGAATGTATTACCAAGAAATGGTAGAGATCAGATAGCAAGTTTTATATAGATATATATTCTTTTACATAGTTTATTTGTACATGATATATACGGGAACGAAGGATAATAGTTAATGTGAACAAGGAAAGAAAGCTCACAATGTTCAATATAATATAAAACAATAGTAAAGGGAAAAGGTTTGAAACATAATCAGGATAAACCTCTCCAACTCATATTCAAAACCTATTTAAGCATATGCCCTTTAATAAAAAATATTAAAGCAATACTCAATGCGGGGACAAGGAAAGAAAGATTACAGTGATCGATATAAAACAAGAGAGTTAGGGAAAAGTTTTGAAAAAAAAGTTTTGAAACATACCCGTGAGAAACCTGGTAAGATATTAAAAGAAGACAAACAAATAGAATATGTTTGTTGGAATAGTATGAAAAGGTTTGTATAAGGTTTGAAACGTAATCATGAGAAACCTCACACGATATTAAAAGAAGAAAAGTTCATGGAATTTGTTTGTTGAAATAGTTAAAATAAAATAAAATAAATGGAATATGTTTGTGGGAATAGTATGGAAAGGTTTATATAAGGTTTGAAACATAATCTTGAGAAACTTTACATTATATTAAAAGAAGAAAAGCAAATGGAATTTGTTTGTTGGAATAGTATGGAAAGATTTGGAATTTGTTTGTTGGAATAGTATGAAAAGATTTGGAATTTGTTTGTTGGAATAGTATGAAAAGATTTGTATAGCATAAGTACATTCCTAAAAAATTGATGTAGAAGGGTACATGTCGGTATTATAGAGTAACATGGTAGAACACAAGTAATGGATTTGGATTATCATAATTTTTATCTTTTTTCTATTTTTAGTGAACATGATATGATCAAGATCTTGCATCTTCTAGAAGAGTTTTGAAGCATACTAGAATTGTAACATGGGTGACCATGTGAGGGCTCTCTTGATCTCTACCTTTTCCTATTTTTTTGCAAGCGTCATATGAGCAACATCTTGCAACTTCTAGAAGAGGTGTGGAGAGTGGTGGAGTTAGTCGAATGAATCTATGCTACAATGTGACTAATGGCTTTCTTATATAGCAATGCAAGGGAATATTTGATTTTTTTTCACGCCAAACATCGTCGATTTTTCCCTCAACCCTTACATCTTGGAGATGAACATGAAACCATTTTATATATGTTCTCACATTTGCAATGATGGTATTAATGTTTGAAATCACACACTGGTGCCCCATTTCTTCAGCATGAAATTTCCCAATAGACAAAGTGTCCCTAGGATTACACATAAGATAAGATATGTAAAACAACTTAAAAATGAATAAAAAAATAAATCTATAATATCCAAATTAAAAATCCAATGAAAAATATATTGCTTAAAAAATTGTGATGGTGGAGGAAAGTGTGTGGAAATGCAAAGAAAACATAAGAAAAAAGTGTGTTGAGAATAAAATAGAAATCAATTCCAAATGAAGAGACATAAGTAAAAGGGAAAAGGAAGTGATGGGGTTGAACACATGTAGTAAACTAAGGAAGTTGTACTTGGAAAACCTCCACCAAATTATAGGTGGTAGAAGGAGAGGAGGAATGCTAAACCCACCATGTAACTTCACACATTCTCAAACTCCTCCAGTCCAATCTAGCACCATTGTAGATATACACTATTAAAATCCTAACATATATTTTAGAGCTGGTTGTAATTTGAAATATTTAAAACCTAGAGATTATGAATAGATGGCCAAGTAGCTAGGACAATCAATAATCATACGTCACATCAACAAGAACCTCATACTATTTCCCTTTTATGAGAAAATTTTATGCAACAATGAAATCATAAAAATAACTTTGATTGTAAAGTTATTCGAGCACCTATTATTTCATAAACCATGAAAAACCACATTACATGAAACTTTACTCAAGAAAAGATGTATTTAGTGTTGTTGGGGTTTTTAGTCAGACACAAATGAGGATATTGCACGAAACACCGTAACTTTGATTCTTAGAATGTAATTTAATCGTATATATATGATTAAGGTTAAAAATCGAACAATATAGTTGAGGGCCAACTATGTAAATATGTACACCAGAATTATTAATAAAATATATTGTTGGTTGTGATACGAGTAACATGAACATGGGCGGATATGATTTCAAAAGAGAGACATGTGAGAGGGATATGAGGGAGCTCAAAGGGGTCAAAATCCAAACAAAAATATTTTATTGTAACCCAAAGTACCTTACCTTAGCTTATGCAAAACGATAAATCAACTTTGGGATGTGTGCCAAGATATTTAAGTGGAGTTATTTGAGTTCCAAGTAGCTAGATGGAAACATGAAAATATAACCTTGGATTTAGTGGAATTAGACCTTCATTCTATCTCATGCAAATTGCAATTTGGAAGGAGCATGTCGATGTTTAACCCTGTAATAGAATGTTGATATTTGGATTGTAAAGTTCAGACTAAGAATAATTATAGCACTTTCTATAGTGTACTACATCCTAACAAAAATTATAACCATTGCTTGAATGATATAGTGGGACTAAGAAAACAAGGACTTACCATGTCAAGAATTATTGGCATCTCAATCAAGGAGACTAGACAAAAAGAGTAATGAAGTAAGCCATGAGAGCAATGGCTCATATGTGATAATAATCACCATAAGTGATTAATCCCTCTATTCAAGGTTAGATAAACTCATCCAATGTTGGCTTAAAGTTAGGTGATATTATTGTTTTCTAGTCGGTTTGAAACAATTCTTTGGCATATGAAATCCTGGATTTTCTCACTATGATTTGCAGAGTGTCTTTGCCTATTAGTATTAATGGATATTTTTAGATTAAAAAAAGAGTAGAAAATGGGAAACATGACACCTACACTATGTTGACTTTAGTGCTATAGAAATAAACAATGATGTATATATCCCTATGCTAATGATGTCTATGTTTGAATCCCTCTCTATATACACTATGCCAATGCTTGTATGTCTGGCAATAGTACAAAAGTCTCTATGAATCTAACAAGAACACTAAAATAAGTAAAACATGTCTTTCCAGGTTGTTTTTGTCTAAATTTGTCATGGATTTTCGTCACCCATGAGATATATGAGGTGGGGTTTTCTTAGCACCAAACAATTCCCAACAGGAATGTGTGTGCATTCCTAGAATGTGTGTGCATTAAAGCATGTGAGCATTCTGGGAACACGCATGTGCTCCTACTATGAATAAACGACCAACAACTACAACTCAGTCAATTCATATGAGTGCATGTGTGCCCTTAATTCAATGGATATAGAATTTAATATACACCAAATATATTTATGAATAAATATGTATAGGGGTATGGGGACAGCTAAGGCCTAAGGGGTTAGGATTGAAAGTGTTTTCAAGGTTAGAGAAATGTTTAGAGCACTAAGATGTGGGTGATGTTGGTGCAAGGGTTGTACACACGGTATATTCATAGTGCACTCATGGCTCGAGTGGGGAGAGGGTTAATAATTGAGTATAAGTCATTCCTAGGCTAAAATGGAACTAGGGGGGTCTATGCCATGATCTGCGTCAAGCTCTAGGTCAACTTCTAAATCTAGATCTAGCTCTATGTCATGGTTTAAGTCATGGTTTACGTCAAGCTTCGGGTCTTCATCTAAATATATCTCTAGATCTATGTCATGGTTTGAGTCATGGTCTAGGCTTATGTCATGATCTATGTCATGGTCATTGTATAGGTCTAGGTCATGCCATGTCTAGGTAGTGTTATGTCTAGGTTTAGGTTTAGTTCTTGATATATCTAGTTCAAGGCCATTTCTTTCCTTGCGATGTAGGGTGGAAGGATGCAGAGAGAGGAAGAAAGAGAGTGTGAGAGGAGGAGGTCATCATCTAAATATATCTCTAGATCTATGTCATGGTCTAGGTCATGGTCTAGGTCTATTCCATGATCTACGTCATGGTCATTATATATGTCTAGGTCATGCTCTAGGTCATGCCATGTCTAGGTATTGTTATGTCTAGGTTTAGGTTTAGTTCTTGACATATATAGTTCAAGGCCATTTATTTCCTTGCGATGTAGGGTGGAAGGATGCAGAGAGAGGAAGAAAGAGAGTGTGAGAGGAGGAGAGGGGAAGAAAAAGAGAGTGAGGGATAGGGAGAGGGGGCGCTTAGAGAGTAACAAACTGAGAGTATGGGGGGTATAGAGTGAGATAGTGAGAGTATGGGTGGTCTATATCATGGTCTATGTAAAGCTCTTGGTCATCGTCTAACTCTAGATATATCTCTATTTCATGGTCTAGGTCATGGTCTACATCAAGATCTAGGTCATCATCTAAATCTAGCTCTAGCTCTATGTCATGGTTTAGTTCATGGTGTAGGACTATGTCGTGGTCTACATCATGGTCATCGTATAGGTGTAGTTCATGCTCCAAATCTTTCCATGTCTAGGTCTTGTTATGTCTAGGTTTAAGTCTAAGTCTTGACATGTTTAGGTCAAGGCCATTTTTTTCTTTGCAATGTAGGGAGGGGGGTTGTAGAGAGAGGATAAAATAGAGTGTGAGAGGGGGAGAGTGGAAGAAAAAGAGAGTGAGANCCATGAGAGCAATGGCTCATATGTGATAATAATCACCATAAGTGATTAATCCCTCTATTCAAGGTTAGATAAACTCATCCAATGTTGGCTTAAAGTTAGGTGATATTATTGTTTTCTAGTCGGTTTGAAACAATTCTTTGGCATATGAAATCCTGGATTTTCTCACTATGATTTGCAGAGTGTCTTTGCCTATTAGTATTAATGGATATTTTTAGATTAAAAAAAGAGTAGAAAATGGGAAACATGACACCTACACTATGTTGACTTTAGTGCTATAGAAATAAACAATGATGTATATATCCCTATGCTAATGATGTCTATGTTTGAATCCCTCTCTATATACACTATGCCAATGCTTGTATGTCTGGCAATAGTACAAAAGTCTCTATGAATCTAACAAGAACACTAAAATAAGTAAAACATGTCTTTCCAGGTTGTTTTTGTCTAAATTTGTCATGGATTTTCGTCACCCATGAGATATATGAGGTGGGGTTTTCTTAGCACCAAACAATTCCCAACAGGAATGTGTGTGCATTCCTAGAATGTGTGTGCATTAAAGCATGTGAGCATTCTGGGAACACGCATGTGCTCCTACTATGAATAAACGACCAACAACTACAACTCAGTCAATTCATATGAGTGCATGTGTGCCCTTAATTCAATGGATATAGAATTTAATATACACCAAATATATTTATGAATAAATATGTATAGGGGTATGGGGACAGCTAAGGCCTAAGGGGTTAGGATTGAAAGTGTTTTCAAGGTTAGAGAAATGTTTAGAGCACTAAGATGTGGGTGATGTTGGTGCAAGGGTTGTACACACGGTATATTCATAGTGCACTCATGGCTCGAGTGGGGAGAGGGTTAATAATTGAGTATAAGTCATTCCTAGGCTAAAATGGAACTAGGGGGGTCTATGCCATGATCTGCGTCAAGCTCTAGGTCAACTTCTAAATCTAGATCTAGCTCTATGTCATGGTTTAAGTCATGGTTTACGTCAAGCTTCGGGTCTTCATCTAAATATATCTCTAGATCTATGTCATGGTTTGAGTCATGGTCTAGGCTTATGTCATGATCTATGTCATGGTCATTGTATAGGTCTAGGTCATGCCATGTCTAGGTAGTGTTATGTCTAGGTTTAGGTTTAGTTCTTGATATATCTAGTTCAAGGCCATTTCTTTCCTTGCGATGTAGGGTGGAAGGATGCAGAGAGAGGAAGAAAGAGAGTCTGAGAGGAGGAGGTCATCATCTAAATATATCTTTAGATCTATGTCATGGTCTAGGTCATGGTCTAGGTCATGGTCTAGGTCTATTCCATGATCTACATCATGGTCATTGTATATGTCTAGGTCATGCTCTAGGTCATGCCATGTCTAGGTATTGTTATGTCTAGGTTTAGGTTTAGTTCTTGACATATATAGTTCAAGGCCATTTCTTTCCTTGCGATGTAGGGTGGAAGGATGCAGAGAGAGGAAGAAAGAGAGTGTGAGAGGAGGAGAGGGGAAGAAAAAGAGAGTGAGGGATAGGGAGAGGGGGGGTTTAGAGAGTAACAAAGTGAGAGTATGGGGGGTATAGAGTGATATAGTGAGAGTATCCATGGGTGGTCTATATCATGGTCTATGTAAAGCTCTTGGTCATCGTCTAAATCTAGATATATCTCCATTTCGTGGTCTAGGTCATGGTCTACATCAATATCTAGGTCATCATCTAAATCTAGCTCTAGCTCTATGTCATGGTTTAGTTCATGGTGTAGGACTATGTCATGGTCTACATCATGGTCATCATATAGGTGTAGGTCATGCTCCACATCTTTCCATGTCTAGGTCTTGTTATGTCTAGGTTTAGGTCTAAGGCTTGACATGTTTAGGTCAAGGCCATTTTTTTCTTTGCAATGTAGGGAGGG
>JZKD02S1979823.1:17066-29409 GCA_000966675.3 Picea glauca
AACATTCCACCCCCCTATGAAAGCGTTGTCCTCAACACTTGTTGTACAACCATATACCAGGGTCCTATGGATAAGTGTGGACCATATTGCTGAAGTAGACTAGAGAACTAGGGTCCCATTGAGAAATGGAAGCCACCATGCTGAAGTAGTCCAAGCGCCATTGTAAACCAGGGTCCCATGTTCAATTGCTCATGTGAACTCCATACGGAAGATTTTGACACCCAATAACAAACTAAAAATGATGCTCTCAATACTGACACCTATCATGTGGATCCAAATAAGAATATCCATCCACATAGTGGGAAAGGGTCAAATTTGAATATGGAAGGAACAATACATTGTAGAATATGCACGATGGACATTGGTAATCATAACTAGCTCCTGATGTGTCACATTGATGTGCTCTACATAAGGTGGAGTAGAGTCATCAAATAAAATATGGAAGTGATTTTCATCCCATAAATGACAACTATCCATATACCAATCATTACAATTGACCACAAAATCATACCAAGAATACATTTCTTGAGTATATTCATCCCTGATGTCCTCCATAATAAATCTCTCTTGCATGCTATCCAATGAATCTTGAATACTATGAAAACTATCATTGAGGCCATCTGTAAGGTCATGAATGTGCCACACAATTTGTCATACAATTGAGATTTGAATGCTTCAGTAATTTGTAGAATTTCTTTGAGGGTCTGAGAGGAAATAGTCATCAGACCACCCTATGAAAAGTTATGAACTCTACAGTCCTGCCTCTTTCACGAAAACCCCCAAAAAATAGAACAATAAGTTAAGGCAAAAAATCGCATCCTTTTCCCAAAAAAACCTGAAAATTATTTGAATTTAAAATGCTCATAACTTCACTTTCTGGAATCCGTTTCGGCCGGTTTTGTTTTTGAAATTGGGTATTTTTCCGAGAGGAATTCAAATAACCATTTTCGTTTTCCAAACTCATCTTTGAAAGGTTCAGATATGAACCTGAAGTGCGCCACCCTCTTTTTCATCCCTAGAAAAATCCTACAAAAAGAGCAAAAAAATCTTCCCTTCTCTGGCCAAGGAAAGTGCTCTGACACCACTTGTTAAGAACCTGAATAGATCTACAATTATAATCACCACAAATACTGAATATACAATAGATCCACAGAGCAATATAGAAGAAACACACTTTATTATATCAAAACCCTTGAGGTAGGGAAACACCATACAATGGATCCTATTATGGAAGGGATCCTCTCATGTTCACTTGCCTCTTCGAGGGGGGGCATCCTCCTATTGAGCTACCACTCCAAATACAATAATTCTCTTCATATCCCATTACATTACTTGAACCCCTTTATATAGTGATACCATCACCTAAGAACATTCTAAAGGAGGAATATTCTATAAGTAGAACCTTCTAAGAAGTCCTCTTACATTTATTATATCTCACTACCCATTTATTATATCTAACTACCATAGTGGGCCTTATTTAATAATATAGTGAACCTAGTCCACCTTACATTGAATGGCCTCCACTATTATCAATATGGTCCCTCTGACCCCTTCCCATGCCACTACCTCTCTATCTACCTAACACTTACAAACCCGGGTTCAAACCCAACTTTGTGACATGTTTACTCTTAATGAGGTGATTTTTTATAAAATATAGATAGGAACAACAAGATGGCAGAAAAGGATCACTAGCCAACTCTATAGTATTCACACAAATGGTACATTTTTATAGTACAATGGGTGATGCCACCTCATAGAGAGATTTTCTCTAGATCCTAAAATCATGCAAGATGACTAGGCTAGGAAATCTTAACTAACTAATTAGTCATCACTTGCAGATATATTACTAATATCCTAAATGAATAATACAAATATAGGTGACAATTTATACTTAGAGATTGGTTAAGGTAATCCATAGGCTAACAATCCCCCGCTCCCCCCAATCACAAATTCGATCAATAATACCAGCAACAAAGCATAAATTGGTATCAATTCCAAGTCTTCATACTAAAACTCCTGTGTTGAGCCTCAATGGAGAACTCCCTGAAAAACTACCAATCTGGATGTTCAATGGTTCCTCTGAAATGAACTAGAAAAGAGCTGAGATATGGAAGTATACTTGTCAATTTGATCATTTCCTGATTACTTGTCAATTCAGTCATTTTTACAAGTATTTGAACTAGAAGAATCTAATGTCTTATGCTAATTGGTGAACATGTACTATCACCACTCTACTATCAATGTATCATTGAAACTTCTCTCTGAATTTGTGGTTTTGGATAACCACTAACCAATGAATACCATGTATCTGATGGTTTTTGGATAACCACTCACCAATCTTGACACTTTTAGGTGTCCAACAACATCCCAATGTATAATGTGTATGATTCAATTGCAATTCATTGAACCATAATCCTGCCAAAGTCTGTCATCTCGGGAAAATGTCACTATGTAATCATGTGAGCCGGGATGCATGCAATTTGTTCACTTAATGTAAACTCCAATCTGATGAGAGAGAACCAATAGAAGTGAATTAGGTTCTAGTATGAGACATCCCTAAAAATTCCTAACAACGTAATAAAATGCCAAGTTGAAATGTAGAAGGATTGTCTTGTCCTTTGCTAGGTTGAATGACCATCTATGTGAACCAAACGTCCACATCATTGCTATCAAAATCAAAATCAAAATCCCAATTATGTAGGATTCAACGTAAACTTATTGAACCACAATTATGCTACATTATGTCATCTACAAACCATAGTTGCCCATTTGGAAAGTTTTATGCCCACCCGACATACTTCTTGTCAAAACTTTTAGTCTGACAACCAATTCCATCATCAATTCCCCCCTTTGTTAGTTTAAAGGAGAGACCATAATTGGTTTCATGAACCATCATCACTGGAATTTTGAACTCCCCCCCTTAAGCTAAAGAAGATTTACATCATTTTACTCCCTCCTAGGCTCAAGAGAGTACCATAATTATTCCATTTGTGTACAACATGAAGTGGGCATGCGGAAAATACCACATGTTATCTCATCCTGTGAGGGCCATTCTCGAAAGCTATTCCATAAGGGGACCACTTATGTGAGGTACAAAAATTCTATGTGCTGCAAGATTGCTTTTTACTCGAGATTGAATTCTACGGTAAGACTTATATAATCGCTTGGTTGTTGATGACGACTACCAAGAATCAATCCACTCATAATGAATCTTCAATATTTTAGGTTTATTCATTGTTGAACATCTGTCTGAAGAATGGCTATGCTTTCCACAATGCTGGAAATGATGGATATCAAAACATTGGTTCTCCTTGTGACCAACTCGATTATAATGTTGGCACTTCGCATTATGATGTTGAACTAGAACAAGGGAAGTTAAAAGTTCAGGTGAAGTTGAAACTTCTTGAAGGAATTCAACACTTTGGAATTTGATTGGTCTGAAATAATCAAGAATATGAAAGGTATTTTCCTTGTGATATCCAAGTCATATTCTATTCTTATTGTAAATGATTTCATCCCAAGGTCTGATGATGGGCTTGGAAAGTGTATTCTGAACCTGTTGCTTTCAAATCTATGGAAGTGGATTTACTGTATGTTGTTGCATCATTGAAAGTGTTTCTTCACTAAACTCAAACGAAAACTCTTGAAATGTAGGTTCATGAATATCTTCAACTTTGTCTGCATATGGTGTTGTCTTACTAAGTTGCTCATTCATTGACTGTTGATCAAAAAAATCATCATCATTATCATCATAGAGAGGATTGTTCTGAACAAAAACTAGTTCAAAAAACTTCACTGGTTGTTGATTTTTGAGATCTATCAACTCATTATTCAATAGTTGGGATTGTGCTTGAAGGAGTCTAACTTTATCTTCCGCCACTTGAAAACAAGTTAGCACTCATTGAAGAGTTTCTTTGTTCAATATCATTTTGTTTCCTTTATTGGTGTTTATTAGAGTGTTCATAAACTCTAATAATTCGAGACTTCAAGCCATTTCAAAACACTAAACAAGGTCTCCTTATGTAGGTAGATCCTGATTACGATTTGACTCAACAAAAGAAGGCTTACTTGCAACTCCCTCACTTGATCTTCACGCTCACTTGACTTTGTTTTCAGGAACACACTCACTTATACTTTCATGCTCAGTTAAAGTTGCTCACTTGAACTTGCTTCGAAGAAGTTGAGGATGTTGCTTACCACCAAAAATGCATCCCAAAGTATTACAATGATTGATTGACACACACAACAAGTGAAAGTTGGACTCAAAAAATAGAGGGTGTCGACTTCAACCGAGAATGCACCTGAAAATTACAATGTAATTCAACGTAAATTTGATTTGAGACGTATAAAAAATATTCCAAGTTGAACTTGATTACTTACAAAAATTATTATTTTCTAGTTTACAATGAATGTCGATTTGAAAGTTGAGTTGATCTTCAAATTTGAATGCTCGATGATTATTTGAGTTCTGCTTGAATATTAGCTTGTTGTGTCTATTGCTGCAACGATTTGAATTTCACATTTGATTAATTTAATTGCATTAACTTCACTGATATGATTTGATTTCCTGTAGAATACTTGAAAATGTTCTTCACATATTCTTGATCATATGTTCTTGATTGTCATTAATTTGTGTGCTTAAATTTGATTTCCTTGTACTCAATGTATGATGCGTTAAATGATACATTAAAAACATGTTTATGTCAAAACTAGACATTAAACTTCATAAAGCAACCATGAAAATATTCATCACCACACACAACAACAATGTCCTTAGACTCCCTTATTCAATTTCAGGTGGATTTTGTACACAAGAACCAAATAAAAAATTATTTTATTATGTTATCTTGTTATCTTATTATGTTATTTTACTATGATTTTATTATGTTATGTTGTGGAAAAGGACAAAAGGGGTTAGGTGGCCCATGTATTGGTAAAGTAGAGAGAATAAAGAGTAAAGGTAGAAGAAGAAAAATAATGAAGGAAGAGAAAGAAAGAGGAAAAGGAAGGGGTTGAAGAATGATGGGGAACATAGGTGTCCAAATAGATGACATGGCTCCCTCACCTACTGATAGGTTGACACTTGTACGATGTTAGCAGGAATGTGTCATCCATGCCAAAAAATATAAAGGTGTATTAAAAAAAGATTTGAAGAAAAATATTATTTTCTCCATGACAGGATCATATTTTCCTAAATGCGAATGAAATTTTGAGTTTATGTTTGCAATGTCAAGTGGCATAAAAGTGCAGGTGAGGCCCACTAGTTGATTCAACTCCAAATTGTTAGGAAATGTAAATTAGTGTTTTTTGAAGAGTAGGGTGGTGTGTTGGTTAGGGATCATGAATATCTTCTGGATTCAAAGGTATTTGCTTTTAGTCGTGTTTATACCCCATGAAGACTTTACACCTCGGAAGAATGTACATTCCTCCACGTAGGGGAGTGCAGAGGGGGGTTACCCCCTCTATGGGGTCCGTTGTAAAGTGGGACCTCATAGGGGGTTCAAGGGACAACGTTCCCCGATGAGGGTTCGAGGGTGAAGCCCCCAAAGGAAAAAATTCCTTGTAAATGTGTATTGTAATTTCATTGTAAATATGGTTTGTTCATTATAAGGTTGCAGATATGATGGTAGAAGTTATGTTAGGGTTTTTTTTCCTTAGAAGACAACCCTCTTTTATGAGGGAAATGTATTGCAATTATGTATCATTGTGAATATTGTATTCTGAGAGAAGAGACTGTGAGAGAAAGAAGAGGAAGTTACAACAGGGTTTCTGTAGGATGTATCCTTTCATTTGCTGGATCATAATAAAGGAATGACCTGGAAATTTCTCTGGTGGACATAGCCCACACTGGGTGAACCACGTATATCTGTGTCTCTATTGTATTGTGTATCTCATGTGTTTTATTTTTGCATTTGTTTTATTGTATTGCTCCGCAATCCTGTTTTTATAAAAATTGGTATCAGAGTGAAAGGTAACTTGCAGGAAAAGAGGGTTCTTGGTTCGAGTGGGAGCAATGGAGGAAGATGGAAATTTTAGGGTTGAGAAATTTAATGATCAAAACTACTAGTTATGGAAGATGCAGATGGGAGATTATTTATATCAGAAGGATCTATTCCTACCATTGGGTGAAATAGAAAAGAAGCTAACAACCATGAATGACGAAGAATGGGAGGTTCTTGACAGATAAGGCACTAGGAATGATACGTCTGAGCCTGGAAGCATCGATGGCTTTCAATATTTTGAAAGAAAATACAACAAAGGAGCTGACGGACACATTGGCTAAACTATATGAAAAACCCTCGACATCCAATAATGTATTTCTAATGAAGATATTATCTATATGAATATGTCATAAGGTGGGTCTGTTGTAGATCATCTAAATGAATTTAATACGGTTATTAATCAAATAAGTTATGTAAAAGTGGACTTTGATGATTACGTCAAGGCTCTTCTAATATTGTGCTCATTGCCAGAAAGATGGAATGACTTGGTCATGGTTGTAAGTAGCTTTGTCTCTGGTTCAAAGACTTTAAAATTTGATGATGTTGTTCATGTTATCCTTAGTGAGGAAATGCGATGGAAAAACACAAGTGAGACATCAGGTAATGCCTTAAACATGGAGAACTAGGTAAGACAAAAGGATAGAGGAAAAGGCTCAAGGAACCACAGGAATTATAGGAAGGGAAAATCCAAATATGGATTTGGAAAGATAGAGTGCTTGAATTGTGGAAATAAAGGACATCTAAAGAAAGACTGCAGAGCTCCAAAGAAACAAAGAGATGGACAATAGGAGAAAAATCAGGAAGAAAATGCAACAGGTGATGTGTTAAAAGATTATTTGATTCTTTCTGTAGATAATATTTCCGAGTCTTGGGTAGTATATTCAGGGGCTTTATTTCATGCCACACCCCATATGAAACATTTTCTAGATTATGTTAAAGGTGATTTTGGACAGGTTTATTTGGGTGATGATGCACCATGAAAAATTATTGGAATGGGAAAGGTAAAAATAAAGAAAATAAATGGAAACCAATGGTTGTTGAAAGAGGTAAGAAACATTCTAGATCTAAGGAAAAATATAATTTCAACACGACAGTTGGCAAGTGAAGGTTTTATATCCATATTTATAGATAATGTGTGGAAGGTCACAAAATGATCATTGGTGATAACAAAAGGAAAGAAGGTAGGTACATTGTATTTATGTACTGATAATACTCACTCTTTTATCTCTTTAGCTTATATAGGAGTGGATACAACACTGTGGTATCATAGGCTTGGACACATGAGTGAGAAGGGGATGCAGATAGTTCACAAAAGAAATTTGTTTCCATATCTTAAACAAATTGATTTGGATTTATGTGAGCATTGTGTTTATGGAAAACATAAGAGAGTCAGATTTCTCAGAGTCAGAAAAGGAAAGAAGAGTGAAAGATTAGAGCTTGTGTATACATATCTATTGGGACCAGCTGAGGTATCATCTATTGATGTCTCTTTTTATTATGTTACTTTTATTGATGATGCAACTATAAAAACTTGGGTTTATTGCATTCGACAAAAATCTGATGTTTTGATACTTTTAAGAAATGGAAAGATTTGGTTGAGAATGAGACAAGAAAAAGGTTGAAGTGTCTCAGATCAGACAATGGAGGTGAATATTGCTGCAAGGAGTTTGATGATGATTGTTCATACCATGAGACTCGTAGAGATAAGACAGTCCCAGGAACACCACAAGAAAATGGTGTGTCATAAAGGATGAATAGGACAATCATGGAGCGTGCAAGGAGTATGAGATTGCATGTTGGTTTTCCTTTATAGTTCTAGAAATATGTTTTAGATATTGTTGTTTACTTAATAAACAGAGGACCTTCAATATCTTTGGATGGTATAACCCTAAAGGAGGCATGGAAAGGTAAAAAGGTAAACTATTATTTTTTTAAGTCTTTCGGTTGTGAATCATTTGTCCATATTGATAAAGAAAATAGAACAAAGCTTGAGGAAAAATCCAAGAAGTGTACCTTTATTGGATACAGTGTTAATGATTTTGGTTATCGATTATGGGATTATGAAAATAAAAAAATAAATAGGAGTAGATATGTCATATTCAATGAGAAGGTCATGTACAAAGATCAGTTTCAAGGAAAGAAACAGGAGAAAGAAAAACCATAATACAAAGTGCTTGATGAGATCACTGAATTTTTTTTCCCTAAGATACTAGAAAATCATAATGTACAACAACAATATTAATAGGTACCTAAAACTCCTGCAAGGGTTGTTAGAAGATCTACCAGGTTAAGTAGACCCCCTGAACGATACTCTCCTTCATTGTATTATTTATTGTTGATTGATTCTGGTGAACTAGAATGTTATGAAGAGGCAATGTAGGTAGACACAAAAAATAAGTGGGAGCAAGGAATAAAAGAGGAAATGTATTCCTTGGTAAATAACCAAACTTGGGATTTGGTTCAGTTGCATGTAGGAAAAAGAGCATTACAGAATAAATGGTTTTAAAAGTTGAAGGAAGAATATGGAGGAAAAAAGCAGTACAAGGCTAGAGTTGTTGTAAAGGGGTTTGCACAAAAGAAAGGTATAGATTTTGATGAAATATTTTATCTTGTTGTTAAAATGACTTCAATTCGGACAATTTTGAGTCTTGTGGCAGTATAATATTTTCATCTTGAACAGTTAGATGTAAGAACAACGTTTCTCCATGGGGATCTGGAGAAAGAGATTTATATGCAACAACCACATGGGTATGAGGTGAAAGGGAAGGTGAATTTGGTATGTAGGTTGAATAAAAGATTGTATGGCCTAAAGCAAGCTCCAAGGAAGTGGTATTTGAAGTTTGATAGGTTTATGAACGAACACAGTTATAGTAGATGTCATTCTGATCACCGTGTTTATTTTAAAAATCTATAAAATGGAAGCTATATTATCTTGCTATTTTATTTAGATGGCATGCTTGTTACAGGGTCTAATATGCAGGATATAAATGTGATCAAAAAGAAATTATCTAATTCATTTGTGATGAAGAATTTTGGTGTTGCAAAGAAAATCCTTGGTATGAGAATAACAAGAGACATGAAAAATCACAAATTAACATTGTCTTGGGGTGAGTACATAGATAAGGTGTTGGAGAGGTTTAGAATGCATAATGCAAAACCAATTAGTACACCTTTGGCCAGCCATTTCAAATTAATTAAGGAAATGTGTCCCAAGACACGGGAGGAGATATAATGCATGCCCATGGTCCCTTATTCATCAATAGTTGGAAGTTTGATGTATGTGATGGTTTGCACAAGACTAGATATTGCACATGCAGTGGGAGTTGTGAGAAGGTATATGAAAAATCCTAGTAAAAAACATCGGGAGGTAGTAAAGTGGATTCTCAGGTACTTTAGAGGTACTCCTACTCATTCATTATGTTTTGTAGGTTCAAACATTGTTCTACAGGGATATGTTGATTCACATATGTCAGGTGAGAAAGATAGCAGGAGGAGCACCACAGGGTATGTTTTTGTTGTAGGTGGAACAATAGTAAGTTGGATTTCGAAACTGCAAAAGTTTGTTGCAATTTCAACAACAGAGGAAGAGTATGTTGTTGCTACAGAGGCTAGCAAAGAGATGATTTGGTTATAGAGGTTTATGGAGAAATTGGGAAAGAAGCAAGAGAATAACAGGTTGTACTATGACAGTTAGATTTCCATTCATCTTGCAAAGAACTGAACATTCCATTCGAAGACTAAGCATATAAAACTTAGGTACCATTTCATACGATCTATCTTGGAAGATGGACATTTGAAGTTGCAAAAGATACACACTAGACATAATCCTACAGACATGTTAACAAAGGGAGTAACTAGGGAGAAATTGAGTTCCTGCTCAGTTTCAGTTGGTCTCCAGGAATGAAGATGAAGATAATAAATTTTCCAGGTCCAATAAGGATTATATTCCAACATATACAACAATGGTGGAGTTGTTGAGATCAATCTCCAAGTGGGACATTGTTGGTTATGGAGCCTGATTATCTTCCTGATTCAAAGGTCTTTGTTTTCATTGATGTTTATACTATTAAATTATGATCTTGATTTCTTATGCGGATTAATTCTTTTATTTTCTTCAACACTTTGATTCCATCTTAATACACTTCAATAATACCAAATCATAACTGGATAGAAATAACTATGTAGATAAGTAATTATGCACATCAACAATACATATACTCTGGGGAAACCCTATACAGGAAGAAAAACCCCATCAAACAATATTCCTTTATTGCATTAATAATGTAATATCACTTACAAATATCCACTATGAATTTTTTTCTCTTAAATATCTTGCTAAGATGACTCTGACCTGACAAACACCTAAGAGACATTGTTGAAATACACCTCTCTATTTTATATAGAATTGATATGCTTCTTTGGTATGTTGCCTCTTTATCAATGATATGCTCCTCTATTGCTTCACCCTTAACCTACATATCAAAACTGTGTTGAAGAGAGGGGTCGACCTCTGCTTATATTGGCTAAAGAGGAGAAGAGGATAGACACGAAATAGTAACCTTTCTGCATGCTTTAATCATAACTTAACTTCATACTCTAGTTCGAACTTAGAACTAGACTTGAGACTGGTATACTCTAGTTAGAAAATAGAACTAGACTTGAGATTGGTATACTTTAGTTCAAAAATAGAACTAGACTTGAGACATCAGTTACAACTCAACATTACACTTTAGTTCGAAAATAAAACTAGACTTGAGACTGGTATACTTTAGTTCAAAAATAGAACTAGAATTGAGACCGGTATACTTTAGTTCAAAAATAGAACTAGACTTGAGACATCAGTTAGAACTCAACATTACACTTTAGTTCGAAAATAGAATTAGACTTAAGACTTCAGTTACAACTCAACATTACACTTTAGTTCTAAAATAGAATTAGACTTAAGATTTCAGTTACAACTCAATGTTACACTTTAGTTCTAAAATAGAACTAGACTTGAGACTTCAGTTATAACTCAACTTTTTACAAGGAAATTCAAAATTCTCTTCATGGTGGATAATGTTACATGTGCCAATGCACTAGATCAATACATTTATATCATTTGCAATATTAGGAATACTGTTTGTTTCTAGGTCATAGGAATTTTATATTCAACCTAACTTTTGTTAGATGCCTTGAATTTTTATCATGGCTCACAAGGCTTGCATAGGCTCATAGAGGCTGTACGTTCCCCCTGACTTTTTCCCTAGTCTGTCTATGCTCACAGAGGTTGTACGTTCCCCCTGACTTTTTCACTAGACTATCTATGCTCACAGAGGTTGTATGTTCCCCCTGAATTTTGCACTAGTCTGTCTATGCTCACAGAGGTTGTATGTTCCCCCTGACTTTTGCACTAGACTGTCTATGATCACAGAGGTTGTACATTCCCCCTGAATTTTGCATTAGACTCACATAAAATCTCATTCGTCATGACTTTTGGTTTGACTCACAGAGGTTATACATTCCCCTTGGATTTTGTCAATAACTCACAAGACTGGTTGATTCTCCGAATCTCCCTGGCTAGCCTCAGGGTGGCCCATATGGCCTCTCATTAAAGAATGACTGTCGATGCTGCCAAATTTAACATATACTCCATGAAGACTTTACACCCCAGAAGAATGTACACTCCTCTATGCAGGGGAGTGCAGAGGGAGGTTACCTCCTCTGCAGGGTCCGAGGGCGAAGCCCCCAAAAGAAAAATTGCCTTGGAAATGTATATTGTAATTTTATTGTAAATCTGGACCGTTCATTATAAGGTCAAAGATCTAACAATAGGAGTTGTGTTAGGTTTTTTTTTCCCTAGAAGGAAAACGTCTTTTATGAGGGAAATGTATTGCGGCTATGTATCATTGTGAATATTGTATAGAGGAGACCGTGAGAGAAAGAAGAGGAAGTTACAACGGGTTTGTTGTAGGTTGTATCCCTTCATTTGTTGGATAATAATAAAGGAAGGACATGGAAATTTATTTGGTGGACGTAAACACACTAGGTGCACCACGTATATGTGTTTCTGTTGTATTGTGTATCTTTTGTGTTTTATTTTTGCATTTGTTTTATTTTATTACTCCCCGATCTTGTTTTTCTAACATGGTTCTCAATACTAGAGGCCCTATTGCATGTGATATTTTTCTAGCAAGGAATAACACCAGGCATGAAAATACCCAAGGAATCTTTTGGCATAATTCAAAATTTTTTGGAGTGGAGGTGCCAAAATAGGGGCAAATCCACTATTTTGAGCCACTTTTGGGGGATTTTGAGATCTCCAAAGGAGGAAAAGAGGCCCCAAAACATAAATATGGAAA
>JZKD02S1979823.1:57628-70192 GCA_000966675.3 Picea glauca
TAAGTCAATGTAAACAATATTGATCATCAATATATCATCCAATATACTAATTTACAAATTAGAAAATAATAGAAATATAGGAATAAATTGAACCTTTTAAGTATTTGTGAACATGGAAGCATAAATAATTAACAAATTAAATACCTTAGTATCTTTGTGAGACATGTGTTTGATAAACCATTCAAAACCTTCTGGCTCACCAACAACAATATAGCAGATAAAAGATATATTGTTGAGCCTTCATAAAGAGGTTGACGTGACTTCTCGAGTAGAGGATCAACATCATGACTATCATCCTAGTTGTCCTCATCCATTGGAGCAAACGTGTCTTGGATCAATCTATGTATCTCATCTTCCTGATTTGAATCACTAACGTTATCTCCATCCATATCATCATTAATAAATTGATCAACAACTTCAATATTCTAATCTTGAATTTCATCTCCATGTAAAGTAGTATTTCTGCTAGTACTTGACAAATAACTCTCTGGAGGTCGACACTTCGGGGGCATCGTCTATCTATTTTAAAAAAAAACATAGAAAAGTTAGTGTGTATAGAAAATATAAAAATCTCGATAAGAAATATTACTAAAATTCATGACATACTAATTATTACAGAGAATACATTAAATATCAAATTCTCTTACCAAGGGACAATATTCATAACCCCCTTCGGCGTGCCCCTTCTCCCTACAATGTTTTTGGGCTGTTGTTATTAAAAGTCTTCTATTTTTCTAGCCTTTGCAATCATAGCAAGGGCAATAACATTTTCCATTGCCCTTCGCCTCTAATGCCACTCTTAACCGAGCAAGCTTCCTGCCATTTTTTTTCATTGTGACAAATCCTTGTCCTAACAAGTAATTGTCTTACCTACACCATACCAAACATTAAGTTGTCAATTTTTTATATTTTGGCTACTCCTTTCAATTATGATATGTTTATTTACAGTGACCTACATATTTATAATAAGGTCAACATCTTTATAATAAGGTGATCATATGTGTAGAGGATCAACATCATTAGGACATAGATAACATCTTTATAATAAGGTCATATGTGTACAAATGTTTTCTTTAGATAATAATGACATATACACCTAACATAAGTTTAGGGTTAGTGTTTATGTATCTTATTAGTCCCTGCTAAAGCAGGGAATATAGCAATCAATTACTATCATTTCACCGAGTAAGGTTGCGTTTCAAGAGAAATTCCATATCTTTATCAATGAAAAAAGAGAGAGATTATAGCTACAATTGAAGGGAAAAGGGTATGTGGATTCCATAAACCTAGAATATTATGGAATTCACATACCCTTTTCCATAGAATATACTAACTATATCCAAAAACCAAAGACATGAAACATGGTATAAATACACATATTATATAAATATATTATCAAGGAAAAAATAAGCTAAATGCAATTTGGACATTTGAAAAAAAAATTACAAGTTAAATGAGTACATCAATAAAAAATAACATATTAACCTCGCAAGTTCAAAATCCAAGCTATGTAGATCGAGAATTGGATTTGTTCAACTGGTGGGTGACGGAAAAAATAAACAGCTCAAACAAAAGCCAATAACAGTGTCGCAACTATAGAAATTGTGTCACAAAGTCTCTTAAAGTCACGTATATATGGATAAAATAGTCAACTAGACATTAACACTGACCAATGAGATAGACAAAATTTTCGTCGCTATTGCCACAAAAGTTTGTCGCTATAGTGACGAAAATCCCGACTAGGTTAAATTAAGATTTTCGTCGATATGGCGATGAACTTTCATGGCAATAGCGATGAAAATCCTGCCCTGTTTAAAAACAATATGAAACTAGTGGAAGCGTGGAAAATTTTCGTGGAATAATCCGCCCATATGTAGTAGTGAACATACTCTTTCCCATAACTTTTCATACTGGACCAGCCTACTGAAATGTGAATAGGGATTAAAAATGTGGTCAATACCACAAATAATGGGGGGATATATGGTGGGCATGAACTTTGACTATATTATTCCCTCAATTGATCAATCAAGCCAGTTAGAGAAACAATTGGGCCAGACAAGAAAGAGGCATGTGTGTTTCCCTAACCATGGGGCAGAGAAAAAAACTTACTATCTTTGGCCTCATTTCAACCTTCAATCAAGTAGTTCCCTATCATTCATTAACAGACCAAACTATGTAACAAAAGACGTGCAATGGAGGGGGACCAAAAGGGAACTCCTTCCTTTGGGGGTGGGGGCGGCCATCTCCGATTTAAGATCAGTATCCTATTCATTTGAAGAAGATGTTTCAAGTAGTATTGTGTGGCATGACATCTCCCTCTGATTGGGCCTGCCTATTGAATGGATTTGACTCCATAGACTAAGAGTAGGTTGGTGGACGATGGAGCAGACACATGCATGATGGTTTACTATTAAAGTGAGTTCGCATCGGGGTTGGAAAAAGGAGGAGAGGAGTGTGGCTCCTATATACAATCATATCTATGTTATCACACCTACCAGTTTGCAAGCTATCGATCGCCGAGTGACTGATGTCTGCTTCGTTTGGGTTGTCTCTGAGAAATATTGATTTCTAGTTAGTGGTTACTGGTGCTCCCAACTGGCTTCATGAATAGTGTAATCACTCGTATTGAGTGCATTAATGACAATGTGTTACCCATAACTATTACAATCATGGTTACAGATGCTTGTATACACCTATGTTTATTTGAGCCTCTTGATTACAATATCTCTAATCAATGGTGTTCATTATACATAATACATATAATCTATATCATTATCCATGGTAAAACTTTTTATAAACACACTACTCTATCAAGATTGTATCACTTAAGCTGAAACCAATTGTGTTAGTAATTAGGGTTATTACGTATAACACTAGTAATGGTATAGCCCTATCTATGTCTGTTTCCGTTTTTATTCCTATGGTTTTAATTAGGGAGATACAATAAGGTTATGTAACTAATCATAAGTGTTTACCAATTATAGAGATATACACCACCATATACATTTCATTGAATATACAGAGAATCACATTTATTAGGGAACAAAGGTATAATGATTAGTTAGATAGAGACTTGTATCACTATTATGAAGATTAACCATGCAAGTGGTAGTAACCATTCTTACTTATCACTTTAATAGAGGTGTCTTTATTACGATATTACTTAAGATGGAGAAGAACCATAGCTTAGTATAACACTTGTATAGGCTGTAAACACTCTTGCACCATATTCTATCTTAATGGGAATGATACTATAACTAGGATGACACAAAATTTGATGTTGGAATACTATGAATACTGTTGGAATAAGGGCAGACCCTGGTTCAATGCTTACAACAGTGCACCAACAAAACTCTAACTACTAGCCCTTTCAGGAACGCCTGCAAAGAAGATGAATTCTCACCTGAGGTAGAGGCATGGGTGGTTGCAAAACTCATATGTCTGCAACCTTAGCTTGGATATAGATCTATGATTGTAACACATTAACAGAGAACTTAGCAGTTATAGTTCATTAATATGCATTCTTAGTTTACAGTGCAACTAAACCCTAACAATAGATCAACACAGTATTCACACAGATCCAATAGATTCGAGCACTAAGCATACCAACATAGATCATATCTAGCATTCATTCACATTATTCAACACTAATCTACCATATTAGAATCTTCTAGGAATAAATCAGTGCGCTAATCATTTAATGACATAAACAAGTGAACAACCATAAAGCACAAAGAAACCACAACACAGGATATACGTGGTTCACCCCCACCATGGGGTTACGTCCACCAAATATTCTTATTTATTTCTTTTTGTCAATATTCTACATGCACAGAGCCATGATATATTACTCCGTAGAGGATAGGAGATCTGCACACACTCTGCTATATCCTCCTTCCCTGAGTTACAACACAAATCCTCTTCATAGTTTCTTACAATCACTTGCACTTAGCTCTGCAAGTTCTCAACATAGTATGCACAAAGAATTTACAGGTTGCACTTAACACAGTGTCTAGCCTCTCTTCGATCACATAGATCGAACTACTTCCTACATCACCTAGCTTTCTATTTATGCATTACAAAAGGGCCTAAACATAAGTAAACCCATGGTCCAACATCCCCATACCCGTTACATCAGCCGAAAATCCAAAAATCCCTAAAAATGGCCCGAGATCCCATGATATCCACTTCGACTTGCGTTTCGCCTTCGACAGCCTGTCGAATTCCCAAAAGTAGGTCAAACATGACCAAGGATCCTCAAAACTTGGTAAAGGGCCAACAGGCCCCCAATACTCACCTGTGACTCATCTCGAGTCACTCTGGTCTAGGTAGCTCGGCTTCAAAATCCTTGATCTTGGCTCGAGCTACTTCAGCTTGTTGCTACGCCATGACCTCCTGTTCGACGAACTCTTGTATTACTTCTTCATTGACAGGTCCCTCTAAATGTTGTTCAGTTGTAGTGACGGCTTGCTCCAATTCTATACCTCGGCCTTCAATCTCTGTGAATAGTTGGCAAGCCTCATCTTATGTTGGTTGGAGCCTCTAAGTTACTTCCATGACTTTGCTCTAAATGGTGTGGACCTACTGCTGAGTAGTGCGCTATTCTTGGGATCGCTTCATCCTCTCAATGGATGATAGGGGCTTTAACTATGCCTATATTGTTTCTTCTTGTTGCTTTGGCTCCTGGAGCTGTGACTCCAGTGCCTTCAGTTTAGGATCCTCAATGAGTCGCTCATAAGTCTGGGCACTGCGATCAGTTATATTTTTACATTCCATAGTGAGGGCCTTGATTCTCTCAACTGTGCTTCGAGCAGTTTCTTCTCTTTGATCTCATACATCCAACAGAGAGTTGGGCACTGTTCGTAGCTCTAAGTATTCTATTCTTTGTTGAATTTGCTTGATAACTTCCGCGATCTGTGCTACTTGATGCTCCACTCGGTCATCTTCCTTTGGCTCGAAGCCCATCATAGAGTGAAGTGATCTGTCAACTTCTTCTTTGACTCCAAGCTGCTCTGCGAGAAACTGCTCTTTTACTTGCTTGACCTGCATCCTCTCTTCTTCAAACCTGGCTTAAAGGTCATCCTTCTCCTTTTGTGTGACCCGACGTTTCTCTACCATTTCTTCTTGGGCTTATTTCAGGGTCGTTGTGGCCTAGTCTTTCCTAGCTTTTACTCGACAAAGGTGAGCTTCAGTCACATCAGCTATTATGCGGAGTTGGGTAGGCTCATCTCCCAAATCTGGTTCTTCTGATGGCGCGGGTGCAATGGATATTGTGTTGCTATATTGAAGGGCCTACTATACCCCTTTGAGTTCAACCTCGATCCTGTCATACATATCCTCCTACTTGGCTTCATGTTTCTACAAGATGTCATGTGAAACATCTGCTACAACTGCGATGATGAAGTCAAAGTCATCTACAATGAGCACAGTTGGCATATTAGTCAAGGTGGCTCTGGATTTCATTCAGGAAGTGGGTTTCATGGTCTAAACCTTCCTTTTCTTCAAGGGATCAGCCTCATCAACATGATCCCTAGGCGGTGTTGCTTCGCCCCACTTCTGCTGATCTTCTTTTCCATGGGTTTCTTTTTGATCTAATTTGTCATCACCCCCTTGGCCAGGTGATACTGAATCCATTTCTTCTGATGCACCACTCAAGTTTTGGACCTCTTTAGTCTTCTTCCTTCTTTTGGGTCCAGGAGTATCCTTTCCTTCATGAGTGGTCTCAGGGCTGCCGATTATTTCAGGGTCTAACATTTATGTGGTGTCAGAAAGGATGAGGAGCTCTGTAGACCAGCCCTTGGTTATCTCTTCGAGGTCCTCCTCTGTGAGATTGTAGTATGAATGAAGTTCTTGTTTATGCTCATCTGTGTGCACGGTGATATAAATGAAGTGTTAATCTGCACGGAACTTCATAAGGGGTTAGAACCAATGCAGGGTATTTGGCATCATGTGAGGGAAAACTTCGATATCCCTCTTCAGTTGGATATAATATGTATGAAAGACCACATTCGACTGCCACTATTTTCCCATATCGTTTGAGTACCAGAGCGTGATTAACTTCATAGTGAGCAGCTCGAACGACTCAATGTCCGGGAAGGTCACACCTTCTAACATCTCCCAAATGGTAAATGCAATGAGGATCAGGAGCTAGCTAAAGTGGAACTCATAGCCTTGATTCTGAGCTTTGCGGCAGTCTAATTATAGTTTCTTGACCAGTCTGTGGTTCTATCCATTGCGACGCAGTCCTAACTATCTGATGGGGAGTCTTTGAGCCATTACTGCTATTCTAACTGTTTGGGTCATCAGGATAATGGTTATAATGCTTTCAACGGCTATATCACTTCGCCATGGTGAAGTGCCATGTTGCACTATTATGATATCCTGATGAAGTTCCAGTATTGCAAACCTTCCTTCTGTGAAGTCCCCTACGAAACTATTTGTAACCTTTCTATATTTTCTCTCTTCTTCCTAATATTTCTAGCCTATTTCCCAGTGATATTCATCTCGATATTCCTCTTTCCATTCTGATTCTTATCTCCTTTTGGCATAGTAACTTCGCACTGTTGAGATTCTTTAATAGGGTCATAGAGTAATACATCTTCTCTATTTGGGGTAGGTGTTCTACTCATCTGTGAGTTTTCTTGTGTTGTTTCAACTTCAACATCCAAGTTTCTGGTTCTTCTTTGATTTGTTCTCCTATTCTTCAATCAAGTGTGCTATCCTCCTAGTCATAAAATATTTTATTTTATTTTTCTTCTTCTCTAAGACTTATTCTTCTTTCCTTCTGGCCTGATCCGTTTCAATCCAAGGTTTTCCTAGTAATATAGAAAATGGGGCATTGTTCTCAATAAATTTAACAATCTCAAAATCTTCCTCTGTCGAGGTTCCATGAGCACTGATAGATATCTGGGTGAGTCTTCCACATAGGGTTATCAAGTTTCCTATAAATAATCCTATTCCTCTGAATGAAGGAATCATAGAAGCTTTCCTAAAGTTTCCCAAGTTCTTTCTGTCATGATATTTACCTGTGTTTCTTCATACAAAACACAGTCAATGTCGAAGTCTCCTATTGTGGCTTGTATGCATTCTTTTTCTTGAAAGATCTCTGATAATTTGATGTTTTTGTGATCATTTAGGGTTTCTTTCATTTGTAGTTATACATTCTCTAATTCTTTCTGGTGTTCTTCCATGGTCTCAGTTTCTTGACCTCCCTTAGGGTTTTCTTGTCTCATATTCATTCTTTTGAGCTTAGCAATCATTCTAGGGCAATCTAAAACTTCATGATCCATGGCTTTACAACAAGGACAACTAGGTATTCTACCGGGACATTCCTTAGCAAGATGTCCTGGTATTCTGCAACTTTAACAAAGTGTTAGTCTTATTTTTCTTTGAAATGATACCCAGCCTTTCATGTACTACGCACTAGGATCATAGTAGCTAACGTTCAAAAAATTCTTTCTAGGGTCCTGCATCCATTTTCTAGTCCAAACATTCTTTCTATGCATAGGAATAACATATCTTTCACTATTTTTGTCAAATATACTCATATCAAACCTTCTTTCATCTAGTTCTTCCCTAATTTTCAAGCTAGGAAACAATTTATCAAACATACCTAGATCCATACTTTTGAAACAAAAATTTCCACTTATCTTACCTTTTTAATCAAAACCTTTCACTGTTATTACCTTTATCAGAGTACACAGCTTTAAGATCTTACCTCTTTAACAAAAAACTTCTAACTTTACTTTTATCAGAGCACAAAGCTTTCAGGCCTTACCTCTTTTCTTCAGATCTGGATTTTCTTCTTGGCAAAGAGATTCACAGGTCAAGTAGAATACTGCGCACTAAGGAAACATATGTACACATGAAGCTTTCTCTCCTTCAGTTCCCAGCAATCACAATTTCAAGTCCCGGTAACATAACCATTTGTTGGAATGGGGGCAGGCCCATGGTTCAATGCTTACAACAACACACCAACAAAACCTTAACTACCAACCTTTTCAACAACACCTGTGAAGCATATGAAGTCTCACTTGAGGTAGAGGCAAGAGTGGTTGCAAGACTCGAATGTCTGCAACCTCATATGGGACAAAGATCTATGATTGTAACACCTTAACAGAGCACTTGGCAGTTATATTTCATTAATATTCAGTCTCAGTTTATAGCGCAACTATACCCTAACAATGTATCAGTGCATTATTCACACAGATCCAATAGATTCAAGAACTAAGCATACCAACATAGATCAGATCTAGCATTCATTAACTAAGCTACCATATTAGACTCTTCTAAGCATACATCAATCCACTATGCATTTAACCACATAAACAAGAGAACAACCATAAAGCACAAAGCAACCACAACACAGGATATATCTGGTTCACGCCCACCCTAGGGTTACGTCCACCAACTCTTCTTCTTTATTTCTTTATGTCAATATTCTACATGCACAGAGCCATGATATCTTTCTCCGCGGAGGACAGGAGATCTGTGCACACTCCGCTAGATCCTCCTTCCCTGAGTTACATAAAAAATCCTCTTCATAGTCTCTTACAATCACTTGCACCTAGCTCTGGAAGTTCTCAACATAGCATGCAGAAAGAACTTACATGTTTCACTTAGCATAGTGTCTAGCCTCTCTTCGATCACATAGATCGAACTAATTCCTACATCACCTGTATTTCTATTTATACATTACAATCCGGTCTAAACATGGGTAAACCCATGGGCTGACATCCCCATACCCATTACATAAGCCCAAAACCCAAAAATCCTTAAAAATGGGTCAAGATCCTGTGATATTTGCTTCGACTTGTGCTCCGCCTTCAACAACCTATCGAATTCCCAAAAGTAGGTCAAACATGACCAAGGATCCTCAAAACTTGGTCAAGGGCCAACAAATACCATAAAGGTTACTTCTAACTAAACAATAGAATCTTAGTAATACAAGAGACATCATGTTGCTATTATATATGGATAGTACAAGATTGTAGAGTCCATATTCATTATGGTTATTACAATACCCTTATTTGCATAATAAAGCTTTTTTCACAATCCTAACCTAATAAGTTCCATTAAGTTATTCAGAAAAAAGTAAGCATGAGACTAGTTGAATAGAGTAATCAAGCTTCATGATTAGACAAGTGATAATAGGTCAGCTTATCATGGAGACTATTGGTAATGGGTAAAATGTACTTATGGAGATCAAGTATCCACTAATTATGGAAACACTGTGGAATAGAGCTAATTATATTAGTGTGAAAGAGCTTATAGCACTTGCATGTACTTTATACCTTCATGTGAACAAATGATTGTACTAATTAGGGAGATATACATGTGATTAAGCTCCATAGAAGCCAATCAAGATGAGTAATAAACACTAGTATTACGTGATTTACATGAAGTTCATACTGATTACAACTCTTTACCTCTTTAAACTAGTAATAAGGGTATACATACTAGTGATTGTTATGGAAACATAGACCTGTAGTAAGCTTGTTAGACTAGTGAACAAACCACCATTACCTTTACTCTTAAGCATATTGTATTTACGTAATGAATAGAGTTGTGATATCATAAGATGTACGATGAAGATTAGAGTCATTCAATAATGAGAAGCTTACTATGAGTACCATATTATTCAACAACTTGATAGCTTAAGTAGTGTTATCACAAAGGCTAGTTATTCCATATTCCTTATATACTCTATAACGAGCTATTACCATTACATTTAGCTAGGATATGATTCAATGGGATTACTTTACCTATCCTAGTAATCATATAAGGGTAGTTACTATAAGGATTACATATAGGATAGTGTTCAAACTAAGTTTCATGAAATTACTTAAATGGAACTAATACTAAGTGATTTGGCATGTGCTTTACCCTTTCTAACACAAGCTTAACAAGCGATCCATAAGCTTTATAAAGTTCACAATGATAGTATATTCCATAATCTCTATTCCATGAATATGATGGGCTATGATATACCAATAGGATATAACAAACTATTAATACTATTGACGATATTATTCGTCACAAGAGAGACAACCGAAGTAGCTTTTGTGATGAACTATCAATACTATCGACGATCTTATTCATTGCAAGAGTGACAAAATATATCAATTCAAAACAAATAATAACAATGATTAATGTAAGAGAGTGCCTTTAATGGTTATCAATTATATTTTCTCCATAACATATAGGTCAATAGTAACTTGGTTCTAATTCCAGCTTAAGTGATATGCTTCACACTAGATATGTAAAAACAATATGTATGTATGAATAGTGATCAATGGTTATATAATATGGTATTGCGATATGTTTTTCTCTTAATCTATTTTCTATATTGTAGTTGCACCAGTTCCATTGAGGCAGAGTGGAGGTACCATTTCTATGCTAGAACAAACAAATGGTATTAACCAACTTTGGTAGATTGTGTTTTCTCGTGGCTATTTTATCAATATGAAAAATCTTTCAGGTCTTTGCCTTGCTATGTGATTTGGGGAATATGACTTTTAAGAAACAATATGATTTTTGAAGGATTGGAACTGAATACAACATAGGTAGCCCATAAGATAAGGGTCTCTTTCAAAGTAAGTTGGAAGCATTTAAAAGAAAAATCTCAGAGAGTTCTAAAGGAACCTAACAATGATTATCAAAAATCTTGAGGTTTTTTTGACAAAGCTTTTCAAGGGGATCCAATTATGTGTGGGCCAGGTGATATTATCCATATTAACTCTTCCCAGTATTTTCTTATGAAGTATGTTAAGGTACCAACAATAGAGTTGATTTTTATTCCCTTTGAATTATAATGAATACTTCAAAGGACAAAATATAGAAACATATGTAGGTCATTGGAGATTCCAAGCCTCTGATGGATTGGGGAAATAACATAAGAAAAATTGTAAATATTTTTCTATCCCCAATAATGAGTCTAGTGCTAGAGGTAAAACATGTTGGAGTTACTTCACACACACCTAGGATTTATTTTTCCTAAAGTTTTTCCTTGTTTATTAGTCATAATTAGTCATTATCCAGTCTCCTATATTTAGGGAAGAATATTCCACTTGGATAATATTATCTTTCAGTTGACACTTCAGTTTGATTAGTTGAGTTGAGTTTAGATGTTGCATTGATTTTGTCACCATGAAACATTGGGATCATCACCATGCTAATTCACACTTTCCTTAGGATCATCACACAGCTGGTGCATTACCCTTGATTTCCTGAGTTAACTCCTTACTACTCTTTGTTCAGTTAGTTAACTGAATACTAGTTGTCTAGTTAACTTAGCTAGGTGGCAGTTCACTCCCGTAACTATGTGAGAGACTAGACTAGGTGGCAGTTCACTCTTGTAATTGTTTGTGTGTGTCCATATCACTCTATACCACCACTATGTCTCATTAGTTACTCATGTATCCTATATCTATTGTAAATTATTCACTCTTTGAGTGTGGAATACGGTTAATGAGAATTCTTCCATTCTTTCTCTCATTCTTCTTCTTTCTCCAATTCTCTCTGCAAATGTGTGTATTATTGTTTATCTAGATCTATTCTATGCAAGTTAAACACATTTACATGGTATCAAAGCCAATGGACTGCTAAGAAAATGATACACCAAATTATTTTTGTAGGTACTAAAGATTGAAGAATGTAGAAAATATGGAATTTATGTTTTACTCACCGATAATACTTCTCACGCCTCATAACTATTTGCAGTGGAAGCCAAAGATTCTAATTCTTCTCAGAAGTAGAGGCTTATACCAAATAACCATGGCAATAGAAGTAGAGCCTCATTCCACCAATGAGAAAAATGGATTTCTCAATAGATAAGATATGGCCATAGGATTTATCTTCTTGACTATTTCTCCAGAAATTCTCCACCAAGTATGTGATGTCACACAAGAATTCACTCCAAATGAATTATGGACCATATTAGAGGTTCTATTTGGGAACAAAGAAGATTTTGAATATTTCATGTAGGAGATTGGAAAGATAGAGGTAGAAGAGAAACCATCAGAAGATCAAGCATCTTATTCTGAAGAGTCTTTTACAAAAGTATTTGCACAAATTTGTATTCCAATAATTGAAGATGATGTCTACTCCATTTTAGATTTTTTTTTCTGAATTTCGTGTGGAAGATATATGGTATGCATCTCAAGGGTCACATGTAGACACTTTTCCATGCGCAATGCATGCATCTCAAGAGACAAAAAGGGAGTCATGCACATCAGAATCTATTCTGATATTTTATGAGGTAAATTTGTAGAAACAAATTGAATATTTGAATTCATATCGGGAAAATATCAAATTTCAAAAAATAAATCATCCGAAATGGATTCCGGGAAGTGAAGTTAAGATCGTTTTAAAATCAACAAAATTTCAACGTTTTTCCGGAAACGGCCGCATGGTTTTCAAAATTTCATCCAAACTTTATTTGGATCTTATTCATTGCAAGAAGAGAAAGTGGATATGTGTGGACTTCTTAATGATGCATATAATTCATCAGATATGTGTAGACATCTACATCTTCAACAAATCTTCAACAAGTACAAACTTGCA
>JZKD02S1979823.1:76490-87790 GCA_000966675.3 Picea glauca
GGCTCCTTGGAGGGTATACCCATGATTATGTGTGGGATCTTGCATCAGGGTGTAAGTCCGTTAAGCAGGTCGTCAGCGTAAATTTTCCACCCTAGCCCCGCCCCTTCTCATCTCGTTGTTGCGATGTTGGATTTCATCATCAACTAGTGGCTTCAAAATTAGAAGGTCTTCTTTGCTTGGTGATTGCTTCCTAGATTTTGTTTACTAGTGCATGTTGTTTGTTTCTTGAAGTTGACCATAGGATTTTCTTCGCAAAGTTTGTCACTCATTTACAATAGCTCCTCCACGTCATTCACGTAGAATGCAGGGTTTATCTCTAGAGCATATGGAAGGTTCGCAACCCTTGCCCACAAGCACACCTGGAGGCTCTCCTAGGCCAAGTGAAGCCACAGTCATCACCACACCACAAGTGGAATGAACTGACTCTCTCAAATGTTTTTGAATTACAAATACTTCGGAGGATTTTCGATTTCCTAGTAATTCACAACGCCCTTTTAGACGACTGAATTCTTCTGGAGAACTGGTTGTTACTTCTTCTGGATCACTCGTTGGGCCTTTTCCCGGTGTAGAAGGCCAAGATCCATTTTGGTCTGCCGGTGATTTCCGTAGGACCCTTTTTAGTTCTGGTTTGCCTGTGGTCTTTGAAATCAACCCTTCGGTGTTTTCTGAGCAAAGACTATACCATTGACTACCACTTATCACTTTACTCTCCCTGCCGAAACGACCCATCTCGCGAATACTACGATTGTTCCAAGTAGCTTCACTACCGCTGGTCTTGCTCCTATAAACACACAACGAACACCCAATGTCACTCCGACTCTACCACCCAGATACCATGCATTGAATTCTTTGTTTAATGCTTCTGTTCCAACACCTCCACAAACTCCATTTGGTTCTCCAGGTGGTCCTTCTTTTCCTGGGCACCTTATTCCCGGTTTTATTCTGACACTCCCTCAATTTCCTTCTGGAAATCCTAATCCTAGTGGCACTATCTAGTCCATTACACCAAACTTGCAGATTCCCATTGGTGGACAAGGTGGTACAACTCAACTTCCTCTTACCGGACATATTCCAATTACTACACAACCTTTGCTTGCGACACAACTTTCGGTTGGAACACCACCTACGATAGGGGGACCAACCCCACCTTTTGGGAAAAATATACCTCCTGCTTTGGCCAAGTATTGGAATTAGATGATACAAAATATTCCTCAAACGACTGGGGGGAAGCAACCTGTCCCTACTATAAGTAAACCATATCCAAGTATACCCAATCCTATTTGGGGTCAGGGTCAGAATGTTCAAACTCAGGTCCCTACTCAAACTCAAGGTTACAATCCTTGGAACTACTATCTGCTCCAACCACCACCGAATCTGCCTGGGTCTTCCCATTATGGGCAAACTACTTATGGTCCTACTGGTTTGCTGATAGGACTTCCACCCCAAAGTCACCAGTACCCGTAGGTGAATCGACAGTTACCTTTTCTTGCTACTTTGGATTTGCCAGATTTGTCTAGGATTTTAAATGATCCTATTCGTCACTCTTCCCAATGGCCTATTATTCCAGCCAAGCTTCCATCGGATATTCCTAAATTCGACGGAAAAGTGGGAGAGGACCTGAACAATCACATTATGAATTTTCACCTATGGTGTTCATCTAACTCATTGATGGATGACTCTATTCGTTTACATCTTTTTCAACTAACCCTTACCGGTTCTGCTGCGAAGTGGTATATTGAATTGCCCCGATGTTTCTTCTCTGATTTCAACACCCTTGCTATGGATTTCCTTACACATTACCAGTTACCGATCCGTTATGATATTGGGACTGAGATTTTGACTTCCTTCAAATAGACTAAAGGCACTCATATATCTAATCATATCCATGAGTGGCGAAGACGTTGACGTCTCATTAAACTTGAACTCCCCGATCAATTACTGGAAGAATGGTTTACGAAATCCTTTGTGAATGAAATTGGTAAGGACATTGCCATGGGTGGCATTGTCACGGAGGAGCAGGCTATAAGTCGTGCTCAATATCTTGATCTCGTTTATTCGCAAACGGAAACATTTTACCATTTGCTTCCTGAATTACCTCATCCTGGTACTTCCAGCACTTCAACTACTCCAGCTGCCTCGCATGTAGCTAACGGTGTGATTGGTACTGCCCAAGCCCACTCACATTATGTTTCAAGTACAACCCCTAAATCTGCTTCTTCTAATGTTCAAAATGCTCCGTCTTCTGCCACTCCCCCTGGTAAAACTTCTGAGGTCAATGTTGTCCAATCTACCCCAGCCGGTAAAAACAAATCTAAAAAGGGGAGAGGCAAGAATAAGGAGGTAAAAAATAATAATCAAGAAGAGAAAACTAAAACCGCTCCTGTTGAAGATTGGGATAAGCGCAAACCCCGCTACCCTTGCCTTATTTGTGGTGACTATCACTACATGAAGGATTGTCCACAACGTGCTGAGGTCACAAAGTTCCTTCAAGGAGCTCCCAAACCATCTACACTAGTTGTCTTGTCCCAACCCTTCCCGTCTCAACAACAGGCTCAATTGGTCATTCAAGACCAACCCTCCTCTTCTACGACATCATATGTTTTGATTTGTACTGGTGATTCTAAGCTAAACAACATTGCACTCATGACTAGAGCTAAAGATTATACTCCATCTAAGGAGAAGGTTGACGATTTACCTCTTGCTTTGGTACAACCATCTCCAGCGACTCCACCTACTAATGGTCCTCTTCATCTTGAACGACCAAGCCTTGATACAGTTCTACGACCACCCCCAAAAGGTGTCGTTCGGAAATCGGCTTTCAATCCTCATGCTCGTGCGGCCCAGAACTACAGTATTGTTGAAGATTTGGCCCAGGAACCTTCAGCGATGTCAACCCTTGAAGTCCTTCAGTCTTGTCCTGCACAATGGAAGGAATTGTTAAAAGCTATTGGTGGAATTGACCCGACAGATACGAATCTCATAGTCTTTGACTTGGATGATCATATTCCAAGGTTACCCCCTCAACTCGCGTTCCAGATACAAGTTGTTGTCTCTGACGAGAACATTTGTCGAACTGTTATCAATGAGAGTGCCTCAACCTGTGTAATGTATTTTTCTTGTTGGAAAGCCATTGGCTCTCCTCCCTTGAATGAATCACAAAACACTCTTAAAGCCTTCAATGGCTCTGGTTTTAAGCCTTACGGTGTTCTTCCTTTGTTTCCTATCACACTAGAAGGTAAGACGGTCCAAGTTGAAGTGGAAGTATTTGATGCTCCCCTTGATTATAACCTTTTACTTGGCCCTAGCTGGATTGATTCCATGCATGCCATTGTGTCAACACTTTTCCGTGTAGTATGTTTCCCTCATCAAGGAAAGGTTTTTACCGTCGACCAACTCGCCTTCTTCAATTCTGATACCCGTACTGGAAACATGTCGTTTATTGCTAAAACCCCATCGAGTTATGAGAATGTCGGTGTAGGCCTTTTAAAGGACTCCTCGTTAATGGGTACTCTCCCCATTCCACCGCCCGATGTTCCACGCCCATCAGTTTATTCTATCAACATGATCTCCACTGTGCCTCATGAACTTCCTATGTCTCACAACCCTTGGATTGTCGCTGACCCTGGAGATCATCTTCGTTTCGGCGATGTAATTCCATTAAGTCTAGTTGAATAGGCATATCAAGCCATTCAATCGACAACACCTTCTGCCTCTTCTCTTGATGAGTTGTCTCCCGATCCTTTTCGTGTTATTTTTCCCACTGATGAGATGATCATGTCTGTCATGGAGGACACCCCTTGGGATGATGGACATCATCGTTCCATACTTTTTCTGAAACAACACACTCTTGAGAACTACCAATGGATTTCAACTCCATCGACCATTGTTGTCATTTCGACGGTTCCTGCGACTTCACATGATGTGTTTTCTGAAGGGAACTTAAGTAACATCTCACCCACGATTCCCATTGACATATCCATTAAACCTGGGATTGTTGAAAATGTTCATATTGGAGCTTCATGCTCTTCAGATGAAATCGTCACATATACATCTCTGTTCAAATAATTTCATGACATCTTCACCTGGAGCTACGAAGAGATGTCAGGTATCGACCCTGAAATTGTTGTACATGAGATAAAGACATACCTTGGAGCTAAACCTATCCGACAATGCCTTAATCCAGTTCACCCACGTAAAGCGGCTACTATCAAGCTCGAAGTTGAAAAACTTTTGAAAGCCAACTTTATTTATCCGGTGGCTCTTACAGAATGGGTTTCTAATCCTGTATTGATTGACAAGAAAGGTGGAAGTATTCGTGTATGTGTTGATTATAGGGATATTAGCAAAGCTTGTCCTAAAGATAACTTTCCTACCCCTTTCGTCGACTAGATTGTCGATGACTGTGCCAGAAGTGAAATCTTCTCTCTCATGGATGGTTTCTCCGGATATAATCAAATAAACATTGCTCCCGAGGACCAACATAAGACTTCTTTTATTTGTCCTTGGGGTACTTTTGCCTATAGAAAAATTCATTTCGGTCTTAAGAACATTGGCGTGATGTTTCAACGTGCTATGTCTTATGCTTTTCATGATATTAAGCATATCGTTCAGCCCTATTTGGACGATTTACCCAATCATTCTATGCGTAGATTCGATCACCCTTCCCACCTCCGAGCCATTTTCGTTTGCTGTCGGTTCTATCGTATACATTTAAATCCTCATAAATGCGTTTTTTGCATGGAATCTGATCGTATTCTAGGTTTTATCGTTTCGTGTCAAGGGATCCGGGTGGATCCTATTAAGGTTGAGGCAATTCTTAATCTCCCTCCTCCTTCTACACTGTGCCAGTTACAAAGTTTGCAGGGGAAAACAATCTTTCTTCGTCGTTTTATCCCTAATTACGTCGAGATAACTCGTGGTTTTACGTGGCTATTAAAGAAAGATTCATAGTTCATCTGGGATACTGTTGCCAACAATGCTTTTGAAGCTTTAAATTTGTCCCTCCCGCGAGCTCCGCTTCTCTTTCCTCCCGATTACAGTCATGACTATTTCCTTTATCTTGCTGCCTCAGAGTACACTATTGGCATGGTTCTCATTCAAGAGGATGATGCGCATGACGAACATGTTGTTTGCTACTTGAGTCGAAGTCTCACACCAACTGAACTCAAGTATCAACATGTTGAAAAACTGGCCTTGGCTGCCATTCAAGGTGTCCAACGCTTCCGACATTATATCCTCTCACGTAAGACTACAATGATTTCTCATTGCAACCCTATAAAACATATTTTGACACGTCAATTGCTTGGGCGAAAATACTCCAAATGGATTGTCATACTCCAGGAGTTTGACTTGGAATTCGACCGTGCCATGTCTAAGAAGTCATTAGTTTTTGCTGAGTTGATATGTGATTTTCCTCATTCTGCAATGGAAAATGTAGCAGTAGATTCATTACCCGATGAATCTCTTTTCCTTATTAGCATTGACAATATTTGGTATGGGGATATCATTATATATCTCCAAACCCAAACTTTTTGGCCTACTTTGTCGAGTACTGAACGACGTTGTATTCGCTATCAAGCTCGTCAATATATTATCCTTGGGGATACTCTTTACCGTCAGGGAATTGACTCTGTTTTTCGGCATTGTTTAACATTCAATGAAGCCGAGAAAGATCTGAATGACTACCATTCCGGAGCATGTGGTAGTCATATGTCTTCTTATGCTACTTCCCAGAAGATCTTACGTGCAGGATATTTTGGCCTTCTTTTTTTAACGACTGTATTACTGCCGTTCAGAAATTCCATTCCTGCCAGACCTACAATCAAAAAATTCGATCACATCCTGCTCCTCTTCACCCTATGGTCTCAGTTGGTCCTTTTGCAAAATGGGGCATCAATTTCATGACATGTCACCCTCACTCGGACGGGGGGCATGGTTACATCATTGTAGCCGTTGATTATTTTACGAAATGGGTCGAGGCGATGCCAAAATTCGATAATACTGGAAATAGCACAACATTGTTTCTTTTTAATCATGTCATAGCACGTTTTGGTGTCCCCCAATCTATCGTTACTGATCATGGTAGCCACTTTAGGAATTTTATGATGTCTGAACTTACGGAAAAGTTGGATCTTCGTCATGATAACTCAACGCCCTATTATTCACAAGCTAATGGTGAAGTCGAAGCAATCAAAAAAGTTCTAATAAATATGCTCTGACGGATGATAGGAATTCATAAAACAAGTTGGCACACAATGTTCTTCTCAGCATTGTGGGCATACCAGACATCTGTCAAATCTTCTACTGGGTTTATGCCTTTTTGATTAGTCTATGGTGTGGAATCCATTCTTCCTATAGAATGCGATATACCCTCTCTAAAGCTAGTTTTTGAACTCTTAGAAGAACATCTATCATATCTAATGTGTTTAGATGAAACTCAACATGACGCCACTCTAGTAATAGAAGCCCAAAAGAAATGTGTCAAGGCACAATATGACAAGCATTTCAAGCCTCGTGTTTTCTCTTAAGGTGATCTTGTTCTTCTCTATGAATAGGATTGAGATGTGTTATGAGCTGGGAAATTCGAACCAATGTGGCGAGGTCCTTATATTGTTCGCCGAGTTTTGGAAAAAGGAGCATATGAGCTGGTAGATTACGATGGTATCCCTTTGAGTGAACCCAGGAATGGGTTGTACTTGAAGAAGTACTATGCATAAATCATTTGTGCACAAGTACCTATATTTTAATGTATCATACTTTGTGTGTGTTACTATAGTTTTCTTTTGTCGTTATCTGGTCTCTACCCCTATGTGACGTTGTGTTTGATTTCCAGATGTCGGAGTTTTCGCTACCCTATATTGGCTTCACTGATGGCGCTAGCCATAGTACTCGGAACCTTGCATCCACTGCATGGGAAAAATATGCCCCAACAAACAAACTTGTATCATTATGAGGAGTGTGTCTCAGCCGTGCAACCAAAAACATTGCAGAGTATAGCATAGTTATTGAATTATTGGTTGATGCTATCTCACTCGAAATTTGTCATTTGGTTGTGCGATTGGACTCACAGCTTGTAGTACTAAAGTTAAGTAATGTTTACTCTATTCGAAGTCCTACTTTGTTACGGGTATATTTGCGAATTCGCCTCTTGGAGTGTTATTTTGATCACATTGAATATCAACATATTCCTAGATGTCTAAATACATTAACAGATGCGTTAGCTAATTATGTATTGGACAGACATTTGAATCATTTATAAATTAAACACATCGAATTTCACAAAATATAAAGTAAACCAGTAGAAGTCATCTGTATATATAACGATCAAAAGGTTTTTTACAAAAAGTTTGTCCGAAGACCAAAATGTCAAAAAATTGAAGCTTATAGCTTCTACAAAGTGACGTCATGGATGACGTTCACGGTAACACACGACTACCCTAGAAACCCTACGGAGAAGTCGACTCATCGCTGCTGATACCCCTACAGTATGATGTTGATCGCGTCGTGGAACCTCTTCCAGAGTCATAACTGGAATGTCTACAGTAAGGCCCTCTAGATTTTGTTCCACTACTTGATAATCCTCAGCATATTGTGGTGCTGCCGCTACCTCTCCTCTCCGCTGGATGGGATAAGTGCTGAAAGGTCTATACGGTCAAACATCTATGTTATCAACAAATGATTTTGTATTAGTCTTTGGATGAATATATAAAAACAAAAACATTTGAATATGATAAAAATTCAAAAACATTTAAAAAGAGAAAATGCATGTACTTCTTACCAAGTTCACCCCACTGAGTATCCTCTGGTAGTGCTAAGTTCGGATCTCCTTGGAAATCCTACCCAGCATAATCATAGTCATTGACCATCAACATCTGGGTTTGAAGCCAGTCAAAGAAAATATCATCATACTTGACGATCGGTCCTGCTACGTGCCGGGCCATGAGCCAACACCATCTCAACATCCTTGGATCCTTGGGACCCGGTATGTTCCACTCAACCTGTAGTCTAAATACAGGGACCCTCTCAAGGAAGAAGGACACCAACAAAGATCCATACCTGAATTTCTTTAGGTCACCTCACCTACATTTGGTCAATTGTTTTTTGATACTGCGAAGCACAACATTTGCCCAGTTGAATACTCGAGGCTCAGTACACTCGATGGCGTACTGGAAGTAACTCTGCAATGCCATATGCGGAGTAGAACTCCCAGCCATCCGAGCTATAGTGAAAATGATAGTACGAAGGGTCAAGTCTTGTACTCCCTAGATAGCCACTTTTCCTTTTTTCCTCTCAGCCTCGTGAGCGCAGTATTGATTGCAGTACTCACTCATCTTTAGCCCACCACCTCTACTACCGTTCAGGCTGACATAGTATCCGCGTCGGGACAATCCTGTAAGAAAGTAAATTTCCTCAATTTCCATGGATAGTGTGTGAGCTCCCACATGAAAGACCTACTGATCTGGGTCCCACATACGCACCAGATACTCTAACAGTCTGACTTGGGCCCTCATGCCTGGGATACGAAAGTACTTTAAGAGCCCACAATCTCTCAAAGAGGCTATGGTAGGTGGATGGTTTTCAGCCATTGTATTATCCTCTTCATGTTCCCTTTCATGCCACTCAAGTACCATGGTGATGGCCAATTATCTGCACAAGGAACACAATCATAGGATTAATAACTTTTTTCATGATTTGGGTATTTTTCATTGGCTAAAAATTTAAAAAAAAATTGGACTTTACGGTTCTCGCAGGTGCCCTGTGTGCACAGTGCGAGAACCTCGAAGGTGGCCTTAGGCTCACTTGCGAGAATGCCTGATTCTCGCAGGCCCCATATGGCCCGCCTGCAAGAGCTGCAGCGCGCATGTAGGGCTTAAAAACTCAACTCAAAACTAAACATTTAACCAATGAAATCACAAATTTAAAACATGAAAATTTCAAGGATGAAGAGCTTACCTTAATGTCACAGATGGCTCATTGAATGGTCTCTCGTAGCTCGCGCAAATTGACACCAAAATTGGAGGGTAAGAGAGGGGTTTTTTGAGGTCAATAGTGAAATGTAAAATGATGTGGTAAAAAAGAGTATTTACTCATTTTATTTACTTTTACTATATCATTTTGGATTTTTATAATTATTTATCAATTAAACCCTAATCACTAATGTTATGATGAGTGTAACTCTTGCAGGTGTGATGACTTGGATGATCAAATATCAGGATATGGACATAGTTTTTCTTTTTACATCGTGTGTTTCGATTGTTTTTTATGGTTTTTACATAAAACCTCAAGCATCGTTTTTGTCCGTTCTTCCACTTGTAAATACATGAGAACGTGATCGAGCATACTTTTATCACTTTTTCGGGATCACAAGGTTATACGAAAAAAGGAACCCCCCTGGAGTCCTCTTTAAGCTCTTTTCAGACTCTCTAAACATAAAAAGATCGCCAAGCGACCTTGCTATTTTCACGCTCGATAAAGTATTTGATGTAAGAATATGGTGAGCGATAATTTATCTCTTTTTCGGTATCGTCCAGACTATTTTATGAAAAAGGAACTGAGAGAGTTATATTTTAAGTGTTTTTCCAAACTCTATAATCTTGAAAAACCTTCGAGTTTTCTATCTCTGGACTTGTTAAACAAACATTGAAAGACCTGTGATGGGACCGAACCACTCCTTCTTATGGTTCGTTAAATTTACTCCGAGAAACTCGTCCGAAGGATGTACTTATATCAACAAGCATATGTTAGCCTCCTCAAGCTTGCATAAAAATAAAGAATTACTTGCCAGAAATGGTGGGGGAAAATTTGGGAAAGGGATATGTTTTCATCTTCGTATTGATTGGCAGTAAGTGTTGCTCTTGAACATGACACCCCCTATTCATCATTTGAAGCCGGTTTGGGAAATCCATTTGTCTCTCATTCGATCTATTACAAGGTTATTCCATGTGTCATATTTGAGTCAATGCTGCCAAATCATTGGTCGTTTTGTTCATATGTTCAAGAGAAGTCCATCTGAAACCTATATTGAGTCGGCCATCTGCAGTTATCCACTCTTTTTGTGTTAGCCTTCCCTGTGTCTAGTCCAATTTGCAAAATGCTCTATTTCACCTTCAAACTTTGTTACTCATTTCATGTAATTGATGGGGGATACATCAAGGCCCTCTTGTGATGAGTTTTTTTCCGTTGACTTCAGCTCATTATCCGGAATCAAGACTTAGAAATTATTTGGTACCTTGGAACTTGCATACCTCAATGACAAGTTTCCTCGCTTTCGACACTGGGTTTACATCATTGACCCCTGATCAAAAGATTCCATCGGATGTTCGACATCAACTCATTTATTCACACTCGATGGATTGTACTATGGTACCTTGGGAGTCATTGACATCAATGGTGATTTCCCTCGCACTTGTTAACGGTTTCAGCATTGACCGGTAATCAAGTGGTTTCTACCATGTTCGACTTCAGCACATGTAATAACATGGTTAGATTCGTACTTTGGGCAATGAGATTGAAGACCCTGGATATTATCTTTGTGATCTAGGTTGCGATGGAGTATGTATAATTTGTGACACATAGATCCACTGTGTATGTTTCGTGGCTATGTCATCTTGATTTTAAATTTCTCACATAGATCCATAGTGTATTTCGATGGATATGTTGTATTTTGACGGCATGGATCCACAGTGTATGATTGGTGGCCATGACCCATGGCTCTAATGTCATCAGTCTGTGATCTGAGTATGGGAATGCCTACCTTAGAATTTTTATATATGATATTCTGTAGATGCTTGGTTGTTCGCAGGTTTCCAATTAGATGTGTTCCTGGTTCCCGACAAACACAAGCAACTTACAAAGTCTATCGGTTGTTATTGGTTCCAACCTCATACTTTGGGGGGCATTCTGTTACCCATGATTTTGGTCATCATGATGATGTATTGATGATGGTGTACTCAGGCTCTTCATTAGAACTTTCTCTTGAGAAAAGTTACCTTCATCTCTTTCTAGAAATCACATTTTTTGAGGAATGTTCGCAGGCTGCTAGTATATTTGCCTGCAAGAATGCATGATTCTCGTAGGCTTCCTTAAGCCAGGGTGCGAGAATTTCACACTGTGTTGAACTGCTAGAGTGCGAAATCTTTCTAAAGAAGGGAAAAAGATGAATTCTCGATGCTTCTAGAAGGGAATACTCTAGAAGGATGAGATGGCATTCGAATGGTTATCCTAGTACTGGATTCCCTGATATTTTGGGATCATTCTTATCCAAGTAACTAATTCATTCTCTCCTATATATTGAGGGAATT
>JZKD02S1979823.1:87840-101964 GCA_000966675.3 Picea glauca
AGGAAACTTCAGCAAGTTTATCAAAGGTGGTTGATCTTCTTCATGCAAGTGAGAAAATGTGTGTGTCGGAGCCAAGGGCCATCGAAAGGAAGTTTGCGACATCAAGGCTCAGGTTATAATCTTTAATTTCCATTAATATGATACAATGATATGTCTCTTTCCCATAAAGCTAATTCCACTTTATTGTATAAATCTTTGATCATATACATAGATTGACTGTTGAATAAATTGTGCTTTCTTCACGTCGGTTGGTTTGTATTGTTTTGGTCTTGACTGTAAGAGAGCACTGGATCAAAGCAGGAGCAACAAAGACCAAAGGAAGCGATCATAAGGTATGTTCTTTGTTCTTGCCTCCTATTTAATTCAATGGTTAGAATCTAGGGAAAGAGTCATGTTTTGTCTTGCTTTGTTCTAGATCCAGATGGATCTAGGGAGATCGGTTTGTGTCTGCACTTACGGATTTATCCAATAATAGTTTGACATTTATGTGGTGTCAGTGAGGATGAGGAGCTCTATAGACCAATCCTTGGTTATCTCTTCGAGGTCCTCCTCTGTGAGCTTGTATTATGATTGAAGTTCTTATTTATGCTCATCTGTGCACACGGTGATATAAATGAAGTGTCGATCTGCACGAAACTTCATAAGGGGTCGGAACCGATGCATGGCATTTGGTGTCATGCGAGGGACAACTTTGATAGCCATCTTCAGTTGGAGATAATATGTATGAAAGACCGCATTCGACTGCCATTGTTTTCCCATATCATTCGAGTACCAGAGCGTGGTTAACTTCACAGTGAGCAGCTCGAACGACTCAATGTCTGGGAAGGTCACACCTTCTGACATCTCCCAAATGGTAAATGCAATGAGGATCTGGAGCCAGCTAAAGTGGAACTCATAGACCTAATCCTGAGCATTGCGGCAGTCTAATTCTAGCTACTTGACCAGTCTGTGGTTCCATCCACTACGACGTAGTCCTAACTATCTAATGAGGAGTCTTTGAGCCATTACTGCTATTCTAACTATTTGGGTCATCAGGATAATGGTTATAATGCTTTGAATGGCTATATCGGTTCACCATGGTGAAGTGCCATGTTGTGCTATTATGATATCCTGATGAAGTTCCAGTCTTGCAAACCTTCCTTCTGTGAAGTCCCCTATGAAACCATTTGTAACCTTTCTATCTTTTCTCTCTTCTTCCTAAAATTTATAGCCTATTTCCCAGTGATATTCATCTCGCTATTCCTCTTTCCATTCTGATTCTTATCTCCTTTTGGCATAGTAACTTCGTGTTGTTGAGATTCTTTCATAGGGTCATAGAGTAATACATCTTCTCTATCTGGGGTAGGTGTTCTACTCATCTGTGAGTTTTCTTGTGTTGTTTCAACTTCAACATCCAAGTTTTTGGTTCTTCTTTGATTTGTTCTCCTATTCTTCAATCAAGTGTGCTATCCTCCTAGTCATAAAATCTTTTATTTTTTTCTTCTTCTTCTCTAAGACTTATTCTTCTTTCCTTCTAGCTTGATCCGTTTCAATCCAATGTTTTCCTAGTAATATAGAAAATGGGGCGTTGTTCTCAATAAATTTAACAATCTCAAAATCTTCCTCTGTCGAGGTTCCATGAGCACTCATAGATATCTGGGTGAGTCTTCCACATAGGGTTATCAAGTTTCCTATAAATAATCCTATTCCTCTGAATGAAGGAATCATAGCAGGCTTTCCTAAAGTTTCCCAAGTTCTTTCTGTCATGATATTTACCTATGTTTCTTCATACAAAACACAGTCAATGTTGAAGTCTCCTATTCTAGCTTGTATGCATTCTTTTTCTTGAAAGATCTCTGATAATTTGATATTTTTGTGATCATTTAGGGTTTCTTTCATTTGTAGTTATACATTCTCTAATTATTTATGGTGTTCTTCCATGGTCTTAGTTTCTTGACCTCCCTTAGGGTTTTCTTGTCTCATATTCATTCTTTTGAGCTTAGCAATCATTCTAGGGAAATCTAAAACTTCATGATCCATGGATTTACAACAAGGACAACTAGGTATTCTACCAGGACATTCCTTAGCAAGATGTCTTGGTATTCTGCAACTCTAACAAAGTGTTAGTATTATTTTTCTTTGAAATGATAACCAGCCTTTCCTATACTACGCACTAGGATCATAGTAGCTAACGTGCAAAAAATTCTTTCTAGGGTCCTGCATCCATTTGCTAGTCCAAACATTCTTTCTATGCATAGGAATAGCATATCTTTCACTATTTTTGTCAAATATACTCATATCAAACCTTCTTTCATCTAGTTGTGCCCTAATTTTCAATCTAGGAAACAATTTATCAAACATACCTAGATCCATACTTTTGAAACAAAAATTTCCACTTATCTTACCTTTTCAATCAAAACCTTTCACTGTTCTTACCTTTATCACAGTACACAGCTTTAAGATCTTACCTCTTTAACCAAAAATTCTTACTTTAATTTTACCAGAGCACAAAGCTTTCAGGCCTTACCTCTTTTCTTCAGATCTGGATTTTCTTCTTGGAAAAGAGCTTCATAGGTCAAGTAGAATACTGCGCACTAAGGAAACATATGTATGCATTAATCTTTCTCTCCTTTAGTTCCCAACAATCACAGTTTCAAGTACCGGTAACAGAACCATTTGTTGGAACGGGGGCAGACCCATGGTTCAACGCTTACAACAACACACCAACAAAACCCTAACTACCAGCCTTTTCGACAACACCTGTGAAGCATATGAAGTCTCACCTGAGGTAGAGGCAAGGGTGGTTGCAAGACTTGGATGTCTGCAACCTTATATGGGACAAAGATTTGCGATTGTAACACCTTAACAGAGCACTTGGAAGTTATATTTCATTAATATTCAGTCTTAGTTTATAGCACAACTAAACCCTAACAATAGATCAGTGCATTAATCACACAGATCCAATAGATTCAAGCACTAAGCATACCAACATAGATCAGATCTATCATTCATTCACATTATTCAACACTAAGCTACCATATTAGACTCTTCTAATCATACATCAATCCACTATGCATTTAACCACATAAACAAGAGAACAACCATAAAGCACAAAGCAACCACAACACGGGATATATGTGGTTCATGCCCACCCTAGGATTACGTCCACCAACTCTTCTTCTCTATTTATTTATGTCAATCTTCTACATGCACATAGCCATGATATCTTACTCCACAGAGGACAGGACATCTGCGCACACTCCGCTAGATCCTCCTTCCGCGAGTTACAGAAAAAATCCCCTTCATAGTCTCTTACAATCACTTGCACCTAGCTCTGCAAGTTCTCAACATAGAATGTAGAAAGAACTTACATGTTTCACTTAGCATAGTGTCTAGCCTCTCTTTGATCACTTAGATCGAATTAATTCCTACATCACCTATCTTTCTATTTATACATTACAAAACGGGCCTAAACATGGGTAAACCCATGGGCCGACATCCCCATACATATTACATAAGACCAAAACCCAAAAATCCTTAAAAATGGGCCGAGATCCTGTGATCTTCGCTTTGACTTGTGCTCCACCTTCAACAACCTATCGAATTCCCAAAATTAGGTCAAACATGACCAAGGATCCTCAAAATTTGGTCAAGGGCCAACAAATACCATAAAGGTTACTTCTAACTAAACACTAGAATCTTAGTAATACAAAAGGCATCATGTTGCTATTATATATGAATAGTACAAGATTGTAGAGTCCATATTCATTATGGTTATTACAATACCCTTATTTGCATAATAAATCTTTTTTCACAATCCTAACCTAATCAGTTCCATTAAATTATTCAAAAAAACGTAAGCATGGGACTAGTTGAATAGAGTAATCAAGCTTCATGATTAGACTAGTGATAATAGCTCAGCTTATCATGGAGACTATTGGTAACACGTAAAACATACTTATGGAGATCAAGTATCAACTAATTATGTAAGCATTGTGGAATAGAGCTAATTATATTAGTGTGAAAGAGCTTATAGCGCTTGCATGTACTTTATACTTTCATGTGAACAAACGATTGTACTAATTAGGGAGATATACGTGTGATTAAACTCCATAGAATCCAATCAAGATGAGTAATAAACACTAGTATTACGTGCTTTACATGAAGTTCATATTGATTACAACTCTTTACCTCTTTAAACTAGTAATAAGGGTAGACATACTAGTGATTGTTATGGAAACATAGACCTGTAGTAAGCTTGTTAGACTAGTGAACAAACCACCATTACCTTTACTCTTAAGCATACTTTATTTATGTAATGAATAGAGTTGTGATATCATAACCTTTACGATGAAGATTAGAGTCATTCAATAATCAAAAGCTTACTATGAGTACCATATTATTCAACAACTTGATAGCTTAAGTAGTGTTATCACAAAGGCTAGTTATTCCATATTCCCTATATACTCTATAACGAGTTATTACCATTACATTTAGCTAGGATATGATTCAATGGGATTACTTTACCTATCCTAGTAATCATATAAGGGTAGTTACTATAAGGATTACATATATGATAGTGTTCAAACTAAGTTTCATGAAATTACTTAAATGGAACTAATACTAAGTGATGTTGCATGTTCTTTACCGTTTCTAACACAAGCTTAACAAGCGATCCATAAGCTTTATAAAGTTCATAATGATAGTATATTCCATAATCTCTATTCCATGAATATGATGGGCTATGATATACCAATAGGATATAACAAACTATTAATACTATTGATGATATTATTCGTCACAAGAGAGACGACCAAAGTAGCTTTTGCGATGAACTATCAATACTATCAACGATCTTATTCATCGCAAGAGCGACAAAATATATCAATTTAAAAAAAATAATAATAATGATTAATGTAAGAGAGTGCCTTTAATGGTTATCAATTACAATTTCTCCATAATATATGGGTCAATAGTAACTTGGTTCTAATTCTAGCTTAAGTGATATGCTTCACACTAGATATGTAAAAGAAATATGTACATATGAATAGTGATCAATGGTTATATAATATGGACTTGTGATATGTTTTTCTCTTAATCTATTTTCTAGATTGTAGTTGCACCAATTCCATTTGAGGCAGAGTGGAGGTACCATTTCTATGCTAGAACAAACAAATGGTATTAACCAACTTTGGTAGATTGTGTTTTCTCGTGCCTATTTGATCAATATGAAAAAGCTTTCAGGGCTTTGCCTTGCTATGTGATTTGGGGAATATGACTTTCAAGAAACAATATGATTTTTAAAGGATTGGAATTGAATACAACATAGGTAGCCCATAAGATAAGGGTCTCTTTCAAAGTAAATTGGAATCCTTTAAAAGAAAAATCTCAGAGAGTTCTAAAGGAACCTCACATTGATTATCGAAAAGCTTGGGGTTTTTTCGACAAATCTTGTCAAGGGGATCCAAGTATGTGTGGGCTCGGTGATATTCTCCATATTAACTCTTTCAAGTATTTTCTTATGAAGTATGTTAAGGTACCAACAATAGAGTTGATTTTTATGCTCTTTGAATTATAATGAATACTTCAAAGGAAAAAATATAGAAACATATGCAGGTCATTGGAGATTCCAAGCCTCTGATGGATTGGGGCAATAACATAAGAAAAATTGCAAATATTTTGCTATCCCCAATAATGAGTCTAGTGCTAGAGGTAAAACATGTTGGAGTTACTTCACACACACCTAGTATTTATTTTTCCTAAAGTTTTTCCTTGTTTATTAGTCATATTTAGTCATTATCTAGTCTCCTATATTTAGGGGAGAATATTCCACTTGGAGAATATTCTCTTTCAGTTGACACTTCAGTTTGACTAGTTGAGTTGAGTTTAGATGTTGAATTGATTTTGTCACCAAGAAATAATGGGATCATCACCATGCTAATTCAAACTTGCCTTGGGATCATCACACGACTGGTGCATTCTCCTTGATTTCTTGAGTTAACTCCTTACAACTCTTTGTTCAGTCAGTTAACTGAATACTAGTTGTCTAGTTAACTTAGCTAGGTGGTAGTTCACTCCCGTAACTACATGAGAGACTAGACTAGGTGGAAGTTCACTCTCGTAATTGTTCGTGTGTGTCCATATCACTCTATACCACCACTATGTCTCATTAGTTACTCATGTATCCTATATCTATTGTAAATTATTCACTCTTTGAGTGTGGAATACAGTTAATGAGAATTCTTCCATTCTTTCTCTCATTCTTCTTCTTTCTCCAATTCTCTCTGGAAATGTGTGTATTATTGTTTATCTAGATCTATTCTGTGCAGGTTAAACGCATTTACATGGTATCAAAGCCAATGGACTACTAAGAAAAAGCTACACCAAATTATTTTTGTAGGTACTGAAGATTGAAGAACACAAAAAATATGGAATTTATGTTTTACTCATCGATAATACTTCTCACACCTCATAAATATTTGTAGTGGAAGACAAAGATTATAATTCTTCTTAGAAGTAGAGGCTTATACCAAATAACCATGGAAATAGAAGTAGAGCCTCATTCCACCAATGAGAAAAATGGATTTCTCAGTAGATAAGATATGGCCATAGGATTTATCTGCTTGACTGTTTCTCTAGAAATTCTCCACCAAGTATGTGATGTCACAGAAGACTTCACTCCAAATGAATTATGGACCATATTAGAGGTTCTATTTGGGAACAAAGAAGATTTTGAAGATTTCATGCAGGAGATTGGAAAGATAGAGGCAGAAGAGAAACCATCAGAAGATCAAGCATCTTATTCTGAAGATTCTTTTACAAAAGCATTTGCACAAATTTGTATTCCAATAATTGAAGATGATGTCTACTCCATTTTATATTTTTATTTTCTGAATTTCATGTGGAATATATATGATATGCATCTCAAGGGTCACATGTAGACACTTTTCCATGCGCAATGCATGCATCTCAAGAGACAAAAAGGGAGTCACGCACATCAGACTCCATTCTAATATTTTATGAGGTAAATTTGTAGAAACAAATTGGATATTTGAATTCATCTCGGGAAAATATCAAATTTCAAAAAATAAATTATCCGAAATGGATTCCAGGAAGTGAAGTTATGATCATTTTAAAATCAACAAAATTTCAACGTTTTTCCGAAAACGGCCGTATGGTTTTCAAAATTTCATCCAAACTTTATTTGGATATTATTCATTGCAAGAAGAGAAAGTGGATATGTGTGGACCTCTTAATGATGCATATAATTCATCAGATCTGTGCAGACATCTACATCTTCAACAAAATCTTCAACAAGTACAAACTTGCACAGTTGCGAGGTCTTCTTGGAGTGAAGGACAAGGTTGCTTAGCAACTGTTTTTTTGTTCCTTCTCAATTTTTTTTAGATACATTGTACCTTGAGGGGGGGGGGCGGGGTTCCCATGAGTTTTTCCCTCTTTCCTCATTTATTTCGTTGTATATTTTGTATTTGGGTACCTAACATGGCCTCGTTGCTGGGATCGATTCTTTATTTTCACCATAGTGATGTTCAGGGGGGTGTTGGTGTTACTTCACACACACCTATGATTTATTTTTCCTAAGGTTTTTCCTTGTTTATTATTCATAATTAGTCATTATTCAATCTCTTATATTTAGGGGAGAATATTCCACTTGGAGAATATTCTCTTTCAATTGAGACTTCAGTTTGACTAATTGAGTTGAGTTTAGATGTTGCATTGGTTTTGTCACCATGCAACATTGGGATCATCACCATGCTAATGCTCACTTTCCTTGGGATCGTCAAAAGACTAGCACATTACCCTTGATTTCCTGATTTAAATCCTTACTACTCTCTGTTTAGTCATTTAACTGAATACTAGTTGTCTAGTTAACTTAGCTAGGTGGCAGTTCACTCATGTAACTATCTGAGAGACTAGACTAGGTGGTAGTTCACTCTTGTAACTGTTGGTGTGTGTCTAAATCACTCTATACCACCGCTATGGATCATTAGTTACTCATGTATCCTATATATATATATTAAATTATTTACTCTTTGAGTGTGGAATACGATTAATGAGAATTCTTCCATTCTTTCTCTCCTTCTTCTTCTTTCTCCAATTCTCTCTGCAAATGTGTGTATTATTGTTTATCTAGATCTATTCTGTGTAGGTTCAACACATTTACAAAACAATTTTTTGATGATATATCTTTCTTCATATCTATAGAGAATACAATACAAGAACATACCAGTTATTTAAAGAAGTTGTGCCAATGCAAGAGGGGTCCCTTTTTGTTCAGGATTTTAGAGAAGGGGCTTAGATTTCCATAATGAAATCGAATCTTTATTAGTTTCTTGCATTTCATATTATCTTTCTCAGAAGAACATTATTTTGTTTTTATTAAGAATCATATCTAAAAGGGTATATTCTTCAGAAGTAAAGGCTTCCTTAAAGGAGCCTAGGATGACAGTATATAACTAGCCATAAGACTATTGAACAAATTGTCAATGTTGAATTTTTTTATCAAAAATACATGCCATTTAGGCCTCCTTAGGAAGATCAATGTATATTTTGATTTCATTCTTTCCATATCAAATACATATATTATTTTATTGGAAGAAAAAGGTCAACTAGTCTTACCTAAGGTTGATGATGTTACATGTTAGCTTCTCATGTGAATTTGTTGACTAGATGGATGGATGTTATTCATTTGTTTCTTTCTCCTTGTTGATTAATGGTTTTTCTTCATCTTTCTTCTAACCATCGAGAGTTCTAAGGAAGGGCTTCCCACTCTCATCTCTACTCTTTCTTCTTATAGTGGAAGGTTAAGAAAATGCATTTTTCATGAAAGAGGTAATGTAGATTAAAAGATATCAAACTCATGAACCATACATCTCTAACACAACTATTGTTTGTAGATGTTTCCTTACATTTCGATCACAAATATTTGAGGGATGCATAAAAATTCATCATGCCTTGGAGTTGTATTATAAGGCAATTGGGATGGAGTTGAATGATAAAAAATCATCTATAATGTTTCATAGAGCAATGGAATGATAGCTTTGAGGTATAAGAGGATTATTTCCCTTACAAGGAGATTTTCAAATAGGGATTAAATATATAGGTTGTAATTTAAAGCCTAATAATTATGAATTTAGGGATTGAATCTAAATTTATAGCAAGATTGAGAGTAGGGTTACATATTGTTATACCAGATCACTTTCTCTAGGGGGGAAATTAAAACTAGTGAAGGAAATTTTGGAGGTTAGCCCTAAATTGGTAGTCTCTTGCATACATCCCTAAAGGAATTATGCATAAAATCAAGAGAAAAATATTCAATATTTTATGTACTAGGAAGAATGAGAAGGAGAAGATGGCTTTAGTTAGATGCACAGAGCTAGAAAATCCTAAGGTGGAATGAAGGTGGGAAATAAAGAATATCCTTCGCTTCTCCAAGTCTCTTGTTGTTAAATTTCAAACCCAACACATGGTGAATTATTTCCTAGCAAACCCTTGTTGTAATAAATTTATTATGTAAAGGGGCGACAAACAAGGGGGTGGGGGGGGGGATTATCTACAAGCTCAAAGGAAAAATTATAACCAACTACGTCTAGGGTCTTGGAACTCTAACAAATAATGAACAGGAGGCCTTTGCACTCTACGTTCATATCAAAATATCTCTTTCACACCAAATTAACAATATCATCATATGCAAAGACTTAATGCTTTCTATAAGAGCCATAATACACAAGAATATAATATGAGGAAATAGATACAAGGGAATTGTGTTTTACATCCTAAAGACTCTCAAATACTTAAACAAATGAAACCTCTTGCATATCAAGTGACACCATAACAATGAGGAAAACAAGAATGCAAAGATTGGATCTTGTCTAAGTAAAAGGAAAATGTTAATTAAGGGAAAATTAAGCACCCATCATATTCCTTAATTGTTGACATGATGCATGTACACGGAAATGACAATTGGAGGGGTGTCAAAGTCTTTTCAACACCCACTTCTTTGAGATTGAGTAACTTCACTCATTGCCAAAGTGCATGTGCAACCTGATTATTAACAAAGGTGATGATGGGAAATTTCGTTGGCTCAATGCTCAGAGCTTGGCGTCTTGGCCATGGTCCTCATATAGCCATTGTTGAAGACACCCTCATCTTCCATATTTATCCTCTCGGTACTTGTCCTTCAGTTACCAGGTTTGGTCGAGTTCTTCATGAGTTTCTCATTTTCACTGCTTTCGTTTTAAACAAGAATTTCCCAAAAATTTGTTGTGAGTGGTCTCTTTTAGAATGTTTTTACAATCATCGAGAGGATTTTCCTATACAAATCAGCCATTGTTTGGTTTTATACCAAGGTTTTTTGAAGCCCGAAACTATCAAATTTCAGAGCCTACAGATTTCATCTAAATTTCTTGGGGTTCCCCCAGGGTCCTCCTAATTTTATCTCTCAATCCCTCTTCCTCTCGTCCTTTTCCCTGTTCCAAGACTCTGAGACTTTTCAATCCTCAATCCCTATATTTTCATTATGTGCCCAATCTCCCCTCAGACCTCCCCCCTACTCTTGTGGGGATTATCCCTTCTTCTATTCTCGTCTACGTCCTTTAATTAAATATTTATGATCATAACTCTGTTAATCGAGGAATTTAAAACATTATGGAACTGAAATGGAATGAGATAGAAGGTAACTTGAAGTGGTATGAGGATATTCTTGAATGTATACAAGCCCAATTTGGATAATACACAAGTAGAATTAGCAACTTGGAAAATATTTTTCTCTCCTAAACAGAACTGAGAGCCTATATCAAGAAATGCACAAATAGTTTTCCATAGAAAAAAAAATGGCCATGACTATGCAGAGAACAAAGAAACTAGAGGAGGAAGTTAGACAATTCCAAGAAAGAGGTCAAAAAGCAAAGGATACATGAGCTAGAAATGACAGTGGCCACATTGTTTCAAAGGTTGAACACTCTTGAACATGAACATGACTTCTACAGATCTTCAAAAACCACACAATTCATAACACAATGTTATCCAATGATTAATATAAAATCAAGTAATGGTGGGGGAAGAAGGTTTGGAAGATCAAGGATCCATTAAGACACATGTTATTTTTATGGATGGCTCTCTTAGGCAAGGTCCTTACTTGGGACAATTTCCTTCAAAGATCCTTCAAAGGTCCCTATTTATTTCCTCTATGCAAATGTGCTTCTGAGACAATGTATCAGATGCTTGTGGGATGCCACTTTTCTCTAAAATTTTGGGATGCATCCATCACTCTTACCGAAGGGAATGGTAGCTAGAGAGGTTCATCCTTAGTGGAGATTCTTAAGTCTTGGTGGGAGAACAAAAGATTATAGGAATTTCAATCACTTCTTGTAATTGTATGTTGGGCCTTATGGAGAACAAGGAATTATATGTTATTTGAGGAAGGGATTGTCTCCCCCTTACAGGTATTCTATAAAATCAAGTACACTTCTGATAAAAGCATGATAAAAAAAAATGCTAGTGCGACAATTGTTGAGTAAAGAATAAATGAAACAATACCTACCCATCCTTGAAAAGAATGATCAAATAAAATTTATATATGTTATCAACTGTGGAGGAGAGTTGGGACCATCCAGAGGCAAGCTGGTGACAAATTCGACAAGTTACATGTAGTATCCCATTTTCAAAACTCTAATTAAGTCCTATTCGCAAAAGATCACAAAATATATTCAAAACAAGTATAATACAATCAAGTACTTGTTAAACTGTATGAAGATGAACATTTATAAATTTATCCTTTACTGTAGAACAGGAACATTCTTTTAGTGCTAGAACGCTAATATTCCTTATCAACTTTGGGTTGAATTTACTGAGCTCTTTTGCCATGAACTCGATGCATTTTTTCAATCCTTTAAACAACATGCTATTGTTTTTTTTGGAATTGTTGTTTTATAAAACCCTGCAACCAATAAAATAAGTAAGAAGTTAATGCAAACATAATATGAAGTATTTTTCAAATGGTGAAAAACACTCCAAGTATGTTTCAAATGATAAGAAGTACAATTCATGAAAAATGATGAAAACCTTCGCCATGGCATGAGTTGATCGATGAGAAATGTTACCTTCTCCAAAACCTCTTCATCCTTTGGTCTTATTTCTCCAATACAAATAATTATATCCATGACGAGTCCCAAAATTAAACCTGCCAGACTAGGGTCTGCTCCCCATACAAATGAATGTTGTACATGTCTTTCTCCTTGGTAGTGGAGAACAAATTTTATTTCAGTTTGTCTATTATGTTCTAGAATTCCTCCCGAGCTTCAGTGGATCTCTTCCAGACCATCAAATGATGAACCATCCAATATCTTTGAGTCTTGATCTCATAAGGTGACCCCACAAGGCACAGGCATAGGGGCTCGAGACAATCGAGAGATAATTTAATGGTTTTTAATAATTCATCTTCCCTACTTTGCGAAAGCTCGTCGGTCTCTGAAATCCCTTTAGTTAAATTGTTACAACAAACCTTCAATAGAGGAACCAAGAAGTTGGGAACATACTTCTTTGTGAGGCGATGGATTTCTGGGGTATTCTTCTTGTTTTCTTTGCCATTGATGAACCCAAGTAAAGCCTTTAGATAGTCAGCTACCTGCTTGTGAAGTCCAAACACATTGTAGCCTTCAGCCTTGGCAAGAATAGTTGCAGATTCCATGGTATAGGAGGGCAGAGGGGTTCAAATATTTCTTAGGTCCTCCTTTTATTTGTTTTCTTTGGTCGCTTATGTTGGTGTTTGGATTGTTGGCATTAGTGTGAATGATATATCTATTCGTGTTTCAAATTTGGTATTTTAAATTAACAAAATCGCCCTCTCCCATGGAAAAGGTGATATTTTTTGTGGATTTCAAATGCTCCTCTCCCTCTCACACCCAAAAGAGATGAGACCACCCAGTTTTTAATTTTTTCATGGATTTGCATTGACCATGGTGTTCTTTAAGCTTACGTGTTAAAAAAAAAATCATCTTCCCAACTTTTTATATAGTTGGATTTCAATCTTCAACTTAGGGAATTTTAATTTTTTTTTATAGTGTAATGTTTCAACAATTTAAGGGAAGTATCTATTTTCTCTACTCTTACTCCCCTCCCATTTTTACAAGATTAAATAGTTCCTCTCAACCCATCTTTAATAATTATATGTGAAATTATGAAACTATGTTTCACTTTTTTATTTATTACTAAAAATATGGGACAAAAGCCAATTTTACCCTACACCTCCATCATGGAAACATAACGGCATGCTTGACAATGTTCTCGAGTGCTAAATAAATCATGTCCACATTATGTATGTTTTTCATTGTCTTGTTGTGGGTAGTATATATCCTTAATGTGTTAGATGTATCATGGAAAACACATGTTAAAGGACGTACTTAGCTAAGTCAATTAAGTCAAGACATAGAACACCACCATAAACTTGCTAAGTAGATTAAACCAAGATATATTACATAGCCATAAACTAATAACCAAATATGTGTGCTAAACTAGAGTGATAAAGAAATCATTATTAAACTATAATGGTAAATAAATCACTATGTTAATTTAAATACTTGTAAAAAAATAATCACATGCATAACACACAAATATATTTAGTTGCACAAGAAGATAATAAAAATGTTATTGCAATCTAGGTTCAATTTCATGCTCTCACCTAATTGACTTTGGCTTAGCAATCACAGGTATAAATACAAATAACTAGTCAAAGTCACTTTACTTGGGCCAATGGTTTATGCCCCCATATATATTCCATGAGATAATAAACTACAATATAAAGGTGTGTAGAAAGTGCATGAATGTATCAATTGATATTAGATAAACTAGGGACGTAATGGAATTTTATCCTGGCATGTATCCTAACTCAACATTATTGTTTCTAAAATAATGCATTGCTGTAAGGTAGCTAGAGAGGTGGTGGGCGGGGGGGGGGCAGAGGGCCCATAGTGATAATAGTGGAGGCCATTCAATGTAAGGTGGAATAGGTTCACTATATTATTAAATAAGTCCCACTATGATAGTTAGATATAATAAATGGGTAGTTAGATATAATAAATGTAAGAGGACTTCTTAGAAGGTTCTACTTCTAGAAGATTCCTCCTC
>JZKD02S1979823.1:105424-125511 GCA_000966675.3 Picea glauca
TTTTTTTTTCTCCAAAAAAACATATATTTATTATTTCAATTAGAAATGTAAATTATACATTGATTTGTGCTCATGAGAACTTAAAATTTTTCCTTAATGAGCTCGTCCAACAAAAAAAAATGCTTCTTCTATGTTCTTTCTAACATACTTGAAAATACATTAAAATAAGTTAGACTAAAATTAAAAGATCTCTCCAAGCAGATCTATCTAGGGTTTAATTTCTCTGTAGTTTCTTGTGCTCGACCTCTTTAACATGGTGCCCATGGAGGGGTTCAACCCCCTTCCCTTCTCTAAACCATCCAATGGCATTAGGAATAATATTCCTTCCCATGGAAAACCCACTCCTCTCTCTTCTTCTCAAGGAATTCAGACTACAACAAACCCTCTCTCTTCTTTCCAATTGAAAATATGTTTTTCAATAGTACGATAGCTATGGTTCTTAGGGAGGAGGTGCCTATACTCACCAAAAACCACCTATCTTCCTTTCTAACCTATCCTCCTTTATAACAATTTTTGTCGTAAATGCACAAACAAAATGCTAGGAATGAATGTCCTCTTAATATTATAGAAATCTATGGAATTTATAAGGAGGAACATCAAAATAACAAAAAACAATCTTACCAAGTATTAAGGCTACTTACGAGATATCTTAAGAGAATATTGAGCCACTATGATTCATCAACCAAAGGAGGCAAGGAATAGCTCGAGCATTTCAAATAGGTATGCCTTATTCCCATACTCAATAGTTTTCTAGATATAATGAAACAAAATCATACTCAACCTTGGTATCATTCCAATCAACCTTTCTAGATAGTGAAAAATCAATGGTAGTACCAAAACCATCCTTAACCATTCCAACATTTATTTCAATCATTTGCATCTCAACCTCGAAGGTAAAACTACCAATGGAGTAAATATCTAGAAGGGTGCAGACCCTAAACCCAATAAAAACAAGAATTTCTCCTACCTCCACCACAATAAATGAATTCTTCAACAAGAAGTAACCAACAAATCCCCAAAAAACCCTATTTTCTTACCCATCCAACACCCAATCCAAACAATAGTTAGGTCCAACAAGTATTCAATAATGAGATGAACACCTACCAAACCTACTATATGGATCTTCAAAATATCATTCTAATATCGTGGAAGGTACTAACAACCCCTCCCCTTTTTTATATCCCATAGAGGATAAGGGATTTAAGGAGGAGGAATATTTTCCACAAGAATAAAATATTCCTAAACCAAAACCACATTGTCCTAAAAGGCTAGAAGCTAAGAATACTTACACCATCTAAGATAATTACCTCTTAGATGAACTAAAAACATTATGTGTCAAAATACCCATCCTCCAAGATATTAAGAATATTCCTGTCTACAATAAGTTCATAAAAGAAGGATTCATTAAGAATATAGGAAGAAAAAGAAAATATTCTCCTGTAGTAAATGTAATAGGGTAACTTGCAAATCTTATGTAAGGAAAAATGTTTGTTCCTAAATACTTAGATCCAAGTAGTCCAGTTTTATATGCCCACATCAAAAAAAATTTGATTTAGAATACTCTAATATATCTAGGGCCAACCATCAATGTTGAAAAATGATAGTATGTACACTAGAACATAGGTAACTATTAATACACACACCTACTATACTCTAACTAGCATATAGATTAACTATAAACACTGAAGGAGTATTAGAGGATGTAAAACATTGATTCATGTGAGTAACTAATAGATTTTATACTACTTTAAACCAAATCCAACATGAATGGGTATGTACTCATTTTATGAAGAGCTTGGTTGGATATAGTCGATGCATATATCAATTGTATTTAAGGAAACATGACCATTGCAAATGGTCAACCTCAAAACAAAATTTTCCTCTAGACCCTGCCAAGCCACTCATTAATACTAAAATACCTATGTGGGTAGGACACGAAGGAGAATAAATTTGTAGGATATAGTACAACTTATCCTTATAATTGAAATAGTCATGTCCATAAAAAAAACAGATGAATACACTTTCATTTTCAAATTACATGAAAAAATTGTATCCAAGCTTTGTGAAAATTGAATAATATACCAGCCAAGGGGAAGTGTGATAGTCTAAGGTTCCTATTTATTTGAAAGAGGTTCCTTGGAAATATTTACTTGGAAATATTCCCCTCTAAAACTCTCAAAATAAACACTAATTTGATTGTTTTCCAATAATTATAGTCACTAATTGGTATTAGAAACGATACAACAATATTATCACGGGATTAAAAAGACAAGTAAGGTGTTCATCCAAATATTTATACACACCACATCTACATCAAGGATGTGTTCGATAACACAAGTATTCCAATAGAGGATGAACACCTTCAGTAACCACTCACATAACCAGATCAAATATCAACACACCGATGTTTTCATGTGGTAAAACCCCTACGGGGAAACATCCACAGCCCCAGACAATGCGGCTACTTGGAGGAGTTTTTTAATGCAAAAGAAAAACATTACAAAGATATTTTAAAATAGAGTTTCTCACAAATAATCATTGGAAAATGACCCTCCATTCTCTTTAAATAGAGATCATGGACCAATTGCGTGTTAAGCCACAGATCAATGACCATTAAGATCGAGGAGAGTATGAACCGTCAAATCACTCTATGTCGGGAACATATCACGACCGTCATATTTCCTAACTACAAATGCATACTAATGCATACTAAAGAAACACACTAGAAAACACACGTTTAACTAATGACACAATAGACCAAGTAGATCTTAACTAACTCCTAAGTGTCTAAATATCCTAACATCCCCCCTTAAGAACAACTTGGGATAGGATTGAAGGATTTACAATAGTGACAAAATAGGAGAAGGAATGAGGCATTAGAGCCTATCCCCCCTTAATGACAACTTCCTAAACTCCTAATATAGATAAAAGTTTGGAAAACTTTGCTTCTGTAAAAGACTCTGTGAAAATGTCTGCAACTTGATCTTCTGTAGGGAAAAAATGCACTACAATAAGTTGATCATGAATGAGATTTATGATGAAGTGCATGTGTAGCTCGATGTTTTTGCTACATTGATTTTGAACTGGGTATTTGGCGAGCTTGATGGCACTCTGATTGTCACACCAAAGGCTAGTTGGATGTTGGTGTTGGAATCCAAACTATGAAAAATTCCTTCATTGGTTTGCAAAACTTGGAGGCCAAGGAAATAGTGCAAAAAGCCTAAGTCTGTCATTTCATATTTTTTCTTAAGGATGGTTTTCACATGGTTTAAAAGTTTTGAGTCACTACGAGTAAGGATAAGGTCATCAACATAAAGGACAAGGATTATGAGATGGATTCCTACTTTCTTGGTATAGACATTAGGATCAAAATGACATTTAGAGAATCCAGTGGAAATAAGAAAGGTGTCCATTTTCCCATACCAAGCTCGGGGAGCTTTCTTGAGACCATAAAGAGATTTATTAAGGTGACAAGGCTAGAGTCATTATGGACATAGCTAGGAGGTTGTTCCATGTATATTTATTATTGTAAATATCCATGGAAGAAGGAGGATTTAACATCCATCTGATGGACCTCCCATTTTTGTGAGGCAGGAAGGGAAAGAACAAGGCGGATGGAATTCATTTTGGCTAGAAGGGAAAAGGTTTCATGATAGTCAATTCCTTCAACTTGCAAAAATCCTTTGGAAACTAAATGAGCCTTGTGTCTTTCAACACTTCCATCTGATGCATACTTAGTTCTATAGACCCATTTACATCTGACAAGTTTTCTTCCTTTTGGAAGAGGTACAAGATCACAAGTATCATTTGCAATTAAAGAACAATACTCTTCGTTCATTGTTGTATCCTAATCTGGATGACCTGAAGCTTCTGCAAATGTCTATGGATCATTATTTTCTGAAACTTGAGACAAAAGAGAAGAGGCTCACTGGAACTGTGAACGTGTCTGACGCTGATCTGAAGGATCACTGACAAGATCATCAGTTGCTTTACGTGTTGAACGGACCCATCTAGGAAGCGATGGAGATGGTGTTGGTTCAGATTCAAAGGACTCATCTAGAGGAGGGTGAGAAGGCAGAGGTGGATTTTCATCCTCACTGTCATCATCTGAAGAAGAAACCAGATCATAAGAAGGCACAAACATCTAACATGGCTCGCAGGCCAAAGAAGGCACAACCATCAAATTAGGCTCACGGGCCAAAGAAGGCACAACCATCGAATTAGGCTCGCAGGCTTATAGTTAGGCTTGCAAGACAAGATATTTTCATCAAATTTAACATGTATTCTAATAATAATTTCATTACAATGTGATTGAAGAAGTCTGTAACCTTTGACATCGTCAGAATAACCAACAAATATACACTTCTCACTTTTAGGCTCCAATTATTTCCTATTCTCATCAGGAATGTGAGCCTATGCTATACTACCAAATACATGGAAGTGACTTACATCTAGTTTAATTTTAGTCCAAGATTCGTCCAGTGTTATATTTTTAAGAGCCTTTGTGGGAGTGATATTTACTATGTAATTTGCATAGTTGATGGCTTCCACCCAATACTTTAGACTTAATCCCTTAGATTGGATCATACAATTAGCCATTTCTTTTAATGTGTGGTTCTTTTTCTCAGCAATACCATTTTGTTGTGGTGTATATGGAATAGTGTGTTGCATTTGGATTCCTAGTGTAGTGCAGTAATTTGTAAAATTATTGTTCACATATTCACCTCCATTATCTATTCTTAACCTTTGAATTTGATGTCCAGATTACTTTTCTACAAGGGCCTTGTAGGAAAAAAACTTTGCTCTTATGCTTTAAGAAGTAAACCCAGGTATGTCTAGAAAAGTCATCAATGAAAGTTAAGAAATAATTGCACCCAGAAAAAGAAGGTGAAGAAAGTGGACCACACAAATCACTATGAACAAGATGCAAAGGACCCGAGGCATGCCAAGAGGCATGTTTTTCAAAAAAATTCTGATGATGTTTGTCGAGAACATAAGCGGCATAAACACCATCTCTACATGAAACAAGAGGAAGACCAATCACCATATGTTGATTACATAGTTGTTGTAATGAGCGATAGTTTAGATGACCAAACCGCTCATGCCAAAGTTTGTTCAAGTCATCGCTATGAGCAATAAAAATCGACAAAAAAGATAATGACCCAAAGTTGTCAAACATGTACAACCTGGTAATATCATCAACAGTTCCAGTTGTAAGAAAATTATTAGGATCTTTTAAATCCTTGATTACAACTTGGTGAGGTGAAAAATCTATGGTTTTACCTTCACCTGAATGAATGATTTGATATACTGATAGAAGGTTACAAGAAAGACTTAGAACACATAATACATCATTGAAATGACCATTTTCTACTTGAAATGTTCCATATCCTTCAACACTAAGAGATCTATCATCACCAACATATATTTTCTTGGTGTTACATTCATTTAGAGTGGAAAATATGGCTCTATCCTTAGCCATATGATAAGATGCTCTAGAATCAATAAGCCACTCATCATAAGTATAAGTAGAAGTAGAATTTGTATTGAATGAGAAACTAGAAGAAGAAAGTGCATGTCCATGAGAAGAATAAGAAGAAGTAGAATCAATACTAGTGTTGTGCTTCTTCATCGCTACTTCTAAAGATTCCATCTTCTTGAAACATTTGGATTTATCATGACCATATTTATCACAAAAGTTGCAATGTGTGTTAGTATTCTTACTTTTATATTTTTCTCCTTTGTGACCATTAGGAGCGGAAGATGTCTGAGTGGGTTTGGGACCCTTATGTTTCTTGTTCTTGTAGCGAGGATGTTGCTTCTTGGGATACTTGGGTTTATCATTCTGCTGGGAAACTAGGGATTTGTTGGAGGTACCTCCAGTGTTGATAACTCCAAGTTGAATCTTCCTCTCTAATCACAACAACACAAAAGGAATCAAGAGTGGGTTTTTCACAAGCTTTCCCTAGAGCCTCTCTCATGGCATAAAAGGTAGATACAAACACAGAATATGCACTACCTAGCTTAGAAAGAATAAGATAGATGCAACGCTCTTCCTCCATTTTTATCTACATTCTTCACATAAATTTCTGAGTGTTTTAAACCTAGATAGAAAAATCACTTGGACTCAAGGTTAGTACTTGATTTTCTAACTATTTTTCTCGAATAATATTGAGTTTACCAAACACAGATTCAATATTGTGCCAAGCTTCTTCGAGGTCATCAATTTCTTAGAGGTGGTATCTTAGATCAGGAGAGATGGACATTTTGATTAGTCCATGTGCTTCATCACTCATACTAGCCCATTTGGATTTCTTATCATCATCAGTGAGTTATTTTTCCTTTCCCAGGTTAATCTGGTACAAGCCTTTGCCTCTTAATAAATCTTCCATATGATATTTCCATTGGAAGTAGTTGTTGCTGGTAAGCAAGACATTACTTGTAGAAGCCATATTAAATATGCAGATAATGTAGATTTAAAAACTGAAACTGATGATCTGGATGGAAAGATCTCAAAAAATTATGCGGTTTGAAAAACACGACACTGAAAACAGACTTCTGATGTGAGATTTATTCCGTTTTAAAAAAATGCATAAACGGTAACCAACCGACCACATGATAGTGTAAGATGCTTTATAAAGTGACCCACTTTTATAAAGAGAAGTGAGGATCACTTTTACAATGAAGTTACTTTATAACAGAAAAGATGGATGCAAAATAAACAACTCTCAAATAGAATATTAAAGCTACTTATAGTAATTCACTTTTATACTTGAAGTGAAATACACTTTACAATTTTAGCATGATCTTTTTCAAAAAAGTAACAAAAGAGAGACTTGAACTCAAGAACTCTTACTTAATAAGGCAAGTTTTAACCAAATGGCCTAGAAAAACATACTGTAATGTTCAGAAGGAGGATTGGGGGTGTTGTTGTTGTTGTGGAAGATGACCTTGGAGAGCGTGCTAAAAAAAACTCTTTTCACACAAGAAAAAAATTTCACTTCTCGATGACAACAAGGGTTAGATCTCAGTTAGTTTACCTGGAATATGCACCTTTTCCTATCTGTTTTTTATTTTTCAAGATCGCACAGGGCGGAGGGAAAATATCATATGCAGATCTAAAAGAGTAGCAACACGGAAATAAAAAAATACAAACCAAAATAAAACTTTGCAGAAATTTAAAAAATGCGTATTCAGGATTTATACCTCTAGATCTGACTATAATGGTCGTATCTTGGGCAAATAAAAACCTTTTCAAGTGAGATGAAAAGTGTTAATGAATGAAACAAGTGATCTGGATGCAATGGAATAGTCCTCTCAGCCCATAAATGTATGAAAATGACAGAAAATGGAGATGAGGAAACTTGACTTCACGATCTCGATCTACAATAGGAGAGGATCTTCAAACATGGTCTCATACCATGTTCGACAACACAAGTATTCCAACAGAGGAAGAACACCTTCAGTAACCACTCACATAACCAGATCAAAGATCAACACACCGATGTTTTCACGTGGTAAAACCCCTACGGGGAAACATCCACGACCCCATCCAACGCGACCACTTGGAGTAGTTTATTAATTCAAAAGAAAAAGATTACAAAGATATTTTACAATAGAATTTTTCAAAATCGATCATCGGAAAATGACCATCCATTCTCTTTAAATAGAGATCATGGACCAATCGGGTGTTAATCCACGGATAAATGGTCATTAAGATCGAGGAGGGTATGAACCGTCAGATCACTCTATGTCGAGAACATATCATGACCATCGAATTTCCTAACTACAAATGCATACTAATGCATACTAAAGAAACACACTAGAAAACACACTTTTACCTAATGACATAATAGACCAAGTAGATCTTAACTAACTCCTAAGTGTCTAAATATCCTAACAGGATGAATATGCATCGATTAAGCATTGTTAAAGAAGAATTAACCCTACCTTAAAAGATATAATCAAAGTAGAATTAGTAAAACTTTTAGATGAAGGATTCCTCTACCCAATATATGAAGGTGAATGGGTTTCACCATTGATTATAGTTCCCAATAAAAATGGAAAATGGAGGGTGTGTTTATATTACAAGGAGGTCAATAAGGCCAAATTAAATGACCACTTTCCCTTACCTTTCATTGATAAATTAATGGATTCTTTAGCAAGTAAAAGGTACTTTTAATTTTTATATAGGTTTAGTGGATATAACCATATACATATCGCCTTAAGGACTAAGACAAAATTACTTTTACTTTCCTAGGGGAAAAGTTTCCTACAAGGTCCTTCCCTTTGTCCTATGTAATTCTCTTGTAACCTTCCAATGAGTTGTCCTCATCATATTCTCATATCTAGTCCATGGCACTATAAAAATAAACATGTATGATTTCACCACCTTAACATTCATAAATTCCAATTCAACGACCAAAAATGTCATGCACCAACCTCGCATAGTGAGCAGTGACTGGGGAAAACGTTGAAATTTCTTCAATATGTTCCTGTATGCATCGAAATTTGACATGGTTAGACTAGACACATGCCTCGATGGTATGGGCAGGTTTCAAGACTCAAGAATGTATGATGTCATATAGAAACATTTTGAAAAAATTTCAATGTTGGCCCCATTCACAGGTCACCGTTGTCCATCATCTACTCTAGCCTTAGTACAATGTCTTTTAATAGTTGTTTCCTTTAAAATTTGACCAATCTGGAAATTAAAATGAAACGAGAACGAGATCAAACAATATATAGAGTTGTTCTGTGAGTGATATTTGAGTATACAGGAAAATATCTCTTCCATTCCATACACAACATAAGGCAAAATGTTTTCTTTCTCTACTCAAGAGTCCCTCAAGCATCTCCTTCCTTTTTAGTGCCCTCATGTAGGCAGAAATAATCCAATCCATTGATTTCTTTATGGGAAACCTAGATGAGTATTTCCTTAGCTCTTAAATAATTAATAATCAAATATTTCATGGGCATGGGGTTAAAGGTTTTCTAATTTTCCTTGCCTCTATGCTTATCTACAACCACCTATCTCTCTTCCAAGATTTTCTATTCCGTCCTTGTTGCATTGATTTTGGTCATTTATAAATTTGTATTATTGAGTAACTAATGGGAATATAGTGTGGGGGTTATGTGAACAATGGTGATAATTATCACAAGAGAATTTCCATGAGGTAGGAAAATGCATGAATGACTCACACTTATTAAAAATGTTTAAACTCCCTGTTGATGTGGGGATTTCTTTAATGTTGGAGGATATCAAAGATGTGTCATTGGGAATAAGTGGAAATATGTTGGTGTTAATGATGTCATCAGATCATCATATTCACTTACAGATTCTTCATAGGACAATGTCATCATCTCATCATTTTTATTACTGATGTCATTCACCCACCACAAATGTCATCTTGCACCAACCCTGCCTAGTGAGCAGTGAATGGGAACAATGTTGAAATTTCTTCAAACTGTGCATGTATGCATCAAAATTCGACATGGTTAGACTAGACAAAGGGATTGACGGTATGTGAGGGTTTCAATACTGAAGTATGTATGATTTCCCCACACAATATTTGGGATCATCCACATTTGCATCAACGTTCATCATGCTGCACTTCTCATTGTCATCATTCATCATTCCCTTCTATAGAATCGTTGTTAGAACTATCTTGAAATTTGTCATGGAACTTCAAATACACCCATCAAAAATTTCTTCCATGAACCATGCACAGTGAGAAATGAATGGGGCTAACGTTGAAATTTTTTCAATCTCTTCCCGTATGCATCGAAATTTGACATGGTTAAATTAGATAGTTTTCTTGAAGGTATGGGAGGATTTCCGTACTTAAGGATGTTTGACGTCCCCGCATAATATTTGAGATCATCCATGTTTACATCAACGTTCAATATAATGGATTTCTCATAGTGTGCATAGTGAATGGGGCCTGCCTTGAAGGTGAATGAGCATAGTGAAATTTCTTCCACCGACCCCGAATAGTGAGTAGTGAATGGGGCCAACATTGAAATTTCTTCAAACTGTGGATGTATGCAATGAAATTAGACATGGTTAGACTAGACACATGCATTGATGGTATGGGAGTGTTTCAAGACTCAAGGAATATGTCTGATGTCCCGACCACATAATCTTTGAGATCATCCATGTTTGCAACAATGTTCATAATGGGGTATCTCATATTTGTCAAATGTCATTGTTTCCATCTGTAGAATCTTTGTTGGAACTCTCTTGAAATGTTATGGAACTTCCAATTCAACCACCAAAAATGTCATGCACGAACACTGCATAGTGAGCAGTGAATGGGGCCAATGTTGAAATTTGTTCAATATGTGCTTGTATGCATCTAAATTTGACATGGTTAGAATAGACACATGCCTTGACGGTATGGGAGGGTTTCAAGACTCAAGGATGTTTGATGTCCCAGCCACATAATCTTTGAGATCGTCAATGTTTAAAACATTGTTCATAATGGGGCATCTCATATTTGTCAAATGTCGTTGTTTCCATCTATATAATCTTTGTTGGAACCCTCTTGAAATGTTGTGGAACTTCCAATTCAACCACCACAAATGTCATGCATCGACCCCACATATTGAGCACTAGTGAATGGGACCAATGTTGAACTTTCTTCAATATGTGCCTGTATGCATCGAAATTTGACATGGTTATACTAGACACATGCCTTGATGGTATGGGAGGGTTTCAAGACTCAAGGGATTATGATGTCCCGAACACATAATATTTGATATCGTCCATGTTTGCAACAACATTCATAATGGGCATCTCATTTTCAGATGTCGTTGTTTCCATCTATAGAATATTTGTTGGAACTCTCTTGAAATGTCATGGAACTTCCAATTCAACCACCAAAAATGTCATGCACCGACCCCGCATAGTGAGCAGTGAATGGGGCCAACATTGAAATTTCTTCAATATGTGGTTGTATGCATCACAATTTGACATGGTTAGGCTAGATACATGCCTTGACAGTATTGGAGGGTTTCAAGAATCAAGGATGTATTATTTTATACAAAAAAATTTTGAAAAAATTTGAACGTTGGCCCCATTCATAGGTCACAATTGTCGATCGTGTACTCTAGCCCTAGTACATTGTCTTTTAATAGGTGTTTCCTTTAAAATTCGACCGATCAAGAAATTAAAACAAAATGAGAAGAGCCATAGTACAATGTATTTTAATAGTTGTACTCTAGCCGAGAATACCCGCAAACCCTTTTTGAAGTGTTGTTATTATAGAAAACTTGTCGCAACATCCGTAAAATGAAACATATTTATAGATTTTATAACATCGAAATTCCTATGATCATTGACCAAATCAAAGTTGACTTGTTCAAAATACTAGGTGACCATTGGAGGGGGAAATCCTTGTTTCCACAACGTTGCAACTGCGACAACTATCTTCACAAACGTGGCAAGAGAAACGACTATGTCACAAATGTGGTAAGAGAGACAACTATGTCACAAACGTAGCAAGAGAGATGATAACGTTGCAAGAGAAACGATAATGTGTAAAGAGAGACGTCAACATGGAAATAACAACCTTATCGGGAAATATGGAAAAAAAAAAAAAACCCTCTATTTTTTGACAGTATGGCCAATTTTGTCCTTAACGCCGCAAATAGAATGCCAAAATTTTTACAATATGTACTAGTGAAAAAATCCCTTGTTTTGGCATTGATGGAAACACTCTGATGTAATATTTAAATCATATCGCTCATACACCCCTTGTGACCATCGCTCCCCCTAGAACCATTCCTAGTAACTTCCCATCCGAGGTTGCTTCCCCTAACTGAACTGTCCTTGGGGCTACTCCCCCTGACTGAAATATTCTTGAAAATACTCCCCCAAACTGAACTGTACTCTTTATGGTGTTTCCTCATGTAAATATAAGACATTTAAGATAATCATTCAAAAACATTCATTTTGGAGTAGAAATTACTCCCAATCTTCAGAAAAGATAGTCAAAGGATTCCCTTGAAAGCGGTTTTGTAAAGATAGCTTCCACTTGTTCTTTTGTTCGCACATATTCAACTATGATGTTATTCTTTGCAACTTGTTCCTGTAGAAAGTGATACTTGATTGGAATGTGCTTCGTCTTGGAGTGCATCACCAGGATGTTTGAGATACTGATGGCACTTGTATTATCACAATACATTGGAATGGGCTCATCGTACTCAACCTGTATATATACCAGAGTTTGTTTCATCCATAGAACTTGTGTACAACATAGTACTACTACAATATACTCTGCTCTGTCTATAGATAATGATATTGATGATTGTTTCTTTCATATCAAAGATACCAAACAATCACCCAAGTAGAACATTTCTCCACTGGTGCTTCGTCAGTCATCAATGCAACCTACCCAATCTGCATATGTGTAGGCAATAAGTGATAATACTTTCCTTTTGGATACCATAATCCAAACTCTTCTTCACCCTTGAGATATATAAATATCCTCTTTACTGCTAGAACATGTGATTCCTCTGGTGTTGCTTGAAATATTTCCACATGTCCAACTTCCTGCATTACATTTGGTCTGGATGTTGTCACATAAAGTAAGTTGTCAAGCATTGAAATGTACTACCTATGATCTATAGACTTTGAATCATCATCTTTACTTAACTTGCAACTAGTTTTCATAGGAGGACTGACTGGTTTGCAGTCTTTCATTCCGAACCTCTTTTGCATTTCTCTGATATACTTGGTTTGAGAAATGAAAATGCCTTGGTTTCTTTTACATATATGAACACCTAGAAAGAAATATAGTTCTCCAAGTAATGACATTTCAAATTCATTCTGCATATCCTTTGCAAATTTTTGGCTCAACCTGTCATCATCACTTCCAAAAATAATATCATCAACATAAACTTCAATTAATAAAATATTATCTTTGGTTACCTCGATGTAGAGGTTGTTGTCTGCATTTCCTTTATTGAACCCTTGTTGCTATAAGTATATGTCTAGTTTATAATATCATGTCTAGAGGCCTGTTTGAGACCATATAAGGCCTTCTTTAATCTAAAAACATAATCTTCATTTTCTGACAATTGAAATCCTTCTAGTTGCTCAATGTAGAATTCTTCTTCAAGTTCTCCATTTAGAAAAGTTGATTTCACGTCCATCCGATACTCTTTAATATTATGTGAACATGCATAGGATAGTATCAATATGATTGCTTCCATTATGACAACTGGGGAAAATGTCTCTTCAAAGTCGATACCTTCAAACTGTGTGTATATTTTACAAACCAATCTAGCTGTGTTCTTGATAATTTGTCCATATTCATTAAATTTATTTTTGAAGACCCATTTTGTGTCGATCATATTCTTGTACCTTGGTCTTGGAACTAATTCTCAAGTGTCATTATTCTCTATCTGATCCAATTCTTCAACCATGGCCTTTATCCTAAATTTATACTTGTTGGCTTCTTCAAAACTATTTGGTTCACTCAAAGATAAGAGTGCTAGTATTAGTTGTTCTGGTGAATGAATTATTCTACTAGTCTCAACCCCTGCATCTTTTTTCCCTATAATCTGATCTGACGGATGATTCTTCTGTATTTGTTTTCTAGGTGTCTTTATAGGTACTTGTTGTTCTTTCTTTTATACTTCTATTTTATCGTATTCATCTTCCCCTTCTGCTACTTCTTCATCCTTTGCTTCTTCTTTGTAACATGTTCCATTGGCTTGTTTTCTTCTTCCTTTAATTTTCATCCACCTATCTCATCAACAAAATGAAATACACCAACAACATGTACCAATACTATCCTCAATATATCGTACCTCATAACATAGATATCATACCTAAAACCACAATATTATCACTCAAACCATGTACCAACAATGCACATCAGTCATGTACACCAACCATGTACATCAACACTATACAAAGATAACCAACAACATGTACCAATCATGTATCAACAATAAACGATATTATTCCTCAACAAGATGTATCAATATCACCATGTACTTAAAGTATGTATCTCATCCATGTGCCCAATAATATACCTTTACCATATACCCATAACATACACCAAGATAACCAATAAGATACCTCTAGCAATGCACCACATTCTCCATAAATCAAATACCATAAATCCTCACATCAACCATGTGTGACAACCTCACTATTATACAAACTTGAAATATAAGTAGAATGATGGAACCACTGTCACATTGTCACTGTCAGATATATTGTTGTAAAATTCTACCAATGTATGCCACTGACCTGTAATTCTATTGTGATTCTCTAAGAGGGACTATCATTCTATAATCTTTGTCCATGTGTCCAAAGTTGTTGCACTTGTAGCATTCCACTTAAGTGATCAATGAGTCAAACCTATTGTATATTATTTTCTATGTTTTACTAGGCCTTCTTGGATAACCATTTTGTGTATGACTTTCAAAGATGTTTATGTTCCTGCTATTGCCTTTGCAATTTACAAATTTATGTCCAAAATTATTGCATGCATAACATCAACCAAAAAATATAGTTTGATACCTGGGAATTGAATATCTTTTGAAAGGAATTACTCTTCTAAATCCTTCTTCTTCTTGAGGCCTGTTTGTTTCCGACTGTCATTGATTCTGAAATATGAATCTTCTAGGTGGAGGAGTGTCCCTATGATCTTCCTTGTAGAGCTTCCTATCCCCTCTGATTGTTTATGTATATCTTTTTGGATATGTTTCTTGATCTATTATTTTTGAGCTTGATCCCTATTTTTTCTGATTGTATCCAAGTCTGGACTTGTCATGATTAGGCCTTTGACTATTGATAATGTGATACAACCCCCCTTCCCTTTGGGGGATTCTGCAACCTCCCGGTCTTGGATCTTCAAACTCTTGAGCTGAATTATCTCTTTAGGCCTTCAACAGATCCTTAATAATCAATCCACACACACACATGTCCCCTTGATGTTACCTGCAAGCTCAACTACCTGCAACTCTAGTCCCTGGTGCTTGGAAACAACAATGTGTGAGTGTTATCCCTGTGCTAGAATATTTCTCTTGTATGAACACAGGTTGTGACCGTGGGCCAACTTTTCATAAACTCGGGATTTGGAAATATCATGAAATCCATCTTTTGTTATTTCCAAAACATGTTCTCCCAAATTTATGGATCTTTGTTGCGTGTATTCCTGGATCTGATGGTGTAGCTTCACTTTGGATTTCACGAATTCACGAAATTTCACTTACTCCTCATGCAACTCCTTCAGACCTCTACCTCGCGAATTTTCTAATCTATTGCCACATGTCTCCTCACAGCCAACAATTAGGATTCACTTCATGACTTCATGACTTCGACGATCCCTCTTCACAACACTTTAAACACTCTAAACTCTAAAGTGAAGAAATGATTTACAACTAAATTCCATGCATCTTTTCCCGGATCTGATGGTATGGAATGATCCCAATCTATCTTGGACATATCTCGTTCGTTAACTCTAGGAAACCTTAAAGGAATCCTCCCTTTGAATATTTCTTGCTACTTGTTGGCATAGGGGTAGACCCAAGGTTCAACTCTAACAGTGCACTAACAAAACCCTAACTATCGACCCTTTCGGCAACCCCTGTGAAGCAGGTGAGGTCTCACTTGAGGTAGAAGAAGGGGGGGTTACAAGACTCATGTGTCTGTAACCAAGTTGGGACACAGATCTGTGATAATAACACTTCGCAAACTATTCTAGAAACACTTAGAAAGAGACATCCATTATTTTATTATCTTCATTAACATCACATAACTTACCCGAAGATAGATTGATGCAACAACAATAAAGATGCTTCAATCATTTAGCACATAACACTAAGTTAAATCTAGCAAATAAAGAACCAATTCATGTGATAATTCATCCTTAACACAAATAAAGAACCAATCATCAACAAATCTATCTAACATACATAGTAAGGAAAGAAATGAGCATATTCATAACATAAACAACACAATGCATAGCAACCAAAGACACAAGATATACATGGTTCAACCCAATGTGGGGCTACATCCACCAACTGCTTCATCTTCTTTATTATTCTTCTGAATCTTACATTCATCCGCTCTTGTGTACTAATCCACAGAGCTGATCTTTGCATAAGACAGGATATTTGTGCACTAAGCACCGGATCCTCCTTCCAAAACTAGGTCGAAGCACAAAGTTGACTTCACTAATGAGCATAGAGCCTTACATACACTTTTGTTGTACAAAGCAACTCATAACTACTTGCTCTTATCCACTTCCACTACTCTCCACTTGGCTTGCTTCTTTCTACAATACATTCTTACTTATTTATACTTTTACAATAAGGACAAAACATGGGAGAACCCATGGACCGACATCCCATTACCCATTACAAAAACCCTAACGAACCCCCTTGATGGGTCCACATACCCTGAAAAATAAGTGAGATACGCGATCTCAGCTTCGCCTAGGTGCTCCATCTTCAACTAGCCCATTGAAGTCCAAAAGTGGTCAAAAATTGACCAAGGTTTTCTCAAAACTTAGTCGAGGTTCAACAGGCCCCCAACACTCACCTATGACTCATCCCGAGTCACTCAAGTCTGGGAAATGCTGCTTCGAAGGCCTTAAGTGACCTTGACTTGTTGCTTCACTTGAGCCTCTTGGTCAATGAGCTCTTGGATCATCTTCTCTAAAACAATCCCTTCTAGGAACTGTTCCATTGCTGCAACCACTTGGTCCAATTGTGAGCCTTGTCCCTCAATTTATTAAAACACCTTGCAATATTCATGTTGAATAGCTTGTAGCTTCTGCGCAACTTCCGTTACCCTCCCATGGATGGTAGTAATTGGTTGCTTCCCTATGCACTGCTCTTGAGATCTCTTCATTCTTTCAACTATGGTGAGTAGCTTCATTTTCACCTGCATGAAGAGTGCCTACTATTGCGCCTCCTGTAATTGCGCCTCCAATTTCCTTAGCTCATGATCTTCTGTGAGGCATTCATAAGTATGTGTACTTCTATCTCTCAACCATTTTCACTCTAAGGAGAGGGCCCTTATCCTTACTATTGTGTTCTTAGCAAATTCCTCCCTCTGATCGTGTACATCCTGTGGGGTGCTCGGTACTTCTTGAACCTCCAGTTTTGTTATCCTCGCTTGAAGTTGTTGGATGGTCTCAACAAGCTTCACCACTTGAACATCGAATGAATCCTCATCCTCCTGTGCCAAGATTGGCACAAAGCGAAGTGCTTTATTCACCACTCTTTAACCACATTTTTCTCTATGAGCAGTTGTTCCTTTTCTCTCTTTAGTTGAGCCTTTTCCTCCTAGAGCATCGCCCAAAATTATTCTCTCTCTCTTTCATAGGTGGTCAGACTATACCATGCTACACATTGTTGTTTTAGGGATTTATATTTCTCTTGTTTCAAGGCTTCTGTATCCTTCTCCTTTTCTTCCGGGATTCTCTGAAGTCAAGCTTCTTTCACATCTGCAAGTTTTATTAATTGGGTTGGCTCATCCACCAATTCTGCAATCTTTCATGAAGAAGGCGCAATAGGTACTGCGTGGACCGAATGGGTAGCTTCCTGTACTTCTTTCAGTTCCTTCTCAATTCTTGCATACATCTCCTCCTTCTTTGCTCCATATCTTTTCAAGTTGTGCTTAGCTACATCCTCCATGGCTTTGCGGACTAGACTGATATCATCCTCTATGAGTGTGGCCTCCAACTAGGGCTTACTAGCGCACGTCTTCTTTCTTGTTGAAGGTTTATTTGGAGAAGCCTTCATCTTCTGCGGTGTTAATGTTTCAGTATGGGGATATTGAGGTGGTGTAGCTTCACCTTCTCCTTTATTTTCTCCTTCATCCCCTCCTCCTTGTCCATGTGCTTCATCTCCTCCTCCTTCGAGTGAGTGAGCTAGATCCATTTTCTTCAGAGGTGTTTTCTTCCTCCTTGGTCTCTACATTATGGACTTCTTCCTGCTTCTTCTTGTTCTTTGTCCCACTAGACTGTTCGACATGCTTGACCCGAGTGACTATGGGGTTGCTGATGGTGTCAGTTTTAGAGAGTTATGCATCAACAACACTTACAAGGAACTCCTTCGGCCACTCCTTTGTGATATGCTACATGTGCTCATCTATCAACTCGTAATATGACTGTAACTCTTCCTGGATCTCATCTATGTGTATAGGGATATAGATAAAATGTAGATCTGCACGAACGTGGATATCAGTCTATAATGGTACAAGGTGCACGATGTCATGCATGGAAACAACTCGATGGAAACCTTCAGTTGCTAATAGTATGAATGAAACACAGCGTTTGACTGCCATTGCTTCAGCATGTCGTTGGTGTACCACAAGTTAGTGAACCTAGCAGGCAACGGCTCCAAGGGTTTTATCTTCGGAAAGGTGGCTCCTTCAGGAATTTTCCAAGAGATAAATGATATCATGTAACATCTCGCTCTGGCGCACTGAGAAAACTTATTATTTGAGGACACTTGCTCGCAAGTGATCTGGACTTTTATGATGTTAGACCATTTATGCTTGATTATGATGTGATTGACAGATGACATGATGTGTTACTATTTGATGTAGACAGGTGCTATTGACTCAGTTTTATTGAGTGTGCAGGGTTTTTGACCTTGAGGATGCAAAGGCATCGGTAGAACCCCCTTGGACTCTAGACTGAGTTAAGGAGTGTGCTTTTTGGGTTGATTTAATTACCGTGATATTTCATTGACTTGATGATTTGATGTTGACATTTCTGACATGATTGTTGATTATGCAGGCTGACGATAGCTTGTCAACCAGACTCACATATGGAGTAAAGGGGCCACACACAAGTTCCAGAGAGGTTGAGGGAGAGGGGTGGACAACAACCCTGCCATCGCCTACTAGCACTCCCGTCGTGGCTCGAACTGTAGGTTAACGATTACCTAGTTCGAGAGGATCCATGATTCCATGAGGGTAGACTGCGGCAGTCGCTCACGATGATTCTAAGGGGCGCGCAATAAGGAAGGGGCCTTATTCCTTAGAACCCTTAGTCTCCCACAAGTTCACCTGGCAGAGTGTTGACTCCAGGGGTTAGATGTCTACCAATCAGTCCAATTGGCAAGTGGCACCCTTGGAGCACGTGGTGCATCCTGAAGGGAACGTCGCATAAAAGAAGCACAAGAAGCGAGTGGCACCCTTGGAGCACGTGGTGCATCCTGAAGGGCACGTCGCGTAAAGGAAATGAACGAGGCGAGTGGAACCCTTGGAGCACGTGGTGCGTCCTGAAGGGCACGTCGCATTAATGTGGGTGAAGGAAACAAACCTAATTATCCCTAAGACAATAACGCCTTAATAAATTCTTAAAACGACACCCCTAAACTAATCATTGTCCAGTTAAAATTCTAAACCTAAGTAAAAAAAAAAACTTCTCTAAGATAAAAAAAATAAATTCGTTTAACCCTAAAGAAAAAGGCCCTAACTCTAACTCTAAAAAAGCCTAAACCTAATTCTAAACGAATAGCTCCTATGAATCTTGACCTGATCCTTTACCCAAATATCATTAGTAATAACAATTAACCCTAACAACCATTAAAATAATTAAGCAAAACATCATTATGAGATTTTAGGCCAGAGTTTGCACCTCAATGCAGTGCAAGGAGAATACAATTTTTAGAACGTACCTGAGCTCCAGTACCTAGATTCATTAGCGTTAACTTCATCCAACTACAACCAATATATCAACGGATACGTTTTAGTTAACTCAGACCTTAAATTTCATTGAAGGCCTCCCCTTCCTTAACCGTAACCTGCAATGAGAGTTCATTAACTTATTGAAAACATAACTCCCTTATGAACGCAAGAGTTTTTCAAAGATTAAACTAATTCATAAATAAACAAATACCAAAAGCCATAGTTTTGATTGACCGAACGCCTAACCATTAGTGAATAAATTGAATGCTTAAGGGATTAAAACTATATTCTTTAAAAACTCATACGTAAGCTCAAATTGAACCAATAGTAATAAAAATTATTTAACAATGGATTATAAAAAAATATATCTATATATGATTTAAAAAATAAATAAAACAAAAAGATGCTTAAGCGCTTT
>JZKD02S1979823.1:125592-149588 GCA_000966675.3 Picea glauca
GAGACTCCATAAAAAGAAGGGGGAAGGGGGAAGAAGGGGGAGCTAGGAGTTATTGTTATGCTGCCAAACTGGAGAATGAGAGTGATTGCTTGTGAGGAGTTGGGGATTTCCTTAGTTGTATTAGAGTGGTAGCTCAGCCTTGGAGGCGGGCTGAGAAGCTAGGTTACTGTCTAGATTGTGTGTGGCCCCTTTGCGGCTCGGAGGGCTAAGGGGGAAGCAGAGTACCCCTGGCGATTGGCTAGGAGGTATCAGTGAGTCCTCTACGGTCGACGAGCGGGATAAGAACGGAGAGCGGGACGCAGCACGAACGACAGGCGATACCAGGAGCAAGCATTCAGGCAAAGGTATGCTTTCTGGTTGAATGATAGACGAATGAAAGTTTTATTTTCGGCTGGTGTATTTACATTTTGTGGGCATTGTTTACATTTTTCCGGGGCTTTTTATTTTCGGCTGGTGTATTTACATTTTGTGGGCATTATTTACATTTTTCCAGGGCATTTTATTTTCGGTTGGGGTATTTACATTTTGTGGGCATTATACGTGACCGTGGGCATTTACTTTTGACTGGGGAGGGCGCTTTTATTTTTATTTTTATCCAACTTCCTTAGACCTAGTGAGAGCGCGTGGCTTTATTAGGTGGTCGTTGGATTTTCCCTGCGTTACTGTTATAAACACCTTGCATTTTTGTTGTAATTGTTGCGCACTATGTATAGACTCCCATATTGAGACTGTAATAAGTTCTGGACTTTATAAATATTCATTGGAGTTGTTCAAGGCATTTGTATAGTTCCTTTTTAAACGAAAGAAACGAATAATATGTTTTGATAGTTAAGAAAACACTACTTTAATTATATGGTATATATTTGACCCGTCGTTGATAGTAGTACTTGGGATCACTTTTCATATCACCAGACAAACACTTCACCCCATTAGTACTACTGGTAGTCCACGAAAAATATTGATACAGGTAGATTCAATGCTTTAAATTGCGATATGGAGTGTTTTTGTTAATGCTCAAATCAGATTTCAGAAAGATTTCAATATTTTCAACCCTGATCTTGAACAAAAAAAAGCACCGATTATATTTATTTTGTCCATAGTTTGAATGTCGCTGAGTGATTGATAATAGCGTCTTCATTAGTGTATAGACTCCTTGATTGTTTCTCTGCCCATTTTCTGCGTCTGAGCTGAGTTTTCGCAAACCATTTAGCTAACCGTGAACGGACCTTGGTGCTTAAGAGTTGCCTGTGACGTGTTTATTGTGCCGTTGTGAATTGTTCTCGACCTGGATCTGGTTCATGAATTTAGTGGTAAGTTCGTTGTATACGTTCGGGTAATTTGCCCTCCCGCACCTTGGTAAATGTAAGTGTAAATCCTCGCTTTTACGGCCGCCCCCTAACCCAGTTAACCCTTGGATTCCTGCCGAAATTGAGCTGGAGCCATACGTCTGTAGCACGCCTGCCTTAATTCACCTACCCGAGTGGATTCGCTGCAGTGTGGCCCAATTTTTAATGTTTTTGGCATTTTAGTGTTGACAGTGCCCCGTGTAACCTCCAGACTACATCCACCTCGTACACGTCGCTGACAACTATTAACCATATTTACTCTCACCTCTACGTGAGCATGCTGAATTACCTCTGCGCATTAGTTTAATGGGGAAGAATTTATTACCCTTGCGTCTTGTAGAAAAGGACAGAGCTCCATACCTGTGCGTCCTTACCCTTAGCTGATGAATGTTCTGCTACTACGAATAAGTGCGGGTTATTTAATTGCCAGGTATTTATTTCATTGCGTTTAAATGGTGGCTAATTCTTTTTATATTTTAGTTTCTCAAGACTTAACCTAGAATGTCAACACGGGACCTGGGGTAGATCAACGATAACCCTAAAATTTATTTATATATATTTTTTATATTGAAAATCGATAGGTAGCACCAAAAATATATGCATATATATTATTGGGTGCTGAACAAACCGAGTGGCTGGTATTGATTTGCTGAGGATGAATCTTTATTAAAGGTTATTTACACGTATATTCTGCCTAGATCATTATTCTGCCTAAACCCTAAAATCATTATTCTACCTAGATTATTTATCCGCCTAAGTTTAATGATTATTAATCTAGACCAATGTTGATCACAACGTTTATTAACTTAGAATGATTCTTAGAATGGAAGGTTTATAATTATTGATTAGAAGAATAATTCCTATAAGGATTGTCTAGATTGTCAAGTTCAATGATAATTAATTCAGAACAATAATGATTACCCTGTTTATTAAATCAGAGCGACTATTTAGAATGCTATGTTTTTCCTAATCCATTAGATCGTTATGCCTATGATGTTATGTTAAGATAGATGATTGACTTAAATTATTCTAGTAGTAGAATGCAGTATTCTTATTACATAACCTGAAATGAAATTAGGTTAGCTTATTGGCCCAGTTATGGCCATTTAAGGTAAAGGTAATGTTGGTTGATTTTACGATTATTGAAACGTTCTTGCAAATGTTCACCGAAATTTAGGGTAAGGGTAATGTTGTCTTGTTTTACTATTATTGAACTTATTTATAAATGTTACAATAAGGAGTAACTGCAATGCTACGGTAATATAATGTGGATAAAATGTGAAGGTAGAAGGTTCAGTTTTTAATGATCAATTAGAATAATAAAGTTAGAAGGATTATTAGAATGATAGGGTTACAATGATTATTAAGGTATCACAATAAAGTGTCCTGGTGTATAATAATAAATGATTGTTTCTTGTATTCAGTGTGGAAGGAGGAATTGAGTAATATGGTTAAGAGGTACACGATCTAATCAATAGATATTGTCATACGTATCTATATGTAACCTTGGGATTTCAGTGTTAACCAACCGAAGTTTAGACTTACACAATAAGGCCCCTTGAAGTAGATTCAAAGGGCACCCTGTTGACGAATTTTGATCTAAGGTTGCGCAGTGGAATGACCTTAAGAAACTTATAGGTGGTAGTCTCTTGGTAAACTGATGTCGTACTAGGGTGTTGTTTTTGTGTGCTCGGTCTGCTTGTGTCGGGTGGGGTGTAGACACCTCCTTGTAGCCTTAGTATAGTATTTTATGTGGTGTTTATTTCTGTGAAAGAATCCAGTGTCGTATCAAGAGTCTCGAGCCCTTTAAAGGCAGGGTTTCCACTCTTGCGACACACCTGAGGGGATTACTAGTTTCTGCCTGAGCAGTCGGCCAGGAGCCTATCTGACCTTCTCTCTCTCTGGAGCAGAGAACTAAGATTAAACACCTTGATTTTCTATGCAGAAATAGTAAGACCTACTACTATGGATTCTCCCTCTGTGTTCGTGTTGTGCATAACCCAGTACTTTGTGAATGTTTATGTAGTGCGCCTTATGTCCTTGGTCGTTATTGTTGCAGTACTTGTGTGCGCTGTATGTCCTTGTTCGTTATTGTTGCAGTACTTGTGTGAACCTTATGTTCTTGATCATTATTGTTGCAGTACTTGTGTGTGCCTTATGTCTTGGGTCGTTCATTGCTTTCAGCTACTTATTGTGATCCCTTGTCTTCTTGTGGTCACATTCATGGTTGCGTATTGTTGGTTGTCAGGTGGCGATGTAGAGTCAAGTGTGTCTATCACTTCTACACACGCACACACCTTAACACACAAAAAAGGAAAAAAAAAATTCACCTGTTAAAGAGTCGTTGTCGTAACAAGGAGGTCGCTACATATCAACACGATCAACCAGCTGAAGAGAAATTCATATCCCAAATCCTAAGCTTCGCGATAATCTTTCTCGAGTTCCTTGATGAGGTAACTCACCCAATTCATCTGCATTCTCTCCACACATTTTCCTGCAAGGTCCACCAAGAACCCGATGACCTATGTGGGGTGGTTCTTTCTTACGATATTTCCAGCTATGAGTTGACAAGCAAGGCACATTGCACCATCCTAGATAGAGGCTAACTTGTAGCCTCACTTTCCTTTTTCAACTTTTTCGTAAGCCTCCTTGATGTGCTATGAAACGAGAGGTCTGAGGCCTTCCTTGGGTAAAACTACTGAGGGTCAGGTCCCTTCATGCTTAATCCTGTAATATGGTGGATCAATGTTGAATCCATAGTAATCCTTCGGTCAAGCCACATGTATCCTCCATGATATCAAGACAAGAGGCATTTAACACAAACGCTAACCTCCTGATGATGGAAAAAATGGGGAATCTTCATTATATTGAGCACTTTGGACTATTCTAGTCCCTTAATCCATGGCTGGGAGACCAGGTGATGCTTCTTCCTAGTTGATTTCATTAAGTATTGGTGGGGTGCGAGCATAACATAGTTCTTTCTATCTCCGAGGTTGAAGTCATTTTTAGTTAGTAGTGGGATTTTTCCCAACTAACTACCGACTACATGTATTCCCTTTGGAATGTACATGGTGAACAAGGTGTACTCATAGTCCCATGGAATGTTGTCGTAGTTAGCCATGCCAACCAATGATGGAATATAGTCTGGTAAGATCGACGGGATCTGCTTCGCATTAGCCCAATCTCCTCGATGTTTACTTCATTTCTTAGTCACGGGGTTGACATGGACAGAATGTCATCTTGTTGAAGGGGAATCCTATAGTCCCCTATTCGATGAGTCCTAGACACCTTACAATAATAATTTATCAGCCATTAGCTTCTTGAAGATCTCCTCAACAAAATTTTCTAATTCAGTAGGTTCACCTGACATTGTCACTGTTAAACAAACAGCTAGGGGTAGGTGAAAGGATAAGCCGGGTAAACAAATGGACATCGACTTCTAGTTTCTGATAACAAAGCTCAACAAACAATCAATTCTCTATTAGCTCATTTATTCATAGATGGAAAAAAGTGGTCTCAGTGCAGCATTCGACGGGTTAAATAAGAGGGGCCTGGTAAAAGATTCTTCAAATAGGCAAGAATGCTTCCATCAATGTGAATCTGTCCATTATGGCATAGTGTCAGCATCCCAAAAGTGGTCCATCCACCCATAAATGTGTTTTCTAGTTGTTCCAAAGCGTCTTTATAACGGTTGGGGTGCCTGTAACAGTCATATAGCTTCTCCAAGGAGAAGTCCCATTCTGCGTGGTCCTGTTGTTCCAGCGAGGTTTGACTCCTCCGAACCTGCCTCCTGTGAGGTTCTAGTCTATGAATTCTTCCATTTGTTCTTTGTAGCTTCTTGTAGCTTCCCTAACTTGGATTTCTTGTTATTGATTTTCCTTTCCTTCTTCCCAGTAATCCGAGTCTCTCTAACAGCTTCTAGAATCCTCTTTCCATTCTTATTCTTATCTTCTCCTAGTGTGGTGACTTTGCACTGCTAATGTGCCCTCAAAGGATCTGAGGTTAATATCCATTCTCTTGATACTTCCTGGGTGGGTATCCTGCTTTCTTGCATATATAGGTCCTTCAAACCTTCTTGCATTCTTTCAACCTTGATAGCTAATTCTCTTTCCTTCTGTTTCTTTGACTTATCCTCCCGTTCTTCTATGAGTCAATCTATTTTTCTAGTTATGAAATCCCTTAGTTACTTTTGATATGATCCTTCTCCACCCAAGTCTTACCTAGCAAAAGTGGGAAAGGGGAGTTGTTCTCAACAAACTTAATGAATTCAAATTTCTCTTCAGTTGATGTTCCATGAATGATAACATGTACATTAGTAACTCTTCCACATAAGGTTATCATCTTACCCTTGAACAAGACTATCCTTCCCAGTAAAGGTACCATAGTAGGATTTCCAAAAAATTCCCAAGTATCTGTTGTCATAATATTCACTTGTGTTTCCTCATCCAAGACACAGTCTATGTAGAAGTCTTCTATTCTTGTACTTATGCATTGTTTTAATTTCAAGATCTCTAGTAAACTCACATCTTTGTGAACATCCATCATTTCTTTTAACTATAATAACATACTCTGATCTTTCTCTAATTGTTTCTCATTATGATTCTATAACATGTTCTTATTCTCTTGACTTTATTGATAGTTTTATTGTCTCACGTTCATCCTTTCAACTTTAGCAATCATCCTTGGGCAATCCTCAACCTCATGACCAACAATTTTACAACAAAGACAAATAGGACCTGTGCTAGGGCATTCCTTAGCAAGATGTCCTAGTCTTCTGCAGTTATAACACAATGTCAATCCTCTTTTCCTCTTGTATGTTCCCCAACCTCTTCTTTACTATGCACTAGGATCACAATGTTGGACTTGCAATCTAAAAAAAAAAATTCTAGGTTCTTGCATCGACTTATTAGTCCAAAAATTCTTTCTATGCATAAGAATAACATATATTTCTTAATTTATATTAGCTTTAATTAGATCAAATCTTTCTTCCAACTGCGCCCTAGCTTTTAGACTAGGAAAAAATCTATTAAACATACCTAAATTCATGCTCTCGAAACAAAAAATTTACTTTTCTTACTCTTATCAAAGCACAAAGATTTACCTTTCTCCAGATCTTACCTGTTTTCTTCAGATCATTTTTATTTCTTAGCATAGAGATTCACAATTCAAGTAGGGTACTGCACACTACAACAATAGATCTATGCATAGGTCTTCTCTTTTATTTACTTCAGTTCCCAACAATCATAGTTTCAGATCCCGACATTGGAACCATTTGTTGGAACAGGGGAATACCCAGGGTTCAACTCTAACAACACACCAAGAAAACCCTAAATACCGACCCTTTCGGCAACACCTGCAAAGAAGGTAAAGTCTCACCCGAGGTAGAAGCACAAGGGGTTACAGGACTCATGTGTTTGTAACCAAGTTGGGACACAGATCTATGGGAACAACACTTCGCAGACTATTCTAGCAACACTTAGAAAGCGACATGCATTATTTTTTTACCTTCATTAACATCGCAGAACTTGCCCAAAGATAGATCGGTGCAGTAACAATAAAGATAATTCAATCATTTATCACAAAGAACTGAGTTAGATCTAGCAATCATTCATCCTTAACACAAATAAAGCACTAAGCATCAATAGATCTATCTAACATACATAGTAAGCAAAGAATTGAGCATATTCATAACATAAACAACACAACACATAGCAACCAAAGACACAAGATATACGTGGTTCACCCCAGTGTGGGGCTACAGCCACCAACTGCTTCATCTTCTTTATTATTCTTCTGAATCTTACATTCATCTTCTCCTGTGCACTAATCCACAGAGTCAAGATTCACATATGATAAGAGATATGCGGACTGAGCACCAAATCCTCCTTTCAAAACTAGTTCTAAGCACAAATCTTACTTCGCTAATGAGAAAACAGCCTTACATACACATTTTGTTTCATAAAGGAACTTAGAAGTACTTGCAGTTAGCCACTTCCACTACTCTCCACTTAGATTTCTTCTTCCTACAATACATTCCTACTTATTTATACTTTTATAATAAGGCCAAAAAATGGGAGAACCCATGGGCCAACATCCCATTACCCATTACAAAAATGCTAAGGAACCCCCTTGCTGGGTCCACATAGCCTGCAAAATAAGTGATATCCATGATCTCAGCTCTTCCTGGGTGCTCCATCTTCGACCATCCTGTCGAAGTCCAAAAGTGGTCAAAACCTGACCAAGGTTTCCTCAAAAATTGGTCGAGGGACAACACTGCTCTCCCTCCTGAGCTTTGTTCTTTCTTGAACTTTTCCTCCTTAAAATCCTCCTTTTGACACTTAGTCGAATTTCATCCCTTGCATACCTTGTAGCAAGTGTTCACCCATGACTTAGCTTCTCTGTGGCAGCTTCCTCTACTCCTCCTCAGCTTCTTAGTCAAAATACTCTATCACGCACTACTTGCAGAAAAAATTCCTTCAATATTATCTCTTGAAGGATGATTGTGCAATCCTTGCAACAGTTCTCAAAGGTTCTATTGTTCCCTCTGAACAATACGAAATTGAACAAAGTTCATCCTACCCGCACTCTCAAACTATCTATGTTGAATTGTCTGAGTCGCTATACACTCTTCCACGCACACCTTGAGGACACTATGCACTCCTTGCACATAAAATATTCACATTATCTCTTATGAGCTTATGAGTCGAAACAGATTCCATCGAAACACACCTTCCAGACATTATGCACACTTGCACTTGCTCGTAGAAGAGAAACATTTGAAACTTATCTAAATCTTCACAGATTCATACATTCAACCATGTAAATGCATCGATAACATAAACAAAAGAAATAAAAGAGAATAAAAATCCTACGATTCATTCATTCAGATAGAAAAAACAACACGAGACATTTGGGACAATGCTACTCTATTATATTCATTCAACTGAAAATGAATATGTGTTTATACACTCTGATAAGTTTCAACAACTTCTACATAAATTATCAGTAGCTAGAATGTCAAACACTTCAACGAACTCCTCTCAGAAACAATACAAAGATTTATACAAGATGGGCTATTCGAGCCTTTCCTTCCAACTAATCTAGAGCTATCCTATCAAAATAAAATCTTTCAACTACTAGAATTTATTACAATAAATATTTGTGACAGACAAATAAGATCGAACACATTGAATTTGTACTGCACATGGCTTCATTAAGAGAAAATAAATTCTCCAATGATCTCATGCGATCATCCAGCTCCAAAACATTAAATATGTTCTTTAATTACAATCCTTTCAAAATATTTGTGTGATACGCATTTTTTAAAATTTAAATTTCACTTCAAAATGCGCACTAGGCGCTTCGTTTTCCTCCACTTGCACTTTGCTGGAGATTTTCTTGCATCATACTCCTCTGGCTGAAAAATTCATGGATTGTTGTCCATGATCTCCTGCACTGAATTTCCATGCTTCCGGATATCCACTTCGTTTACCCAATGGGCATATTCTATTGGGCATCCTTTCCATTTTACCAAATACTCAAAATATGTTTTCCTTCTAGTATTCTTACCAATTCATCAATCTACGATCTTCTCCATCTATGACCTCTCTGCTACAAGAATTTTATTTTTCCAATGAACCTATTTCTGATTTTCTGGTCCTTTGGTTACATATTTTCTGTAAGGATACAGGTCTGCAATGTTTAATGTGGGTGATATACCCATATCTTCTGGTAGCTCTATCTCATAGTAATTCTCACCAAATTTTCTTAGGATCTTGCACGATCCTATCTTATTCATCTTTAATTTATTATATGTTCCTATTAGGAATATATCCTTCTTAAGATGTGCTAGAACTTGATCTCCTACTTCAAACTTAAGTTTCCTCCTATGTTGATGAACTCTGCGTTTATATTCATTTTTGCTCCTCTGCAACTGCTCTTTGATCTTATTATGAAGCTCTTTCATTTCTACAACAAAGTCTTCGGCTCCAACGCTTCATTCACTCTGCTCCATATCTCTTAGCTATGACACTCCCCTTGTCTTCATTCCATATACTATCTAAAATGGGCTCTTTCTAGTACTTCTGTTTATTGAGTCATTGTATGAAAACTCTGCTTGTGTTATAACTTGATCCCACTGACCATGATGTTCAGTGACCAAACTTCTCAGCAAATATCCTAAAGTCCGGTTCGCCACCTTGGTCTATCCATCCATTTGGGGGTGATATGTAGAACTAAATGATATTTTTGTTCCCAACTTTCTCCACAATGTTCTCCAAAAATGACAAACAAATTTGGTATCCCTGTTTGAAACAATACTCCTGGGCAATCCATGAAATCTCACAATTTTCTTGAAAAACAAGTTAGCAACATGTGTTGCATCACTAGTCTTCTGGCATGGGATAAAGTGTGCCATATTTAAAAATATATCAACTACCACAAATACATAATCACTCCCCCTTTGTGTCCTTGGAAATCCCAACCCGAAATCCATGATTATTGCATCCCAAGGCCTTTCTGTAATAGGAAATGGTTTATACAACCTAGTATTCTGTCTCTTTCCCTTTTCATACTGGAAAATCTTAAATTTGTTCAAAAAATTATTTACTTCTTCCCTCATACTTGGAAAATAGTACGAATTGTTCAATTGTGCAAACATTTTGTCATGGCTGAAATGTTCGGCTAGACCTCCATTATGTATTTCCTTCATTAAATTCTCTCTCATCGAGATTTTTGGTATGCACAACTGGGACCTTTTGAACAACAACCCACCCTGAATTAGATACTCCGTCCACTGACTTTTGTCTCTGAGCACAGGATTCACACATTCTTTGCATGCCTGTTTGAAATCTGGAGCATGATGATACATTTCCTCAAGGTGTTCAAACCCCAAGGTTTTAACTTGAAATTCCTACAAAATTAAACGTCTTCTACTCAATGCATCAAAAACCTTGTTAGCATTACCAAAAATGTGTTTAGTGACAAAAGTGAAAATTTTCATAAACTCTATCCATTTTGCATGTCTCTAATTTAACTTCTCCTATTTGGTTATGAATTATAAATCCTGATTATCGCTATACGAAACAAATTCTTTTGGAACAAGATAATGCCTCCATTTATTCAAGGCTTGAATTATGGCGTAAAACTCTTTGTCATATGTGGAGTAATTCCTTTTAGTATCATTTAGCTTCTCACTGAAATATGCAACGAGCCTATTATCTTGGCTCAAGACTGCTCCAATTGCAACTCCACTCGCATCACATCTCACTTGAAATGTCTTCCCGAAATATGGAAAGACCATAATCGGTTGTTGTCTTATCTTCTCCCTTAATATATTGAAGATTTTATCAGCCTATTCTGTCCATTTGAAATACTTATGTATTTTTTCAGCATATCCATCATCTGTGCACTGATATCACTGGAATTTCTAATGAACTTTCGATAGAAACTTGCTAATCCATGGAAGCTTCTCACCTCAAATATACTCCTTGGTGACGACCATTCTCTTATTGATTTCACCTTTCTGGGATCTATCTTCAATTAATTCGAAGAGATACCAAGACCCAAATAAATGAGTTATGTCTTCATAAAAGAAGATTTATTTAGATTGATCAATAGCTTCTCCCGTTGCAACATCCTCATCACTAGAGTTAAATGCCTCAAATTCTCTTCTTCATTTTTACTGAATACCAATATATCATCCATATATATGATCACAAACTTGCCAATAAAATATTTCAACACTTCATTCATCAACCTCATGAAAGTACTTGGGGCATTGGTTAAGAGAAATGACATAACAAGCCATTCATACAATCCCTCATTTGTCTTGAAGGATATTTTCCACTCATCACCTTCTCTCATTCTTATCTGCTGATATCCACTTTTCAAATCTATCTTTGCAAAATAGTTCACTCCACTCAAACAATCCATCAAGTCATCCATCCTTAGCAATGGGAATATGTACCTAATGGTGATCTTGTTTATGGCTATTGAGTCTATAGACATTCTCCATCCTCCATCCTTCTTTGGACTCAACACAGTTGGTACTGCGCATGGACTCAAGCTTTCTGTGACCAAACCTTTGTCTAACAAATCCTGAACTTGTCTCTTTACCTCTTCATTCTCTTGAGGTGTCAATCTGTATGCTATTTTGTTTGGCATGCTCGTTCCTGGTATTAAGTCAATGTGATGATTAATACTTCTGATAGGTGGCAATGATCTTGGAAACTCATCCACTACTATATCAACAAAATTCTCCAGTAGTTCGTGAATTTCTTCAAGAAAATCCTCCATAGAAGTACTTGTAAGTATAAATTTCATCTTCCTCACTACAACAAACTGCATCTCCTGTTCCTTCTTAACTTCACTCAGGAATTCCTTCCCACTCATGAGAAGTATGCTCATGATGGCTTCTTCCTTCACTTTCTTCTCCTCAATTGGAAACAACATGTATGTCCTACCATTATTCTCTAAAGTGTAAGTATTCCTTCTCCCATCATGAATGGAATTCCTGTCATACTGCCATGGTCTTCCCAACAAAACATGACATACATCCATGGGAATCACATCACAAAAAATCTCATCTCTATACCCCCCTATTTTAAATTCAATAAGGAATTGTTTAGTTACTGTTACCTGATGACCTTTCTGCAACCATGAGACCTTGTTCAACGTCGGGTGTGAAGTCTTCTCTAGCTCCAACTTCTTCACCATCTTCGTGGATACTAATTTATCATTGCTCCCACTGTCAATTATCACCTTGCATACTCTTTCTTTAGTCTTGCAAGTTGTCCTGAACAAATTGTTCCTCTGTATTGGATTTTCAACCTCTGGTATGGTTTTAAGAGAAATTTCTCCATCATCAAATATCTCCCATCTTCTACGCCTTTTGCCTCAACATATATCTTCTGTGCTTCCAAAATGTGAGCTTCAAATCCTTCTTTCTTTCTCTTGGTGCATTCCCAAGACATGCATCATGTCTTTCCACATGCATAACACCTTCCCTCTCCTCCTCTTCCTCTTCCTCTAGGAAAATAATTTCTACCAACAATCTGTCTCCCTTAGGAACTTCCTCCTCTCTCAGAGTGACTATGTGGTTTCTTATTCTGAGCTTTGGGCTTATGTGTCTTCTCATGGAAAATTCCCTTGCCTTTGTTTATACTTCTACCTCTGCTCTGCTGAATCTTCTTTTTGGCCAAATTCTCCTCTGCTTTTAGTGCAATATAATAAGAATCCTCCATTGTACTTATTGTCATCATGTTGATTTCATCCTAGATTTCATATCTCATGCCATTTATATACATGACAACATTTTCCTCATCTCTCTCTCTTTTTCTAGCCCTGATGTTCAGTTTGTAGAACTCCTATGTGCACTCCTTGACTATCATTCCTTTCTATCTCAGGTTTTGCAGTCTCCTAAACAGATTTATCTGATAGTCTTTGGGTATGAATTTATCCTTTAACTTGGCTACCATTCTATCCCAATTATTAATCTTTCATTTTGATTTGCTTCTCCTGTCAGCCTGCAGTTCATCCCACCATAGTTTTTCATGTACTTTTAACCTGGTGACAACATGTTTCACCTTTTTCTCCTCATAGACATATTCATAGTCAAGATATTTATCCATTGCTCATATCCAATCAAGCAATTCTTAAACCTCCAAATTACCTTCATACATTGGGATGTCTATCTTTTCTCTATCTCCCAACTTGACAACTGATTTCAGCAAGCGTTCTTCTACAACATCCTCTGCTATAGCTTCCTCAACTTCCACTTCTTCATTCTTTGTATCACTAAAGTATCCAATGTCAGGTGTTCTCCTTTGCATTGTTTCCATGCCATCCAATATTTCTCTGAGTTCTCACATCTCCCTTCCCATAGCTTTATTTTCTACAAGTGACTCTGCACGTCTCCTTGGTGGCATTGTGCTGATGTATTTGATACCACTCGATGATATCATCCTACTTATTTGTCTCCTTTTCCTATAGAAATAGATTATGTGGCTCTAATACCACTTCTGATGCAACCCCCTTCCCTCCGGGGGATTCTGTGATCTCCCGGTCTTGGATATTAAAACTCCTGAGCCGAATTAGCTCTTCTGGCATTCAACAAACCCTAAACAATCAATCCACACATAAATAGGTCCCCTTGATGTTACCTGTAATCTCAAATACTTGCAACTTCTCTCTATGGCAATTGAAAACACCTATGTGTGAGTGCTAGCCCCATGCTAGACTCTTTCTCCTATATGACCACGAGTTGTGATTGTGGGCCAACTTTTCATAACTTCAGGCTTCGTAAATATTATGACCTCTGCCTTTGGTTATTTATGAAACATGTTCTTATGAATTTGTGGATATTTTTCACATGTCTTCTTTTATCTAATAGTCCAGCTTCACTTCAGATTTCGGGACTTCGCAAAATTTCACTTACTCCTCACACAACTCCTCTAGACCTCTATCTCCCATATTTTCTAATCTGCTGCCATGTGTCTCCTCATATCCAATGGTTAGTATTCACTTCGTGACTTTACGACTTCGACGATCCCGCTTCAAAACACTTTAAACACTCTGAACTCCGAAGTGTCAAAATGATTTACGACTAACTTTTGTGCAGCTTTCCCCAGATTTGACAGTCTGGAATGATCCAGATCCCTCATGGAAGGATCTTGTTTTTTAAGTCTAAGAAACCTTAGAGGACTCATCCCTTTTAATATTTCTTTCCGCTCTCCCTCCTAAGATTTTTTCTTACTCGAACTTTTCCTCCTTAAAATGCTCCTTTCGACACTTAGTCCAATTTTAGCCCTGCACACCTTGCAACAGGTCTTCCCCCATGACTTAGCTTCTCTTTGGTGAATTACGATACTCCTCCTGAGATTCTGAGTCAAAATAATCTATCGTGCACTTCTTTTGGACAAAATTCCTTCAATCTTGACTCTTGAAGGATTATTGTGCACTCCTTGCAATAGTTCTCAAAGGTTCTATTGTTCACTTTGAAAAATACAAAATTGAACGAGGTTCCTCCTACCTACACTCTCAAACTATCTCTATTGAGATTCTTGAGTCGTTACTAACTCTATCACACAAACCTTGTAGACACTATGCACTTCTTTCACATAAAAGCTTCATGTTATCTCTTCCGATCTTATGAGTCGAAACAGACTCCGTCAACACACACCTTGCAGATACTATGCACACTTACACTTTCTCATAGAAGAGAAACAATTGAAACTTATCTAAATACTCACAGATTCATACATTCAACCATGTAAATTCATCCATAACATAAACATAGGAAATAATAGAGAATAAAAATCCTACCATTCATTCATTCAGATAGACACAACAACACCAAACATTTGGGACAATGCTACTCTATTATATTCATTCAACTGAAAATGAACATGTGTTTATACACTCTGATAAGTTTCAACAACTTCTACATCAACTATCAGTAGTTATAATGTCAAAAACTTCAGTAGCCTCCTTTGGGAAACAATACAAATCTTTATACAAGAGGAGATCTTTGAGCCTTTCCTTCCAACTACTCTAGAGTCATCCTATCGAAATAAAAGATTTCAACTACTAGAATTTATTACAATAAATATTTGTGACAGACAGATAAGATCAAACACATTGAATCTGTAATACACACAACCTCATTAAAATAAAACAAATTCTCCAATGATCTCATGCAATCATCCAACTCCAAAACATTAAAGATGTTCTTTAATTACAATCCTTTCAAAAGATTTGTGTGATACACATTTTTTAAAATTAAAATTTCACTTCAAAATATGCACTAGGAGCTTCATTGTCCTCGAATCGTGTGTTGATGGTGATGCTCATGCATCATAATGTCATACAAAATTTTTGAGTTGTTCTGCATATTTTTCTTTTGAAGATCCTTTCTCAATGTGACAATATCTGCTTCCAAATTTCCAATGATCAATTCTCTTTCTTCCTACTGTTCTTTGAGTGCTTCTTCAATTCTTTTATCACAATCTTCTATTTCCATGAATAGAACTATTATGTATCTAACATGTTACTTTTTCTTTGTATATTTTTATTCATCTCATTTTATTTCAAATCTTGCTATCTATGGGACCTGGCCTTTGTTTGCTTTCCTCATTGACAATGCTTGCAGAATGTGTTGGTTGGCTTTGTGATCTAGGGAATTTCTCTGACTGCTTCCTTTTTACTTACTTTGACAAGCTTATCAAATTTTATGTGACCCATTCTTCTTTTCCATAGCCAAATTTCATCTTCCTTCCCTAGACAACAAATTTCATACCCAATTTCACTTAATACATATGTGTTTATTGAAGTTCTTACAACTATTGCACCCAATTTACCTGAACCAGATTTTTTATCTCGCATTTCTATGAATAGAACATAATATTATGGCCTTGGTCACAAATTTTATTTACACTTAACATATTATGTTTCATATCTTCCACTAGTAGAATATTTTCTGCCTTAGTATCCTTGTTTCCAATTTTGACTGTTCCCTTTCCAATGATTCTAGGTGAGTCATCGTTTCCAAAGGAGACCGATCAATATCTTTTGATGTATCATTTTACTCAAAATACTCTAAAGTGCTTCACATTTTATGCTCTTCCTTTCCATAACTCATAACGGGTTTTGTCACTATTGTTCCTGAGCATTACTCTGTTTTGAATGTGAATTTTTCTATGCACTTTGTGTCCAAAAAACATATCTCAACTTGGAATCCATTAACATTATTCGATCCATGTTTCCATAGTTATGACATTTGTAACATTCAATGTTATGTGGGGCCACATAAGCATTTATTTCTTGAATATTTCTTTTACAATCCCTGCAATCTACAATCTTATGTCCAAAGTTAGTACAATAAAAACAATGACCATAAAAGAAATTTACATACTTGGGAGTGAATGATATTCTTTGTGGTGTAGTCCTTATAATGTTATTCCTTGACTGATCATGATAATGATTGAAGCTTCTTTGTGGCTTGAACATGGATGGTCTTCTTGAATATGTATCTTTATTAGTTTTATTATATTCTGGTTGACTATGATTCCTTCCTTTAAGTACTTCTACATAACTCTTCCTCTTTTCTTAATTCTTCTTTTCTAGCAACCTAGAGTGATTCTCTTCATTCTCTACTACTGATGTAAATTTGTGTGTCTCTTCAACATTCTTGTTGAGCGTGATGACTTTGACTCTTAGTGTGACAACTCTTCAAGATTCTCAACCTCTTCTTCTTTCTTCATTATCTGAGACTTCATGACTTCTTTTGTTCTCTTTGATTATTCAAGTTGGATTTTCAATGTAATTATTTCCTTATTGTAACAAATTAACCCATGAATAACTCCTAGTTTCACCCACTTGACTTCTAGAATTAATTTGACTTCTTTGACCTTCTAGATAACTCATGAGTGTTCTCCAAATTCACTAGGCCATAACCCTCTAATTGTGAGGAGTTATGTGACATTACACATATAAGATAAAATGGAATGACATGTACTATCCATATAGAGAGTATTAATTGAAAACATGTTAAAATTCATACCATTATACATCAATCAAACTGAAGTTCCTTAATCATATTGTTGGGGATACCAGAATTTTCTACTGGACATGCTTCAAGGGTTGACATCAATGAAAACCAACCCAATTAATAAACATATGATTCCATAAGACATGAATAATAGGGGGATATAAATCCTACAAATCAGGCTTACTGAAAAATATAATATTATATTCCAAAGTAAGAGTCACATGAGCATTTTATCCTAATTTTAGGAAAAACAATTGATATGACCTCGACGAGGGAATATATGGGGTTAAATGTAAATTGAATTTGTAAATGTATATGAAATAGGGTGATACTAATAATAAAGGTACCACATGACTAAATATGTGTATATATATAACATGTAGTCATTATGGAAGACATGTGAATTGTGATGTGTGAATGTATTTGGGTATTTAGAGGAGATTCTCCTATTCTTTGAGTTATTTTGCGGCTTGTCTTTATTATCTACATTGGAGTTTTTATCCATGCTCACATTCGTGTATATGGTGTGTACTTCTAGTTTATTATGATATTTTAAGGTTTTGGATCGTAAAATTTGATATTTGAATATTGATCCTAGGCTTTTGCTTCTTCAAGCGAGTCATATTGGAATTTTCACTATAACCTTTTTTCTAGAAAGTTTCAAGCTATGAAATTTTCAGAATAATGAGAAAATATAGTGAATTTATATTGGTAAAACTATTAGGTTCTGGGGAATTTTACATTTGGAGATACATCATGTACAATTTAGGGATTTTTACTAGCTTTGAAACCAATCTCAAACGAGTCATTTTGGGAATTGTTCTAGAACTTATTTTTTCTCGAAATTTTTACAACTATGAAAATTTCAAAATATTGAGAAGATATAGAAAATTAATCTGGGTAAATATTTCATGTTCTTAGTCATTTAACTTTAGGAGATAAATCTTGTGGAAGTTAGGGATTTTTATTGGCACTTAAATTAGTCTCAAACATGTCATTTTGGGCATTTCGATATAGCAATTTTTTGTTCAAGTTTTAGACTACGAAATTTTTAGCATCCATAGGGGAAATAACTAAGTATGTGTGATACAAATTTTATAGTTTGGATCACTTCATTTTTTTATATATATAGTCTATGGAAGGTAGGGATATTTGACTAGTCTTGTAACTAGTCCGAGACAAACATTCTAGGTAAAATAATGTTGAATATCCTATTGAGTGAAGATCCAAATTCAACACACCCATTTTATTGGACAGAGGGAAATCTATATTATTGTGGACACAATCTTTAGAAATCATAGATAAAATATTGGACACATGGATTTCCGTAAAAGTTCACTCTCCAAAAATCAACAAGTTTTGGGAAAGCTACCATAACTTTTACTTGGCACATCAAATTTTGATCATACCTATGACATTGCAAATAATACATATTAGAATAATATAGGTCGAACTACATCAAAAGGAAGGTCGACCAGAAGGACATACTGAAAAATGAGGGTTTCAAGGGTATTTCACTTAAAACTACCATAGCTTTTTATTGGGAAGTTTGATTGAGATGATTCAAAATCCATTGGAAATAGAAAACACTAGAGAATATATTGAAAAAAAGGGTAGTAAATATATTGGATCATTTCTAATAACATATTGTGTTTGGATTTGAGGGTTGTGATTGGACCTCAATTAAGAATCAATGGAAATACCTAAATTTGGTGGAGATGAAGATACATATGAAATCAATCCCAAGGAATGGTTGAGTATGATAAAGACAAATTATTTGAGTCCTTTTAGGGAAGATTTGTATTTTTTAGTTAGAACCTCTAAGTGGTGGAATAACTTTGATGATGGTACTAGATTCTACTCAACATGGGAAAATTTTGAAGAACACTTCTCAAATAAATGGATCGGATATTCAAAATGGATGAGATGCATAAAATTCAAGTGGAATCAAAGGAATCAAATGAAAATGGATCCCAATTGAAAGAGGATAATGAAGAGATAGGAAAATAAAATTTACAAAGAAAAATGATGAGTTCTCCAATATTCAATCCCTTAATGATTCACTCATTAAGGAGGTTAAGAACTTAAAGAAAAAAAATAGTAGCAAAATAAAGGAAGAAAAAGATAATTCAAGAAGGGATGATTTTAAGGATGGAAATTTATTTTTAAATGTAGAAACCATGGTGAATATTATTAATCCTTCATATGCCAACTATAAAATGTTTGACGATACTTTTGTAAAAATATTCAAATTTCTATTGGTTTTATATAGTTTCTATAAAATTTTGGCTATTTTTAAAGTAAAATAATTTTATCCTATAGAATTTGGGTGAATCATTTTTAGAATGAAGAATATTGTTTTGGGAAAAATCATGGAAAATTAGCCCATGAGAAAAATTTATCCCCTAACATTTACCCTGGATTCAAGGGAAGAATTGAAAAAGAAACATGAAGAAATAAAAATGTTACCTACGCACTAACAACAACTTCTTGATGATGTTGATAAGGTGAAAAGTAAATTGCACGAGTCTAAATACAACAATAGGGATGAAAATATTACCAAAAAAAATGAAGAGGACGCTATAAAAAAACTTGAAGAGGAAATTTGCAAGAAACTTGATGAATCCCTAAATACTAATGAGGTAAAATTATAAATGCAATCTAGAATTGAACAAGGATGTAATAATCTGATAAATGGGGTCACATTGCAACTTTCAAAGGAGAAAGAAGATAACATTCAAGAAGGTCACCATAATATATTTGAAGAATTTGAAGTCCATCTAGAGGATGCACATCCCAAATACGATGGTATTATATCCATGTCTAGAGTAACCAAAGATAAAGCAAAGAGAATAGGGGATGTAATTATCTCTGAGAAGAAGATAGATGAAATGTGATGATAGAGTAGAGGAAAACCATTAGATGTGAAACCATATCAAGACCCTCATTACTAGGAAATATTTCAAGGAAAACAAGCAGATTAATATCATAATTGACAAGGAAGAAGATGGAATACTCATCAATATTCATGGAACATGGAATTAAAATACCATTATTTAACAAGATATTATCATAGATCAACTTATATAACAATGAAAAATATGCGCCTAACTACTGACCCAATACCATGTGAATATGACACATCACTCCAGCACCGACATATAGAAGCGATGAAGACAAAGTGGCATAACAACAAGGGACTCACTAGGACAAATATGCAACTGCCACCTGGATAAAGAGGACCCATAGAAGGCACATAACAAAATCTAGAATCAGATGACATGTAACCTACCCCTGATTCCACATAGGTACCAATTTGGACCAATACATGGTTTCCACATGTTCATGGGACTATGTTGACTTCAACAATGAAGTCACTCAAAATTATGCACCCTCCACAAAATTTTCAAAAGCTTTGGACAAAGGGAAAATGACACATGGCCTAAAATCACATAAATAAAGGGTTTTTAGTAGGATGGATATTATGTTTTGAAGCCTCCACACCAAAGCATTTCATGAGTTGGATATCCCCACATCAAGACAAGAGAAGTGACCTCATGTCTAGAGACTATTTCCAACCATAACATTATTAAATATATCTAATTTCCTAAAGGACATGGGATCATTAGCCACACACAGACACAAACAAGATCCATGTTTCAAAGTACAACAAATGAGTGTAAAAGTATTTTCCTCCAATGGCCTCCTCAGATATGTGTCAATGACTTAAAAGATAAATACCTAGAAAAAAGAAAAATCCAATTTCTGAACAATTTAGCTTCTAAAAGTGAATTACTTTGATGCTAGGTGTCACAAAATATGAACCACTTGTGTCATTTATCCCCTCAGGAGAGACCAATAATCCATCATGGCTATTGATGTTTGAGGAGATTCATTTGTTATCATAAATGAGGGAAAGGTCCCTCTCTATTCACACCAACTCAGACATAAGAGAAACAAGATGTCCTACAATGCATCCTAAGATAGATTCATTTTACATAATGAGCACCCAACTGATATAGAAGGAACATGACTTAGAGGGATGGTATATAGTGCTATGCATCATTCGTTGATGTTGGTTGAGATGAAATGACTAAGTGTTCTTCTAACCTTCTGACAACCTCATCTATTCAAACATAGAATGTTTCGAGTGCAATAGTCTCACTTAATAGATCCACTTAGAAGAATCAAAACATAAGCTCAATTGGGTAAAAGAATATCTCCTCAAAATGATCCAGGAATTTCAACTCCGGAGATAAAAACTTTTTTTACTTAGTAGAAATAATTCTGAAAACTAGAGGTGGTATCAAGAACTGAAAATATTTATCAAAATAAATAAGAAATATTGGGTCAAAGAAGTGGTTTTCTCATAATTAAGGAATCTATAAAAGTGGGATACAATGCTCATTTTTAAGGTATACACTTTGGGGAATTAAATAGGTTCTTATACTCAAAGTTGTTTGATCAAAATATGTCAAGCACAACGATATGGTGAAGGGAACAAGCCTCAATATATTCATTCATTGCATTATGTTTTAGTCTGTAAACCCACCTTATTCTTCTTCCATCATGCCTATCTTCTTGTAAATCCGCCTCATTCATTTTGGCTACTTGTATCATATCTAATAAATAAAATATCAAGTAGCAGATTAAGCAACATATTTAGTGTGACCGTGTGAGGTTTCTTCATTGAATAGAAGTGATTTCACCTTGATATGACCAGTTCTTTTCATTTATTTATGAATTTGAATGATGTGTAGGGTACCTCCATATATTTAAATGTGTAAATATTCATAATTGTTTCAAGAATGTTCTTTCATAGACATTTATACATTTTTTATAACTAACGAATTATTAATTTCTCAGGATGTTTTTCCTCATTTAATAAACTACAAGATTCATTCTCAGTAGTGCCTTGTATGTTTAATTGTCTTTATTCAAATTAAATCACTCACTCCCTTTAAATTTTAAATGTCTAAAACATGCAAGGACATATTCCTCTTCAGGTTGAGATTTTAAAGCATCTAACTTGATATTGTTTGAGGGTCACGAGGTTAAGAGAGAAATAGATTTGAGATATTTTACACAACAACTCGTGATTCCAAATCTATATTTAAATATCATTTTGATTTTTATCTTGTAGGGTGCTTCGACATCATTCCAATAATATCCCGGAACATTTTGAGGAACAACATCCTAAATGGTTTCATTGTGGGGGATGGAATTTGAAATTATTTTTCCTTGGGATATGGCATTGTGAGTTCTAATCCTTAATGGTGAGAAATCCTTGGCCACTTGGCTCTTAACATTTCACCTAGAGAATCCACAAAAGGAAACCTGGATTATACAAGAAAACACACCAGAAGCAACCCAAACCCTCCTTAGATTCCTATGTACTCAGATCCAGAGAAACTTATCACCTAGAGAAATATTAAAAAATGCCATATCTTGTATTCCTCAAGTAACCCTTGTTTATAACTGTCTCCTTATATTATTCATAGAATTAAAATATCTATATATATGATTGATATACCCCTAGATTGGTACTCTTCTATAAAGTTCCCTCAAATACCTTTGATAGATCTAGATAATTATCCTTTAAAATTTCCTTGGGAAGGGAGTTCTTTCCTTAGACCCTTCTTGAAAGAACATCTTTCCCCTATGTCCTTTGAAGCAAACAAACTCATCCTGCAAAATATCATGTCTCTCCTAGGTGGAGGAATATATGGGGGAAATCAATCACCACCTGAACCACCTTTATGTCCTTGGGTTGTTTCCATATATGGCCCTTTGAATTTTCCTATAAATTTTCATGATCTCCCTGAGAATTACCTGAAAATTATGCCTAAATATGATGGAGAGAAAATCATTTATGTTGAAGAAAACATGGGTTATTCTCAAGACTTCATTGATAACCTATTTTTGGAGAATGAGGATGTCTTCATGAGGCTGTTTGTTCAAACAATGCAGGCATATGTTAAAAATGGTTTAGGGAGCTACATGTAGCCTCAATTGTTACTTTCCAATCCTCATAGTCCATGTTTATGAGACAATCGGGTGAGAAGAGAGAAAACCTATATTACTGAAATTAATTTACCTCACTCAAGAAGAAAATTAATGAAGTTGTTGTTGACTTCAAAAAATGATTCAACAAACTTTATAAAAAAAACCCTAGAGATATAAAACATTCACAACCAACAACAAAAGTTACATATGTTGGAGCATTTGATGTTTATTTTTCCATGGTGTTGAGAGAAAGGAGATCCATAACCTTGCTAATCATGCATTATGATGCCATATATATTAAAGGAAATATGATTGAATCTGGAAAAATGAAACAAAGGATGGATCAAGTGGACAAGAAGAAAAATAAATAATAATTTTTCATCTATGATCCAAATACATATTCCCAAGATACAAGGATTGAAGAAATGTCGAGATTGATTAGGAACTTATCAAACAATATTTTTGGATTTGAATTGAGAATAACAATGAAAACAAATATCCACAAGAAGGAGGTATGAGAAATCTTAATCAATTCAGAAGACCTTTCAACCCACAACTAATGAGAAGGGAAAGAAGAACTAAAGAATGATGCATCCAACCCCCTTTGAAAACCAATAATGATAATAACCTTGTTGAATATGTGATGGATGAGGAATATTTTCATTACCCAGAAGACATCTAACAACTCCAGGATGAGAATGATGTTATACATCTAACCCTAAATGATTATGGAAACTCACTAAATCCTACGAAGCAGATCCCTAAAAATGAGCTGAGCCAAGAGGTTTTTGTTTTATCTCAATACAATATGTTTTTTGATGCATTACAAGATGACATGCACAAGAAGTATGATCTTAGGCCTAGGCAGAAAATAGTTGTACCAAAACGTCATCCTCGACCAAGGAAGTCATTTCCAAGTAATCCGAAAGATAAATCCAAAGAATTTTGATATGTGACAAAGGTAATTTAGGTTTTGTGTCTTTTGAAAGGGGAAAAAGAACCCAAAGAAGTTGATAAATTAGTTCCCTCTTTCAACATTGAGCATCAATTGGAAAAAAATCAAAATCCTTTTACCTTTAGTTCAATTAGCCAAGAAT
>JZKD02S1979823.1:160650-173827 GCA_000966675.3 Picea glauca
TTGTTTGCAGGTGCAAAAGGAAGATGCAAAGTTCGAGCATTAACCAATGTTATACAGGTACAAGAAGAAGCAAAAAATGTTTGAGGATGAAACTCAAGTGAGCGCGTAAAAGAAATCCCAACCATATGAAGATATGAATTGAAGATGATGACATGACTCAGATAAAGACCTAACCAAGACATGTATTTGCTAAGGAGAAGCATTGAGCATTGATGTAAGATGTAATTGGTAGTAGAAATTAAGGGGGAGTGTTGGAATATGTAATTTCTACCGGCATTTAATTCAGAACCTTCTACTCAACCACCAATCAACCACCAACACTGTTCATCCACCGCCTATCGTAGACACTCCGAGAACCTTCTGGACGCTCGAGAGTTTTCTAAAGGCCTCTATAAAAAAACGAGGCAGATGTATCTGGTTTAATCAATCAAGCAATACAATCTATTTTGTGGGTTATTTGTCTGTGTGTTCAATGTCTGAATCCTTCACGAATCAGAACAAGATCCTGAAGATCATATTAATAAATTTATGTTGGACATTAATATTAGGGATGTTGATGAAGAAGACATCGTCTGTATACGTTTTCCCTACACTTTTGAGGGATAAGCTTCCACTTGGTATTTTTCACTACAAGCTAATTCTATTCCAAGTTGGGATACTTTTAATGATTTGTTTATTAAAAAAATTGGTGATAATAAAACTTCATTTCTTTGTTGGTTGAATTGTCTAAGATTAAAATGGGTCCAAATGAAAAAATTTAAGATTTTAATCAAATATTCCTTAAATTGCTTAATAAAATTCTTGATACATTCAAACCTGGAGTAGACATTGAAATTGATTTTTATTCTTTTGCTCTGCCAATTTCTATAGCTATGTTTCTTAAACGTGCATCCAAAACTACTTTAACCGAAGAAACAATTTCTAGTATTGCAAATCAATCTTCAACATAATAACCAAGGTATTGCCATACAACAAAGAAGGTTATTCTAAAGGAGGAAACAAAAGAAAAGGATGATATTGATATGAATAGTATTTAGAAAGTCATGAAACATTATAAAATGAAATGGTCGATGTTAAAGGAAATCTTGTTGAAGTATACAAGACACCTTTCATACCATTTGTCAAGAGGAACTTGCAAACTCCTCCTAGTGGGAAAATATCTGTTGTAGAAAGTAAAGAAATTAAGGAAGAATAGGAAGAAGTTGAAGAAGAAGAAGAATTACAAGACACTAACATTTTTTGGACATTTATGGAGCATTCACTGAAAAAAAGATGAATAAGGTTTAGCTGTTCAAACCAAAAGAAAAAACTCAGCTTAAACTCCAGGTTCTCCACCAACTACTACTTCAAATAAACCACTAAATGAAGACACATCAGCTCATAAAATTTTAATCATTTCTAATAAAATTGAGTATGATATTGTTGAAGATATGAAAAAGACAAGAGAAAATATCTCTTTGTTTGAATTGAGGGAGTTGAAATCTCAAAAAAATAGTTTGTTAAAAGCCTTAGTTACTACGGATAAATCACCTTTACCCATTACTATAGTATAAAATAAATGAAATGTTGTAGTCGCCCAAAATTATTCATTTAATAGGAAGACTGAAGTAGTTTTGATTGGTAAAAAATCCAATTCTCATACCCTTCCATTTCTGCTTACTTTGGAAATTTTTAATAAGACAAATGTACATAATGATTTAACTTATTCTGGCGCATCATCAAATATCATGCGTTATTCTATTTGGCTTAAAATTAATGCCTATACACAGAAATCAGGTATATAGATTGTGTAATTAGACATAAAAGAAGTAAAGGTCTTAGGGGAATTAAAATGTGGTCTTGTAAGACTGCCATCTAATCCTAAAGTCTTTAAAATCATAGATATTATTATTGTTGATATTCCCAATTCCTATGGTTTAATTTTAAGTCGATACTGTTCTGCAAAACTTAATGGCTATTTCTCTATAGATTGGTCAGACCTATGGCTCCCTTAAAATGGTAAACCTAATCAGATCATGGTTGACAAGGAAAAACATATGAATTTTAATGGTACTGACATGGATGGTGAAAATGAACCCGAGGTTTTTACCAATTTCATTATAGGAAATTATTTTGCTAATTCATTCTTTCACAATTTTTCTGCTCAAATTTCTTCTTTTTAATCAATGTCCCTTGGTTCAAAAATTGAAATTTTTTCTCAAACTAATTTTTATCATTGTGTAAATTTTGTATATAGTTCTGTAAATAACTCTACAAATAATCACTTTTGGAAATAAAATTTTGATGGATCAAAGTATAATGATGGAGTTGGTGCAGGTTGCATTTTGATTAATCCCAATGGAGAAAATATTATGCTTACATGCAGGATTGAGTTTCAATGTACTAATAACATTGTTGAATATGAAACATTATTACAAGTGTTACACACTAAAATGTCACACTTAAGTGTCACACCTATTTATGCCTAAGTGGTGCAAGTGTCTTAAATTATTGTATGAACCTTACTAAGTGTCGCATGCACTTTTTCAAGTGTCATATGCATTGTAATTAGTGTCACATGCACTTTACTAAGTGTCGCAGCCCCTTGACACCATGAAATACATCTTTCACAATCCCTAGTCAGTGTGGAGGAGAAATATATTATATGAAGGTCAAAATACTATGTCCACATGAATTATTCATTATTATTCATAAAAAATAATTAATTTTGTGTGAGAATCCACCTCACATTTAGTTTTCTAATTTCAAGGAGAAGTTGAGAGTCTCATGAATGGTTGAGATATTTTCTCAAACCAAAATCCTAATTTGGTGGATATTGAGAGATATTTCCTGCTTAAAATCCTTGAGATATATTTCCTCCCTAAAAATCTTGTAGATCCCAATTTAGTGGATATAGTTAGTGATGTTCTCCATGGTGGTTAAACTTCCAAATCCTATATAATGAGGGAATTCCAAGCTGAGATGGGGGACAATTAAGGTATCAAACCTTTGATTCTAGAGGAAGCATCTACATTTTGATGTCAAGATTCATGCAAGGGATGGATGAGGAGAGATTGGAGAAGTGTTTCATTATCAAACATGCTTTGTAAGTGCATATTTTTGGGTTTCTAATTAATATCAACTTGGCCTATTCCCTTCTAGTTCATGTTTTCCACATTTGTTTTTTTATTGTTTTTTCGGTCTTCGTAGATAGATTTTATTCATATAATCATATAGAGTAGGAGGAAGAATTTATTTTCTAGTATTTGCATGATTTTCATTGCGTTGAGGAGCTTGGAGACCAAGTGTTGGGATTGAAGCTGGGAGGACAAACATCAACACAAGGTAAAGCACATCCTTCTTCTTCTCTCTTGCTTGATTGATTAAGTTAGATCTATAGGAAAAATAGTAACCACTTGTTCTCTTTTGTTTTTGTACCAAATATAGGAGTCTTGGTCCAAAGGAGATCTTACCTTGTCCCTAGGGTAAAATTTCTCACAACAACACGGTCTTAAAAAAACTATCAGAATGAATGTGCATAATATCTTGGTTTTTGGTGATTTGAAAATTATAGTTGAACATGTAAGAAATGCATTTCATTACATTTCAAATCATCTTAAGAATTACCAACAGTTAGTGCAAGACCTTATTTGCAATTTTTCTACTTTCAATATCACTCCTACTTCAATATTGCAAAATTATAGTGCTAATTTATTAGAAAATATTTCTTCTATTCTTATTCCTCTAGAAGATTTTAGTCCTGATAGTTTTTTTTTTTCTGAATTAATGTTTATATATTATATTCCTGATAATGTCACCAATTGGAAAGTTTTTAATGATTATGAAGACATAATTAATTTTCTCATTTCAGAGGGAACATATGGAAATGACATTATCGATGAAAATTCACATGATCATGAAATGAATAAATCTTTTAAAGTTGACAAGATTAAATAAAAAAAATATTATCCCTAGATTTGTTGTTAAGTTAGAGGATTTTTATGATCTTAAAGAGAGATTTAAAAAATCTACAAATTGTAAAATGAATAGTCCTACAATGAATTTTGAGATTAGTAATTAGGGCACAGATCAGAAAGCACAAAATTATAACTTAGCATTAAGTTGTACATCTTCTGAGAGAGACACGTTTATAATTCTTCTTAAGTAATATAAAGATGTAATTTCTTGGTTGTATGATGATTTAAATAATTTTGATACAACAATACTACAACATACGATTCATATGTTGCCTAAGGAAAAACTTGTTCAACAAAAATTAGGAAACTTTATCCAAATTTGGAATCTCAAATCAAAGCTGAATTGACTAAATTATTAAGAGCTAAAATTACTTTCCTCGTAATGAATTCTAAATGTGTGTCTAATATTGTTCCGATTAGGAAGAATAATAGTGACATTAGAATTTTCATCGATATCAGAAACCTTATTAAGGCTTCTGAAAAAAGATAATTTCCAATTACCTCCTATGTAATAGATCCTTCAATCAGTTTCTCTCTCTGAAATGATGTCCTTTCTCGATGGTTTTTTTGGATATAATCAAATCCTAGTCCACCCAAATGACAGACTTAAAACAAGATTTAGAACCAAATGGGGCACTTATGGTTATTATAAAATGCCATTTGGATTGGTAAACGCTAGTGCAACTTTTCAAAGGGAAATGGATGTTTCCTTTAGAGGACTAATAAATAAATTTCATTGTTTATCTGGATGATATCACAATCTATTCTAAAAAATGCTAAGATCACATCCATCAATTAAAGAAAATTTTTGAAAGATGTTGAAAATATGGAATCTCGTTGAATCCTAAAAAATCATTTTTTTTCACTTCAAGAAGGAAGATTATTAGGATTTATTGTGTCCAAAGAAGGAATTACAATTGAACCTTCTTGAATCAAATCCATATCTAAAATTCCATTACCTCACACTAATAAATAAATGCAATCATTTCTACGAAAAATCAAATTTGTGAGGCGTTTTGTTCCTGATTTTGCACATATAGTTTTTCCTTTCTAGAATATGATAAAAAAGAAAACTATATTTAAAGGGAATGAAATAGAAAAACAAGCTTTCAATTATGTTAAACAAACTATTATTCAAGCTCCTACTTTTCTTTCTCTTGATTATAATAACGAATTCACTTTATATACTTTTTCTTCTGATCAGTCATATGCATCCATGTTAACACATGGAAATGATTAATATGTTGAAGTACCAATAACATTTAATAGTTTAGAATTGCAAGGTGTTGAACTTAACTATTACGATGTAGAAAATAAAGCCTATGCATTTTTTAAATATATAAAACATCTTATGCCCTTTCTAATAAAATCTCATATCAAAGTGTTTTTTCCTCATTCTGCAGTAGGAAATTTGTTGATACAAAAATATCTTGGAGAAAAAAGATCCCATTAGGTTACTGCACTTCAACAATATGATCTTCAAATAAAACCCGCAAATATTGTTCGTGATCAAGGTTTTTGTAAGTTGTTAACTCAAACTATTGATTCACAATATGATAATTCAAGTATTGATCATGTATCTAAATATGTGCATTCTGTATATGCTACTCATGAATTACCAAACTCACAATATTCGAATTTGATTCATTATTTAAACCATGGTACTGGACCTTTAATTTGAGATGAAAAGAAGAAGTGTTCTTTGAGGTTAAAAGCTAATCAATATCAACTTATCAATGGAGTTTTATTTACAAAAAAATATGATTCTATGTTTCTTAGATGTTTATAAAAGAATGAAGATGATGAAGTTTGGTATGATTTTCATGATGGACCAGTAGGTGGTCATTTCAATGGTGATACAAATGCACATAAAGTGCTACGTGCGGGTTACTAGTGGAAAACATTGTTCAAAGACACACATGCTTTTGCTCATAAATGCAAATTATTTCAAACTTTAGCTGGAAGAGATAAATGAGAAACATTTCCTTTACAACTTGTGATCATAGAATAGCCCTTCAAACAATCGGGTCTTGATATAATCAGTAAGATTGTTTCTAATTCTTCCAAACATCATAAATTTATTCTTACTCCTGAAAATTACTTTACAAAATGGGTGGAGACTATTCCATTAAAAAATGTTACTAGTGATCATGAAATATATTTTATTGATCAATTCATTATCACTAGATTTGATCTCCTAAGCACGCTTATTTTTTATAATGAAAGTTATTTTTCTGCTTCATTACTTATGGAGTTTTCTATAAAAAAGGCAACGAAATTAAAATATTATGCTAACTACTACCCATATCGTAATGGTTTAGCATAATCTTCTACATAAACCCTTTTAAAAATCATTAAGAAAATTGTTACCGATAATCATAAAAATTGGCACAAAGACCTTGTTTATGCTCTATGGGAAAATAAAATTACGCAAAAGAAAACAATAAGTACTTCCCCTTACCTCCTAGTGTATGGGAAAGAAGCCATATTACCTCCCAACATATCCTTGCCATCTTCTTACTTGTGCGATATATTCAAGAGGAAAGTTTCTCTAGCTTACAACATCATTTAGCTGAAATTTTTAAGTTGGAAGAAGTGAGAGAAAAATCTTAGAAAACATATGCCAATCATAAGAAAGTTTTTAAACAATGGTTTGACAGAAGTTCAGTAAGTGATAAATGTTTTGATGTTGGTGATCCTATTTTCAAGTGGGATAAATATCACTAGGAAAAGGGAAAGCATACTAAATTCAAAAACTCTAGTTAGGTCCCTCTCAAATCTCAAAAAAGATAGGTCCATACTGTTAGGATATTTAGACACTTAAGAGTTAGTAAGATCTACTTGGTCTATTGTGTCATTAGGTAAAACTATTTTTTTAGTGTGTTTCTTTAGTATGCATTAGTATGCATTTGTAGTTAGGAAATCCGACGGTCACGATTTGTTCCCGACATAGTGTGATCCGATGGTTCATACTCTCCTCGATTTTAACAGCCATTGATCTGTGGCTTAGCACCCGATTGGTCCATGATCTCTATTTAAAGAGCATGGAGGGTCATTTTACGATGATCGACTATGAGAAACTCTCTTGTAAAATCTATCTGTAATCTTTTTCTTTGCATTAATAAACTGCTCCAAGTGGTCACATTGGCTGGAGCCGTGGATGTTTCCCCATAAGGGTTTTACCACGTGAAAACATCGGTGTGTTGATATTTGATCTAGTTATGTGAGTGGTTACTGAAGGTGTTTGACCTATGCTAGAATACTTGTGTTGTCGAACATGGTATCAGAGCCTATTTGAAGACCCACTCCTATTGTAGATTGAGATTGTGAAGTCGAGTTTCCTCATCTCCACTTTCTATCATTTTCGTACATTTTTGGGTTGAGAGGACTGTTCCATTGCACCCATATCTCTTTTTTTAGTCAGGAACACTTTTCGCTTCACCCGAAAAGGTTTCTGTTTGCCCAAGATACAACCATTACAGTCAGATCCATAGGTATAAAGCTTGAATATGCAGAATAGTATTTTGGTTTTATTTCGGTTTTGTTTTATTTATTTTTGGGTTGCTACTCTTTTGGATCTGTGTATTCTCTTTTCCCCGTGCCCTGTGCAATCTAGGAAAATCAGAAACAAATAGGAAAAAGTGCATCTTCCGGGTAAGCTAACCGAGATCTATCCCTTGTTGTCATCGAGAAGCGAAATTTGTTTCTTGTGTGAAAAGAGTATTTTTTTAGCACGCTCTCCAAGACCCTCTTCAACAACAACAACAACAACACCCTCAATCCTCATTCTGAAAATTACAATATGTTTTTCTAGATAATTTGGTTAAAAGTTGCCTTATTATGTAAGAGGTCTTGAGTTCAAGTCTCTCTTTTGTTACCTTTTTTGAAAAAGTTCATGCTAAAATTGTAAAGTGTATGTCACTTCAACTATAAAAGTGAATCACTATAAGTATCTTTAATATTTTATTTTAAAGTTATTTATTTTGCATGCAACTTTTCTTTTATAAAGTAACTTCATTGTAAAAGTGATCCCCACTTTTGTTTATAAAATTGGGTCACTTCGTAAAGAAACTTACACAATCATGTGGTCATTTGGTTACCGATTGTGTCTTTTTTAAAAAGAGCATAACTCTAACATCAAAAGTCTGTTTTAAGTGTCGTTTTTTTTAAAACCACATAACTTTTCAATCTCTTTCCATACAGATTATTAGTTTTAGTTTTTTAAAATCCATATTATCTGCATATTCAATATGGCTTCTACAAGTACTGTCTTTCTTACCAGTAACAACTACTTCCAATGGAAATATCATATGGAAGATTTATTAAGAAGTAAAGGCTTGTACCAGATTACCTTGGGAAATGAAAAATCACCCACTGATGCCGATAAGGAAGCCAAGTGGGATAATAGGAATGACGAAGCACGTGGACTAATTAAAATTTCCATCTCTCCTAATTTAAGGTACCACCTTCAAGATATTGATGACCCCAAAGAAGCTTGGAACACGATTGAATTTGTGTTTGGTAAATTCAATATTATTCGAGCACAATAGTTAGAAAATCAAATACTAACCTTGAGTCCAAATGATTTTTCTTTCCTTGGAGACTATCTATCTAGGTTTAAAACACTCAAAATTTTATGTGAAGAATGTAAGATAAATATGGAGGACGAGCGTTGCATCTATCTTATTCTTTCTAAGTTAGGTAGTGCATATTCTATGTTTGTATCTACCTTTTATGCCATGAGAGAGGATCTAGGGGAAGAATCTTATGAAAAACCCACTCTTGAGTCCTTTTGTTCTTCTTTGATTCGAGAGCTTGTATAATTTAGAGTGATCAACACTGCAGGTCCCTCCAACGAAGCCTTAGTTGCCTAGCAGAAAGATAAATCCAAGTATCCCAAGAAGCAACATCCTTGCTACAACAACAAACAACATAAGGGTCCCAAACCTGCTCAGATAGCTTCATCTCCTACTGGTGACAAAGGAGAAAAATATAAAAGAAATAATACTAACAGACATTGCAACTTTTGTAATAAAGATGGTCATGATAAGTCCAAATGTTTCAAGAAGATGGTATCTTTAGAAGCAACGATGAAGAAGCACAACATCATTATTAATTTTACTTCTTCTTCTCACGGACATGCACTTTCTACTTCTGGTTTCTCCTTCAATTCAAATTCTACTACTACTTCTTCTTCTGATGAGTGAATTATTGATTCAGTAGCATCTTATCATATGGCTAAGAATAAAGCCATATTTTCTTCTCTAAATGAATGTAACACCAAGAAAATATTTGTTGGTGATGATAGATCTCTTAGTGTTGTAGGATCTGGAACAATTCAAGTCGATAATGGTCATTTCAATGATGTATTATGTGTTCCAAGTCTTTCTTGTAACCTTCTATCAGTATATCAAATCACTCATTCAGGTGAAGGTAAAACCATCGAGTTTTCACCTCACCAAGTTGTAATCAAGGATCTAAAATATCCTAAGCATGTTCTCGCAACTGGAATTGTTGATGATATTATGAGGTTGTACAAGTTTAACAACTTCGGGTCATCATCATTTTCATCATTTTTTTTTGCTCATAGTGATGACTTGAGCAAACTTTGGCATGAGTAGTTTGGTCATCTAAACTATCGCTCATTGCAACAACTATGTAATCAACATATGGTGTCTGGTATTCCTCTTGTTTCATGTAAAGATGGTGTTTGTGTCGGTTGTGTTCTTGGCAAAAATCATTGGGATAGTTTTGACAAACGTGCCTCTTGGCATGCCTTGGGTCCTTTGCAGCTTGTTCATAGTGATTTGTGTGGTCCGCTTTCTTCTCCTTCTTTTTCTGGGTGCAATTATTTCTTAACTTTCATTGATGACTTTTCTAGACATACTTGGGTTCACTTCTTAAAACTCAAGAGTGAATTTTTTGACAAGTTTTTGGCATACAAGGCCCTTGTAGAAAAACAATCTAGACATCAAATTCAAAGGTTAAGAACAGATAATGGAGGTGAATATGTGAACAATAATTTTACAAGCTACTGCACTACACAGGGAATCCAAATGAAACACAATGTTCCATATACACCACAACAAAATGGTGTTGCTAAGAGAAACAACCGCACATTAAAATAAATGGCTAATTGTATGATCCAATCTAAGGGATTAAGTCTAAAGTATTGGGAGGAAGACATCAACTATGAAAATTACATAATAAATCACACTCCCAGAAATTCTCTTAAAAATATAACACAGTAAGAAGCTTGGAATAAAATTAAACCAGATGTAAGTCACTTTTGTGTATTTGACAGTAAAGCATGGGCTCACATTCCTAATGAGAAAAAGAAAGAATTGCAGCCTAAAAGTGAGAAGTTTATATTTGTTGGTTATTCTGAAAATGTCAAATGTTATAGACTTCTTCAATCACATTGTAATGAAATTATTATTAGAAGAGATGTTAAATTTTATGAGAATCTCTTGGCCTGCGTGCATAATTTGGCGATTGTGCCTTCTTCTGCCTGTGAGACATATTCAACGTTTGTGCCTTCTTATGATCTGTTTTTTTCTTCAGATGATAATAGTGAGGATGAAAATCCACCTCTGCCTACTCAACCTCCTCCATATGAGTCCTTTGAACCTGAACTAGCACCAACTCCACCGCTTCCTAGATGGGTTTGTTCAACACGAGAAGTAGTTGGTGATCTTGTCGATGATCCTTCAGATCAACATCGAAAACATTCAAAGTTCCAGCGAGTCTCTTCTCTTTTGGATCAATTTTCAGAAAATCATGATTCAGAGACATTTGCAGAAACTTCAGGTCATCCAGATTGGGATACAAAAATGAATGAAGAGTATCGTTCTTTAATGGAAAACAATGGTTGGGATCTTGTACCTCTTCCGAAAGGAAGAAAACTTGTTAGATGCAAATGGGTCTACAAAACTAAGTATGCATCATATGGTAGTGTTGAAAGACACAAGGTGATCCGAAATTAGATCCAGAACCCTGACAGGGCTTGAAAAATGCTAAAAAATGGAAGTGCTCAGAATCCGACGAAACCTGTACCATTGCGTTCGTCTCGTCTTCCTAATTCTGGTGGTATATTTACTTTTTCAAGCGGAGTCCATATGGAGAAGATATCACATTCTGTCCGAAAAGTCAAACAGGCAAAAAAAATTGTTGACTGTGGAGTCCGTACAGTCCGTACGGATGTTGACGTGGCATGTCCGTATGGAGATGTGGAAATTTTGTACAGGTGACACGTGGCAGCCTCGGGTGATGACACGTGTCAGGCAGATTTGGAATTTTGTGCGTACGGCTAGACCAATCCAGAGGTGACACGTGTCACCACTGGAAGGGTGACATGTGCCATGGATGACGTGGCAGGTGACAGATATGTACGACAGAGATGATGTGGCAGGTGACAAAGCAGTACGACAGTTGATGTGGTTGGCATGTGGATGAATCGGTGTTTGACGCGTGGCATATTGTGATTGGTTGTTGAGGTGCCATGTGGCCCAGTCATGGGCTGCCACGTGGCACCCCTTTATTGGCTATTGGGTTGTTCAAAATTTTTGTAGTCAACCGGATTCGAACCGGTGACCTCCTCCTCCACCTAGCGCCTTCGTAACGACCACCCAACCAACGAGCCACATGGTGTTTCTTGTAAACTATGCAGCGCAAAATGTATTTCAATTTGAATGTTTTTTTAAATGGCAGGGGGGTCGGGCAGGGCTTAGCCCCGACCCACGGTTACATTGTTTTTTTAACATATGACCACTTACCAATGGGCGCGAATATGTTAAAACCCACAGTCTTGTGGTTAATGTATGTGACTGTAACATATGCCAATAACGGTTGGCACAGATTACAACGATTCTAACCACCTTTTTATTATAGTGTGAGGTTCCGTGTAACCGCCAAATGACCAGGAGCGCGTGGGCTAGGGGCCAACGCTTATACTTTGGGCTAGCGCTTGGCCCTATTAAGCCATGTGACCATACAGAAGGTGCACGCGCCCAACAAAGGGGGGCTTAAGCCCGTATTTAACCATATTATAGTTAGAAAGTGGGTTTTCTAACCACTTTTTGGTTTTTTTAATGTAATTAAGCTTTGTTAATGGTTTTTGGGAGTTATTGGGTAGTTTTGGAGCCTAACTTCTTGGAAGAAGTTGGAGATGAGCAACTACCTTCCCAGCTATATAACCCAGGCCTGTTTGAGGCCATGGGGACAACTTTGAGGGCATTCAGAGTAGATTTATGCTGAGGAGAAGCCAAGCCAAAGCCATTTTGAGGCAGAGAAGCTTTTGAGGAGGAGATGCTATCGGATCATTTCTGGGAGCTCCAGACGTCCGTTTTGCATGCCATTTTCTTTGCATGGTTCTAGAGATCTAGACAAACATGAACAGATTAGTCTTGTAGCCATTTGGCATTGTAGTGATGTACTTTTGAGATTTTGATCAGAAATAAAGAAGCCTCCCCCACAGAGAAAAGGCTCGGAGACGTAGGCAAAGTTGTGCCAAACTCCGTTATCAATCTGCATGTTATGGTTTGTTGTTTAGTCTTTCATTTCAGATCTACATATATGTATATGGCTGTCATAATTCCTCTTATTTCCTCATTCTTTCACTAAGTTTCTCAAATGGTTAATTAACGCATGAAAAATTAAAACTCAACCATAAGTCATTAAAAGATCCGACAGATCAAGTGGTATCAGAGCTAGTTGACATTTGGATTTCAGTTTTTCATGTTATCCAGGGAAGAGCTCATCTCCAGGAAGAAAATGGCATCTACAGGAGAACTTTCTCAAAATGAGAAGGAGTTCATAGATTCGGTGTTTGCCATGGTTGAGATCGTGAAGGTGTTGTATGAAGACTACTTGGAATGAAAGAGCATGGTTCAAGTGAAAGCTTCAAAGAACAAAAAAGGAAAAGAAGGATTGAAGGAAGTTCCTTCTACATCTATTTCAGAAAACACATCTGAGGTATGCAGTGAAGGTTCCTGATCAAATTTTCCTCATTCTCATCAAGTTGGTTTTGGTGCATTTGAAAAACATAGAAAAGGTTTAGGTTTGAGAATACTAACCAAGATGGGTTATGAAGAAGGAAAGGGCCTTAGATGTAGAGGTCAAGGCATTGTAAATCCTATTGAGGTTGAGGAAAGGCCTTGATACTTAGGATTGGGATATGGCAAAGGGGACCTTGGAGAGTCTTCCAAGATAGGTTCCAAAAC
>JZKD02S1979823.1:173877-193437 GCA_000966675.3 Picea glauca
TCTCCAAAGAAAAGTGAAGATCAGCATGGAAGGTATAATGGTCATGTTTTTATTAATTCTCCTTTTGATTATAACAAGCATAATCAAGTAAACCGAAACTTGTGGAATCTTTATCTATGTATTTATTGTCATTCACCTAAGCATTGTGTTACCAAGTGTTGGAAGAGACAAACTTTGTACAGGAAACCTATGTCGACCAGCAAGGAAACACGACATAAAGGCTCAAGTCCACAACGGAAGAAAGAGAAAGGTAAACAGGTCTAGATGCCAAAAACTCATTGCACGTTTTGCAACAAGAGTGGACATCAAAAGGCTAGTTGTTGGAAGCTTAATCTGGAGCTTCGTCCAAGGAAGGACAAAAGGATTTTTCATGTACTCACGAAGGAGGAAGGATTACCAATGAAGCAAGAGGAACATCGTGAAGGAAAGAAAATAGTCACTTGGTTTTGCCAGAAGTGGATGTCTCAACTTCATTGTATTTTTCTTCCATTAATGTAATCATTTTAGTTCAGAGACAAAGAGCAAGCCGGGTGGCCTATCCCGAGATTGTTAACTGTTCAGTAACCTTTTGGGGACCAAAAGGTCTTATTGTGGGGAGGTGTGATCCGAAATTGGATCCAGAAGCCTGACAGGGCTTGAAAAATGTTCAAAAATGAAAGTGCTCAGAATCCGACGAAACCTGTACCATTGCATCCATCTCGTCGTCCTGATTCCGGTGGTATATTTACTTTGTCAAATGGAGTCCATATGGAGAAGATATTGCATTCTGTCTGAAAAGTCAAACATGCAAAACAAATTGTTGACTGTGCAGTCTGTACAGTCCGTACGGATGCTGACGTGGCATGTCCGTACGGAGATGTGGCAGGTCCATACAGGCGACACGTGGCAGCCTCAGGTGATGACACATGTCAGAGAGATTTGGACTTTTGGACGTACAAATGGACCAATCCGGAGGTGACACGTGTCACCACTGGAAGGGTGACACGTGGCACGGATGACGTGGCTTAGATGACGTGCCAGGTGACAGAGTTGTACGACAGAGATGACGTGGCGGGTGACGAAGCAGTATGGCAGTTGATGTGGCTGGCACGTGGACAAATCGGTGTTTGATGTGTGGCGTATTGTGATTGGTTGTTGAGGTGCCACGTGGCCCAGTCATGGGATTCCACGTGGCACCCCTTTATTGGCTATTGGGTTGTTCAAAATTTTTGTAGTCGACCAAATTCGAACCGGTGACCTCCTCCTCCACCTAGCGCCTTCGTAACGACCACCCAAGCAATGAGCCACATGGTGTTTCTTGTAAACTATGCAGCGTAAAATGTATTTCAATTTGAATGTAGTTTTAAACGACGGGGGGGTCGGGTCGGGGCTTAGCCCCGACCCACGGTTACATTGTTTTTTTAACATATGACCACTTACCAATGGGCGTGAATATGTTAAAACCCACGGTCTTGTGGTTAATGTATGTGACCATAACATATGCCAATAATGGTTGGCACGGATTGTAATGATTCTAACCACCTTTTTATTATAGCGTGAGGTTTCGTGTAACCGCCAAATGACCAGGAGTGCGCGGGCTAAGGATCAACGCTTAGCCTTTGGGCTAGCACTTGGCCCTATTAAGCCATGTGACCATACAGAAGGTGCACGTGCCCAACAAAGGGGGGATTAAGCCCGTATTTAACCATATTATAGTTAGAAAGTGGGTTTTCTAACCACTATTTGGTTTTTTTAATGTAATTAAGCTTTGTTAATGGTTTTTGGGAGTTATTGGGTAGTTTTGGAGCCTAACTTCTTGGAGGAAGTTGGAGATGAGAAACTACCTTCCCAACTATATAACCCAGGCCTGTTTGAGGCCATGGGGACAACTTTGAGGGCATTCAGAGCAGATTTATGCTGAGGAGAAGCCAAGCCAAAGCCATTTTGAGGAAGAGAAGCTTTTGAGGAGGAGATGTTGTTGGATCATTTCTGGGATCTCCAGACGTCCGTTTTGCGTGTCATTTTATTTGCATGGTTCTAGAGATCTGGACGAACATGACTAGATCAGTCTTGTATCCATTTGGCATTGCAGCAATGTAATCTTGAGCTTTTGAGCAGAAATAAAGAAGCCTCCCCCATAGAGAAAAGGCCCGGAGACGTAGGCAAAGTTGTGCCGAAATCCGTTATCAATCTGCGTGTTATGGTTTGTTGTTTAGTCTTTCATTTGAGATATGCATATATGTATATGGCTGTCATAATTCCTTTTCTTTCCTCATTCTTTCACTAAGTTTCTCAAATGGTTAATTAACGCATTAAAAATTAAAACTCAACCATAAGTCATTAAAAGATTCGATGGATCACAAGGCTCAGTTAGTTGTCAAAGGATTTTCCCAAGTTGAAGGAATTGACTATAATGAAACCTTTTCCCCTATAGAAAAAATGAATTCCATCCAACTTGTTCTTGCCCTTGCTGCCTCACATAAATGAGAGGTCCATCAGATGGATGTTAAATCCACCTTCTTGCATGGAGATTTGCAAGAACAAATCTACATGGAACAACCTCTTGGCTATGTCCATAATGACTCTAGCCTTGTTTGTCGCCTCAAGAAAATTCTTTATGGTCTCAAGCAAGCTCCCTGATCTTGGAATGCCAAAATGGATAGCTTTCTTATTGCCACTGGATTCTCTAGATGCCATTATGATCCTAATGTCTATACCAAGAAAGTAGGAAGCCATCTCATAATCCTTTTCCTTTATGTTGATGACATTATCCTTACTAGTAGTGACTCAAAACTTTTAAACCATGTGAAAACCATCCTTAAGAAGAAATTTGAAATGACAGACTTAGGATTTTTGCAGTGTTTCCTTGGCCTCCAAGTTTTGCAAACCAATGAAGGAATTTTTCTTTCCTAGTCTAAGTATGCTTGTGACCTTCTTCGTCACTTTCACATGGACGATTGTAAACCAACCCCTTATCCCTTCCAGTCTGGAGTCAAGATTTCTGCCACCTGTACTTCTCTTAAATTTGATGCCACCCTGTACCATCAATTAGTTGGTAGCCTCTTATACTTGACTCATACCCATCCTGATCTTTCCTTTGTTGTTGGTCTTGTTTCCCGATATATGAAAACAACCCATGAAATCCATTGGAAAGCAACTAAAAGGATACTTCACTATGTTCGTGGTACAATTCAGTTCGGGATACATTATAGTTGAGGGGGGAATCCTTTATTGGTTGGTTTCATTGATTCAGATTGGGCCGGTGACCCTGATGATCGGAAGTCTGTTGCAGGTTATGTTTTCAGCCTTAGTTTAGGACCTGTCACTTGGGCCTGTAAGAAACAATAGGATATTGCACTTTATTCAGTAGAAGAAGAGTATCGAGAAGCGGTAAGTGCAAGTCAGGAATCCCTGTGGCTTCAACAGATCCTTTCAAAGTTTGGATTCGAACGCCAATATCCGACCAGCCTTTGGTGTGACAATAAGAGTGCCATCAAGCTCACCAAAGACCCAGTTCAACATCAGTGTAGAAAACACATCGAGCTGCACATGCACTTCATCAGAAAGATCATTCATGATCAAGTTATTGAAGTGTTGTTTTTCCCTATAGAAGATCGAGTTGCAGACATTTTCACAAAGTCTTTTATAGAAGAGAAGTTTTCCAAACTTCGATCTATGTTAGGAGTTCAGGAAGCTGTCATTAAGGGGGGATAGGCTCTAATGCCTCCTTCCTTCTCCTATTGTGTCACTATTGTAGATCCTTCAATCCTATCCCAAGTTGTTCTTATGGGGGGATGTTAGGATATTTAGACACTTAGGAGTTAGTAAGATATACTTGGTCTACCGACTCTATTGTGTCATTAGGTAAAAGTGTGTTTTCTAGTGTGTTTCTTTAGTATGCATTAGTATGCATTTGTAGTTAGGAAATCCGACGGTCACGATATGTTCCTGACATAGAGTGATCCGACGGTTGATACTCTCCTCTATATTAATGACCATTGATCCATGGCTTAACACCCAATTGGTCCATGATCTCTATTTCAGGAGCATGGAGGGTCATTTGCCGATGATCGATTGTGAGAAACTCTCTTGTAAAATCTCTCTGTAATTTTTTTATTTGCATTAATAAACTTCTCTAAGTGGCCGCATTGGCTGGGGCCGTGGATGTTTCCCCGTAGTGGTTTTACCACGTGAAAACATTGGTGTGTTGATCTTTGATCTGGTTATGTGAGTGGTTATTGAAGGTGTTCGTCCTCTGTTGGAAAACCTGTGTTGTCGAACACATACAATTTTATGTTACAAAATCTAGATCGAGTATAGGAAACTCTACCTATTAATGGGTTGATCTTAAAGAAATATTTTCTTGAAGAATGTCGAATATTTTGTAAATATGTAAATAACTCATTGCTTTTGTTTTACTTTCTGATTCTGATTTTCTAATTTCATTTTCAGTTTTCTTGCTAGCTACTTCATTTTGTTGTTTTCTTTTGCTTGTTGTTTGTTATTAAAAATCATAGTCATGTTGTGTACTTTATATATCTCTTGTTTACACATTTTTAACTAAAGAGAATCATTACAATATTGCATGAAGATATAAATTTTATCATTAATATTATGTAATCATGATAACAAATCCTTTATGATTAGTTCATATTTTTCCAATAAATTTTACTTAGGAAAGTACTTTGAAATTTGGTCTTTTCAATGTTTGTTTCCCTTTATAAATCAATAAAATGGGAAAAGAAAATATGAAGGTGAAATTTTTAGTTGTAACCCATGAGTTGCAATATATAAAATGACTTTCATATCATCCCCCTTCCTATTCAACATTGCAAATTTAAATATTAAACATTTTTATCTAAAGGATATTAATAAATTACAATACATACGAAGTTGAAAACACCAAAAGGTGTGGGAAGTGTGTGGAAATTTGTCAGGGATATGGATGCTCACTATAAGAGGGACAATTTATACATGATATCAAGGAAACTTAGTTGGGGCTATGGATGCCCGTTGGTAGTGAAGCGATACGGGTAAAAGAAAGATGAGTTGAATTGATTGCATTTACTCACGGTAAGTAAAGTTTTCCTAGTTTTCAAATAAAAATCTTATCTCACATTTATTTAAAAAAATAAAAAAATAATTTAATCCATTTCTCCAAAGACCTATAAATGTGTTGAACCTGCACATAATATATCTAGCTAGAAAATACCACACACATTTGCAGAGAGAAATTGAGAAAGAAGAAGCAAGAGAGAAAGAATGGAAGAATTCTCAATAATCATGATGAATAACCAATAATTTACACATGATATACTATGTATAATTCAACCAATGCGCACTGGAGGTGAAACCAATGTTCCATAGTGGTGGTCTAGAGTGATATGGACACACACAAATAGTTATGGGAGTGAAATTTCACATAGTCTAGTCTCTCAGGAAGTTACGAGAGTGAACTGCCACCTAGCTGAGTTAACTAGTCTACCAGTCTTCAGTTAACTGACTGAAACAAAGTGAAGTGAGGAGGAGATCAAGGAATAATGGGTAATGTGACAGTATGGTGATGATACCAAGGATAATGTGCATTAGTTGGTGATGATCCCAATTTTTTATGGTGACAAAATGAATGCAACATCTAGACTCCACTCAACTAGTCAAACTGAAGATAATATTCTCGTTAGAGGAATATTCTTCCTAAAATATAGGAGACTGGATAATGACTAATAATGACTAATAAGGAGACTGGATAATGACTAATAATGACTAATAAACACTAAAAAAACTTAGGAGAAAGAAATCCTATATATGTGTGAAGTAACTCCAACACCCCCCCTCAACATCACTATGGAGAAAATAAATAATGGGTCCCGACAACGAGGCCATGTTAGGTACCCAAATAAAAAATATACACTAAAATAAAGTGAGGAAAGAGGGAAACCTCATGGGAGAAAAACCCCCATCAGGGTACAATGTATGTAGAAAGAAGAACTACAGTTGCTAGACAATTGTGTCCTTCACTCCAAGACGACCTCGCAGAGAATGAAACTTATGTTAAGTGAAGGTCTTGGTGAAGATGTCTGCCATATGTTCTGCTGAAGGAAAAAAATTGTAGGTTGATGATCCCCTCATATAATAAGTCCCGGATGTAGTGTATGTGGATCTCGATGTGCTTCATATGTTGCCTATTAAATGGGCCTCTACAGAACTTCAAAGTTCTCTAGTTGTCACACTAGATGACGATCGATCGATGAAACTGAATTCCCAACTCAATGAGAAAATGCTATATCCACATAGCCTGAATGGTTATTTTAACTACCCCTATGTACTCCGCCTCTGCTGAAGAAAGAGAAATAGTATCCTACTTCTTGATCAACCAACAAATAGGCCTGAAACCAAGACTGAGTGAGTAACTAGATGTGGACTTGTTATTAGTGTTGTCTCCATCCCAGTCAGAATCAGTGAACCCGATGAGATATAATGTAGATTTTGCTGCATAATGAATCCCAAAGTTGATGGTTATCCTATGTATCCTCTACATATCGAAGGATACACTTTGCATCCTTCCAATGTAGCTCATGCGGCTCTTGCATGAAACTGGAAACTGTGCCAACTACATACGAGAGGTCTAGTCTATAGTGTGTGAGATACAACAAGTGTTGGATTATTTAGAGGGGGGTGAATCAATAATAGAGAAATTTAATCATTTTTAACCATATAATGCAAGTGTTATATCAATGTAGCATTATCATCCAATATTTGCAGAGTATATAAACAATGAAAAAATGAACAATCATACACATACACAATAATTAGTGTTTTTACGTGGAAATACAAAGCGGGATAAAACCACTTAATGTTTTTTCTTATATGTCTTGAAGAATTACATTCATTGGAAGCACCAACTTCTTTTGTTTTCTAGCTGTAGCTGGAAGGAGGCTCCAACCCCCGAGTTTCTCACGATGCAACATGAGGGAAGCTCCAACTCCCTAATTCTCTGGCTACAGCTAGAAGGATGCTACAATCCCCTATGTTCTCTAGCTATTACTGGAAGGTGGCTACAACCACATGCATTTCCCCATCCAACCTCCTTGACGTATAAGTAGAATGATGGAACCACTTTCACACTATCACTGTGATATATATTGTTGTAAAACTGTACCAATAAACCTACACCAAACAACCTATACCAATAACCTAAACCATGTATCAACCATGCATCAACCTGTACCTCAACTTGTAATCAACCTGTACCATAAACAAGTGCATCATCCATGCACCAACCTATACCAAACAACCTGTAGTCAACTTGTACCATAAAAAGTGCATCAACCATGCACCAACCTGTACCTCAACCTACAAACCTTCCTTAACTTTAACAACAAGAGACTAATATTTTCATCAAACTTTAATTTAGTCTCACATGACTAGTTTTGGATTAGTCAAAACCCCTAACTTGAAATAATCATAACTATGTACATGTAATGAATAAAGATCTGAAAATAGTACACAATGTTCTTCAGTGTATTTTATGCAATTCCCCCAGGTTTCACTACTTGGAACCTCTCAGAAAAGGAGTTATAGAAAAAATGACATACCTTTTTGAATTATGGCTTACTCTAGAGAGTGAACTTGTGGAGCATGCCCCACACAGAATATTAAAAATATGAAAATAGTACACAATGTTCTTCAGTGTGTTTTATGCAATTTCACTAGGTTTCACTACTTGGAACCCATGGATGATTTCAGGGGATAAATTTTGCTCTTGGCATAATTTTCCATGGTTTTTCCAAAAATGAGATTCGCTATTTTAAAAATGATTCGCCCAAATTCTATAGGATAAAATTATTTTACCTTAAAAATCACCAAAATTGTATAAAAACTATATAAAATCCTTAGAAATTTGAATATTTTTACAAAAATATCGCCAACATTTATAGTTGGCATATTAAGGATTAGTAAGATTCCCCAAGGTTTTTACATTTTAAAATAAATTTCCATCCTTAAAATCATCCCTGTTGGAACCTCTCAGAAAAGGAGTTATAGCCAAAATTGCATACCTTGTTGAATTTTGGCTTATTCTAGAGAGGGAACTTGTAGAGCATGCCCCACACAGAATATTTGTTGTATGGATCTAAAAATTCTACATAGAATACTACAAACATTACTCTAACCAACACATTTGGTCTTACTGAATTTGGAGCTGTTATGAATAAGTTATGGCATTTTTACCCGAAACACATGTTTTAGACTAGTTTCAGGACTAGCCACAAACCTTATTTTCCATGAAGTGTAACTAAAAAAATAAAATGACTGACAAGATGAAATTCGTACCACAACTACTTGGATATGTTTCTGCAATGGCCTCCCAATTTCATATTCTGAATCATTATAGAAAAAACGTTATTGCGAAAATGGTGAGATGACTTGTAAATAACATACCTTAGAAAGCATCATTAAAAGAATTTATCCTCCCTTGAATTTTGGCCTTCTTTACTTCAACTTCCCTCTAAAATTAGGATTAGGTATCCTTTGGTTACCTCATTCACCTGTAGATATTCAATATTCTCAAGTATTATTAAAATGAAAGAGTCTTGCCTCTTATTTATACTTTCATGTACCTTCCTCGAGGGGTTACCTTTTAACCATCTTAACTCAATTTCCTTATTTTAGGGCTAACTCACTTCTAACCACTTTCCATAATTAGAAATTTATCCATTTACTTTATTATTTAAATAATTCTCCTTGACTTTGTCACTTCACTTTATTATTTAAATAATCCTCTTTGACTTTGTCACTTCCCTTTCTTATTTAAATAATCCTCTTTGAATTTGTCACTTCACTTTATTATTTAAATAATTTCTTCATTGCAAGCACTTTGACTTCTTTGACATTTTGGGGCTTCAAGCCAACATATGAGGGTCCTCCAAATTCGTAAGGCCATAACTCTCAAACTATGAAGAGTTATGTAACGTTCTAGATACCACCAAAAATGGCATGACATGTACTATCTATATAGAATAGTCTTACCTGTAAATATATCAAAACACATACCATTATACATCAAACAAACTTGGGTCCTTTACCCAAACCTTTGTGCTACCGAAATTTGCTACCGAACTTTCTTCAAGGGTTGACATCAATGACAACCAACTCAATTAATCAATAATGTCCCCCTTTGGGATTGATGGAAACAATCTAATGTAATACTAAAATCATATCACTCATTCTCCCCCTGGAACCATGCCTGCATATTTGTGACCAACACTCCCTTTGGAACGATGTCTCTTTCCTCTACATCTAATAAATCTCCCCCCCTTTGTCATCAATGGAAAATGTATCTTTCCATTCGGGTCTGCTCCCCCTAACTGACTCGTCTGATCTCTTAACCTGAACTTTCCTCTTTATGGTGCTTCCTCGTGCACATCTAAGACATATAATATAAGCATTCAAAATAATTCATTTTGGAGTAGAAATAACTCTGAGTCTTTGGCGAAGCTACTCAAAGGCTTCCCATGGAATAGGTTTTGTAAAGATGTCTGCAACTTGTTCTATTGTGCCCACACATTCAACTCTCATGTTCTTTTATGCAACCTGTTCTCATAGAAAGTGATACTTGATTGGAATGTTCTTTGTCTTGGAGTGCATCACTGGGTTATTTGAGATACTGATGGCACTTGTATTATCACAATAGATTGGAATGAACTCATTATACTCAACCTATATATCTGTCAGATTTTGTTTCATTCATAGACCCTGTGTATAACATGTTGTTGCTGCAATATAAACTGCCTCTGTTGTAGATAAATATATTGACGATTGTTTCTTGCTTAGCCATGATACTAAAAAATCACCCAAGTAGAACGTTGCCCCACTGGTGCTTCGTAAGTTATCAATGCACCCTTCCCAATATTCATCTATGTAGGAAATAAGTGATAGATCCTTTCCATTTGGATACCATAATACAAACTCTTATGTTCCTTTGAGATATCTAAAAATATTATTCACTGCTAATACATGTGATTCCTTTGGTGCTTCTTGAAATTGTGCCACCTGTCCAACTTCATGCATTACATCTAGTCTGGATGTTGTCACATATATTAGGCTACCAATCATTGATCTGTATTGCCTCTGATATCCAAACTTTTAATCATCATCTTTTCTCAACTTGCAACTGGTTTGCATGCGAGTGCAACTGGTTTTCATGCGAGTGATAATTGGTTTGCAATCTTCCATTCTGAACCTCTTTATCATTTCTCTGATATACTTGGTTTGAGAAATAAACATTCCTTAATTTCTTTGATGTATCTGAAGACCCGTATATAATTATAGTTGTCCAAGTAATGGCATTTAAAATTCATTCTGCATGTCCTTTGCAAATTTCTGGCTTAACATGTCATCAGTACTTCAAAAAATAATATCATCAACATAAACTTCAATTAATAAAATACTATCTTTAGTTACCTGATGTAGAGGTTGTTGTATGCACTTCATTTTCTGAACCCCGCCTGTTGTAGATATTTATCCAATCTAGAGTACCATGCTCTAGGATCCTATTTTAGACCATACAAGACCTTCTTTAATTTACACACATAATATTTTTTCTCTGACAGCTGAAATCCTTTTGGTTGTTCAATGTATACTTCTTCTTCAAGTTCCCCATTCAAAAAAATTTATTTTACATCCATCTGATACACTTTAATATTTTTGGAGCATGCATAAGTTAAAAGAAATCGGATTTATTCCATCCTGGAAACTAGGGAAAATGTCTCTTCAAAGTTGATTCCTTCAAACTGTGAATATCCTTTAGATACCAATATATCTTTGTTCCTTGTAACCTATCCATCTTCATTCAATTTATTCATGTATACCCACTTTGTGCCGATCACATTATTGTCCTTTGGTCTTGGAACCAATTCCCAAGTGTCATTTTTCTCTATTTGATCTACTTCTTCACCCATGGACTTATTCCAAAATTCATTCTTGTTGGCCTCTTCAAAACATGTTTGTTTTATTGTAGATGAGAGTGCTAGGTGCATTTGTTTTGGTGAATAGATTCTTCATCTAGTCTCAACACCTATATCTTTGTTTCCGATAATATGATCCGAAGGATGATTCTTCTGTACTCATTTGCTAGGTGTCTTTGGAGGCACTTGTTGAAATTTCTCTTCTACTTCTGTCAGATCCTCTTCATCTTCCCCTTCTTCTTCTTTTTCATCTTTTGCTTCTTCTTCGTAAAGTTGTTCCATTGATTCATTTTTTTTTCCTTTAATTCTTGTCTACCTGTTTCTTCAATTGTTACGTTGCTGCTTTCCAAAAATTTGTTCAATCTCAGATTGTAACGCTTGTATGATTTCCTTGTACTTTAGTAACCAAAAAGTACTTCTTTTCCCACATGAGAGTCAAACTTTCCCATTCTACCATATTCTTTTTTGATGTAGCATTTGCTTCCAAAAAATCTGAAGTGCTTCACATTTGTTGTTCTTCCTTTCCATACCTCATAGCGTGTTTTGTCAGTGTTGTTTTTTAGAATTTCTATGTTTTGAATGTGAACTGATGTATGCAATGCCTATTTCCAAAAGATATCTATCAATTTTGAATCCATTAGCATTGTTCGAGCAATTTCCTATACTGTCCTGTTCTTTCTTTCAACAACTCCATTTTATTGAAATGTCCTAGCAACGAAGATTTGTTTTTTTATTCCATGCCTGTTGCAGTAGTCCATAAATTCCTTTGAAGTGAAATCTCCTCCATTATCAGATTTCAATCATTTGATTTTCGAATCCATTTCATTTTCAACCATTTCCTTGTAAACCTTGAAGTTTTCAAATATTTTGACTTATTCCTGAGAAAGAAAATTGCAGTGATTCATGTATAATCATCAACTAATAACATAAAGTATTTATCACCCTTTAAACCCTTTGTTGTATTTGTTCCAACTAGATCAGTATGCACAATTTCTAGTGGTCTTGTTGTTGAATATTCTTTTGATTTAAACCTGGTCTTTGTTTTCTTTCCTTGATGACAATGCTTGCATAAAGTGTTAGTTGGTTTCGGGATTTGGGGCATTTCTCTAACTGCTTCCCTTTTGCTGACTTTGACAAAGTTATCAAAATGTATGTGACCCATTCTTCTATTCCATAGACAAATTTCATATTCCTTTCCTAGGAAACACTTTTCATTTCCAATTTCACTTAATACATATGTGTTGCTTGAAGTTCTCGAAGTTATTGTAATCAATTTTCCTCAACCTTCTTTTCTTGTATCGCACTTTTATGAATCGAAAGTAACTTTAAGACCTTGGTCACACATTTGACTCAGACTTAGAATATTATGTTTAATATATTATACTAGTAGAACATTTTCTACCTTGGTATTCTTGTTCCCAATTCTGATTGTGTCTTTTCCAATGATTTTAGTTGAATCATCATTTCTGAAGGAGACCGATCCATCTCTTTCCTTTATTAATGTAAGAAACACATCTCTATCACCTGTCATGTGTTTTGAACAGCCACTATCAACATACCAACCATGTTTCTTCTTCTTATCTTGTAGAACAAGTGTACATTCTTCAGTTCTATATTGATTATGCTTTCTTAACCATGTACTTTTCTAAGGTTCCTGTATATGACTGTTGTTCTTTAGGAGGGACTGTCATTCTGCAATATTTGGCCATGTGTCCAAAGTTGTTACATTTGTAGCATTCCACTTCAGTGCTCAAAGATTCAAACTTGTTGTAACTTATTCTTTGTGTTTCACTCGGCCTCATCAGATAACCATTTTGTGTAGGACTTTCAAAGTTGTTTATGTTCCTGTTGTTTGCTCTGCAATTCACAACTTTATTTCCAACATTATTACATGCATAACATAAAAAATATATATAGTTTGATACCTGGGAGTTGAATATATTCTGAAAGAAGGTACTCTTATGAATCCTTCTTCTTCCTAAGGCCTATCTATTTTTGTCGGTCGTTGATTCTGAAATCTGAATTTTCTCGGTGGAGGAGTGTCCCTGTAATTTTCTTTGTAGACCTTCATATCCCCTTTGATAGTTTTTGCATAGCTTTTTGGATATGTTTCTTGTTCTTTTGTTTTGTATCTTGATCCCTTTTCTATTTGATTGTATCCAAGTCTGGACTTGTCATGATGAGGTTTTTGACTGCTGATAATGCCATTCAAAATTTTTGAGTTGTTCTACATATTTTTCTTTTGAATATCGTTTCTTAATGTGACAATTTCTACTTCCAAATTTCCAATGATCCTGTCTCTTCCTTCTAGTTGTTCTTTGAGTGCTTCTTCAATTCTTTTATATTCTTCAATTTGAACCTTCAAATTTGGGATCATTTGTTCTAGTTCCTGAGTGTCTTCTTTCTTATCTAGTTATGCTTGTAGTTTCTTGTTTTTCTTCTTTTCTCTTCTGATAACTTCTATGACACACAAAAATTCTTCTCGGTAGTCAACTTCTGCCTCTTCATATTCTTCTTCAGAGTCTTATTTATCATATTATTATACTACCATGAATATAACTCTTTCTATTTCACTGTCATTGACTTCATCTTCATCTAATGATGATATGTCTTCTTTGGTGCATAATCTTTTCTTGAAAACTTTCTTAGTGGTTCTTTTGCCTTTATGTGTTTGTTTTCTATTTGAGTAACCTTCATCATTTCTCTTTTTATTATTAGGATATTTGTTAGAAAAATGACCAATACCATCACAATTAAAACAACTCAAAGGAAGCTTACTTTTATACATGCAGTTGGTTCCCTTGTTCAATCTTCTGACAAAGTTGGCCACTTCTTCATCATCTTTCGAGACGTCACTGCTGTTGTTATGTTCTTTTTCTTTTTTCTTTCCCTTTTGCTTTGACCTTTTGGATGCTTTGAAGGCTACTTCTTTTATATCTATATTTTCCTCTTCAATTCTCATTTCATACACTTTGAAGATTTCATGTAGTTCATCCATGCTTATTGAGTTTATATTTCTCTTTCTTCTAGTGCTGATATTTTAGGGTCAAATCTCAAAGGAAGAGATATTATTACCTTTTGAACAATTACTTATTATTTGATTTTTTCTCCCAATCCAAAGATTTCATTTATTGTTTCATATACTCGTAAAAGTTAACCTGCAATGTTCTCATATTCCTTCATCTTTATTTGTTCGAATTGACCTCTGTAAGTTTGAAGCTTTGCTGCTTTGATTTTTGAATCTCCTTCATAAATATTTCAAAGTTTGTCCCAAATATATTTAACGGATTTACAATGTGAAGATTTGGTGAATACCAATTCTCCAAGACCATTCAGAACTACATTTGTGGCTTTGGAATTATTCTGAACGAGTTTCATAGCTTTGTCATTTGTCGACGAAACTGATGGTGTTGCGTATCCATCTACAATTGATTGCTAAATTTCAAATCCCTGTGGTTGTATATATGTCTTCATCCTTATTCTCCAAATGGAATACTTTTGTCCATCAAACTATGGTATTCCATTTTTATACATGTTGTTTCTCTTCATGATGTATCTTTCAGTGGTTAAACTAATTTTTGAAGGAACTTAGATCGGATTCCAATTGTTGGATTACTGAGAGGGGGGGTGAATAAGTAATAGAGAAATCTAATCCTTTTTAACCATACAATTCAAGTGTTATATCAATGTAGCATTATCATCCAATATTTGCAAAGTAAAAAAATAATGAACAAATGAACAATCATACACATACACAATACACCAGTGTTTTTGCGTGGAAACCCAAAGCGAGAGAAAACCACATAATGTTTTTTCTTATATCTCTTGAAGAAATACATTCATTAAAAGCACCAACTTCCTTTGTTTTCCAGATATAACTGGAAGGACACTCCAACCCCCTAGTTTCCCAGGTTACAAACTGAGGGAAGATCCAACTCCCCAATTATTTGGCTACAACCAAAACAAGGCTACAACCTCCTATGTTCTCTGGCTACAACCAGAAGGTGTCTACAACCACCTATCCTTGCTTCGTTCAACCTCCCTCACATATAAGTAGAATGATGGAACCACTATCACAATATCATTGTGAGATATACTGTTGTAAATATGTACCAATAAAATTGTATGAAACAACCTGTACCAATAACCTGAACTATGTATCAACAATGCATCAACTTGTACCTCAACCTGTAGTCAACTTGTACCATAATCAAGTGCAAAATCCATGCACCAACCTGTACCAAACAATTTGTAATCAAAATGTACCATAAACAAGTGCATTCACCATGCACCAACCTGTATCTCAACCTGCAAACCTTCCTTAACTTTAACAACAAGAGACTAACATTTTCATCAAACTTTACTTTAGTCTCACATGACTAGTTTTGGATTAGTCAACAACCCTAACTTGAAATAATAATAACTATATACGTGTAATGAATAAAGATCTGAAAATAATACACAATGTTCTTTAGTGTGTTTTATGCAATTTCTTCAGGTGTCACTACTTGGAACCTCTCAGAAAAAGAGTTATAGAAAAAATGACATACCTTGTTGAATTCTGGCTTATTCTAGAGAGAGAACTTGTAGAGCGGGCCTCGCACAGAATATATGTTGTATGGATCTAAATATTTTACAAATAATACTAAAAACTGTACTCTAACCAACACATTTGTTCCTACTAAATTTGGATCTATTATAAATAAGTTTTGACATTTTTACCCGAAACACTTGTTTTAGACTAGTTTCAAGACTAGCCACAAACCCTATTTTCCATGGAGTGTACTCCAAAAATACAATGACCCACAAGAGGAAATCCGTACCACAACTACTTTGATATGTTTCCTTAATGGCCTCCCAATTTCACAGTCTGAATCATTCTAGAAAAAAAATTATCACGAAAATGGTGAGATGACCTATAAATAACATACCTTAGAAAGAATTATCAAAATAATTTATCCTCCCTTGAATTTTAGCCTTCGTTACTTCACCTTCCCTATGAAATTCGGCTTATATATCCTTTGGTTACCTCAGTCACCTATAGATATTCAATATGCTCAAGTGTGATTAAAATGAGAGAGCCTTGCCTCTTATTTCTACTTTCATATATCTTCCTCAAGGGTTACCTTTTAACCATCTTAACCCAATTTCCTAATTTTAGGGCTAACCCTCTTCTAACCACTTTCCATAATCAAAAGGTTCTCCATTTACTTTATTATTTAAATAATCCTCTTTGACTTTGTCACTTTACTTTATTATTTAAATAATTCTCCTTGACTTTGTCACTTCACTTTATTATTTAAATAATCCTCCTTGACTTTGTCACTTCACTTTATTATTTAAATAATCCTCCTTGACTTTGTCACTTCACTTTATTATTTAAATAATCCCCTTTGACTTTGTCACTTCACTTTTTTATTTAAATAATCCTCTTTTACTTTGTCACTTCAATTTATTATTTAAATAATCATTTTTTACTTTGTCACTTCACTTTATTATTTAAATATTTTTTTGTTTGCAAGCACATTGACTTGTTTGACCTTTTGGGGCTTCAAGCTAACATATGAGGGTCTTCCAAATTTGTAACACCATAACTCGCAAACCATGAGGAGTTATGTGACATTCCAGATACCACTAGAAATGGCATGACATGTACTATCCATATAGAATAGAATTACCTGCAAATATATCAAAACTCATACCATTATACATCAAACAAACTTGGGTCCATTACCCAAACCTTTGTTCTACCGGAATTCAATACCAGACTTTCTTCAAGGGTTGACATCAATGAAAACCTAGCCAATTAATCAAAAAAAATATCCCCAATAGTTGTCTGTACAGTGTGTTGTCAACCAGTGGACTGTCCTCGCCATCCTCAATTTTGACTCTTTATAGGAAAAGAGTCGGAGCAGACTTGGACTCTGTCATGTGAAATCTCTCAAGGAGATTTCATGCATACTTGGCCTAAGACAGTTTTATGCCTGATGCATCCTGACTGATCTCGAGTCCAAGGAAAAAGTGTAGTGGACCCATGTTCATCATCAAAAACATGTCATGTAGAATCCTCTTGACTCTAGCAATCGCTGAAGTCGAGCAACCAGTGATCAATAAATCATCAACATACAGAACTAAGAGTAGAAGTGAATCATTCATCTTGAGAATGTAGACATTCGGGTTTGATTTAAAACATATACAAAGTTCTGTGACAACATGTAGGATTCCATATTGGCATACCATGCCCTCGGAGCCTGCTTTAGGCCATAAATATATTTCTTAAGTTGGCAGACCAAAGAAGAATCCTGCATAAATCCTTGGGGCTGCTCCATATAGATCTCCTCCTAGAGATCAGTGTGAATAAATGCATTCTTCACGTCCATTTGATGGACTTCCCATCCTTTGACTTCCACAATGGCAAGTGCTAAATGTATGGAATCCATGTTCACTACTAGAGCGAAGGTCTCATCATATTCAATGCCATGCACCTGCTAAAATCCTTTGGAAACAAGACTTGCTTTGTATCTGCTAATATGTCCATCCACTAGGCTCTTGGTCATGTAGACCCATCTACACCTGAAAATTTTCCTTCTAGGAGGAAGGGGAAAAAGATCCCAAGTCTGGTTCTCGATGAGTGAGTTGTACTCCTCCAACATGGAGGATTCCCAAAAGGGATTTCCTGAAGCCTCTCCATAAGACTATGGATCTAAATATTGAACCAAGAAAATATGCCTAGAGGGAAATGGTTCATTGGTAGTGAGTGCAATAGGAGTATCCTCGAAATTGGATCGATTCCTCCTAGTATCGACTATATCACCAACAATATCTCATGCATCCTGAAGAGTAGTCTATGCCCACTTGGGCCTCTACTCTAGATCTACATCTGCATCTGGATGCTCTGACTCTGCATATGACTATATTGACTCTGTATAAGAATCCTCTGAATCTTCTCAATTAGAACTCTCGTCTGAAGAAGAATCGACATGTGCATTCTCATCATCTCAGACAGGTGGAAGAATGAAGGTGTTTGTGTACAACTGCTGAGGTACATGTGAGACACTTTCCTCGAATTAGACACTTCGCTCAATGATGATCTGGTCTGAGGAAAGATCAATAAGTTTCTATCTCTCCACACCGTCGAGGTATCCAACAAAAATACACTCAGTTCTCTGTGGATCAAGTGCCTTCCTCTTTTCAGAGGGAATGTGGGCCCATGCACGTGAACCAAAAATACAAAAGTGGGTCACCTCTAATTTGAGGCCACTCCAAGACTTGTAGGGGGTTTTATCCTTGACATATCTATGGGGATAATTTTTTTGGATGTCGGTTGCACAATTAAGTGTTTCATCCTATAGTCTCTGTGGTAGTGACTTTGCATGTAGCATGGAAGATCCCATCTCTTTTAGAGATCTAGTTTTCTTCTCAACAAATCTGTTTTGTTGCAGAATATAGGGAATTGTGTGCTGTAATTGAATCGCTACCTCATGAAAAATATTATGGATCTCATGATTGACATATTTTTTGGAAGATTGCTTGTTGTCATTGATGTCAACCCTAGTCATGGGTTTTGGACCGCAATATTGATGAAGGTATTTGGAAATGAAGGAAAATGCACATGTAGATACAAGACCCATGGATGGATAACATACATAATGTTGTTTCCAGTGGTATATGGCATGTCACGTGGATCCTCATGGTTGAGGAGAAATGATTTTTTGAGGATGACAAAGTGAATTGAAGAATGAAGTACATGTAGGCCCTGAAGATAAGTAAAGGAAAGAATTATAAAATAAAAAAGTGTCACGTAGGCCATAATATTAAAAGGAAGTGACATAAATGGTATAAATAAATATCATTATACATTCATTTTATACACAAGTCGAATTTCAGAGGAAATCAGAAGTAAAGAAGGAAGGATTTCAAGGGAGGATGAAGTCTTTTGGTGATGTGTTCTAAGGTATGTTATTTTCAGGTCATCTTACCATTTTTGATATAACATTTTTTATAGAATGCTTCAGATGGTGAAATTTCTATGGTATCGAGAAGACATATCAAGGTACATATGGTAAATGTTTCAACTCTTGATTCACTACAATTATGGAGATACACTCTCTCGAAGATAGGGTTTTTGATCAGTCCTGAAGCTAGTCAATAAACAAGTGTTCTGTGTAAAAAAGTCATAACTTCTTCATAGAGAATCAAAATGAAGTGGGACAAATTGAATTATAAATAGTACAAACTGTAGTTTCTTGTGTGTGATTTTCAGAATCTAATGTTAAATATTGAGTGCAGGGCATTCTGTACAAGTTTTGTCTCCTCAATAAACTAGAATTGAACAAGGTCTACCATTCTCTCTATAACTTCTTTTTGGGGAGGATTCAAGGAGTGAAACATGGATAATTTTCAGAGAATAAATTGAGTAATATTATCTATAGGACTAGCGTATTCCAAGAATTGAAGAATTGCAGAAATTGAAGAAGTCTCAAGAAGCATTATCAGGTTCTTTGTGATGGTTGGTTGATGGTGATGATTTAATGTGAAGTTTTATTATCTCTCATATATTCTTGGGTGGAAGGAAGGGGCAAGGATGGAGAGTTCAACTCTCTCTTGATATTGGAGG
>JZKD02S1979823.1:193487-224658 GCA_000966675.3 Picea glauca
TGGAAGTTGTAGCTACCTTTGGAAGTCATTACTTCCCTTGAACAATAACTATTGATTATTTCTCATATATTGTGCATGGTGTATTGGTGTAACTCTTATACTATTGTTCATTGTTGATTGGATATAATTGAATGGTTTAAGTATAAGTTGAAAAAGGTTTTAAATTGTACTTGATAATGATTGGCTCCCCTCTCAGTATCAACAATTGGAATCAGAGCAGGTTACCTTCAGTATAGTTTAACCACTGGAAGGAAAATCCTATGCAAAAATGGAATACAACATTCCAAATGGCATTCCACCATTTGATGGAAGAAATTTTGAATACTGGAGTAATATAATGGAAACTTATTTGAAATCTCTTGGGGCAGATGTTTGGTTCTCAATTTCTTTAAGATATAATGCTTTGAAGAAACCAAAGACTACAGCTCAGAAGGAAGCAAAAAGGAGAAACAAATTGGCAATAGATATCGTCCTGGATGGATTGATAGATTTAGTAAAATCCAAGGTGGGATCATGTGCATCAAAAAAAGAGCTTTGGGACAAGCTACAAGACCTTTATGCAAAAGAATAAGCAGAAGAAGAAGAAGAAGAAGAAGAAGAAGTTGAATCAAATTACAACATGTCAAATTTCAAAGAAGAAAATAGAGGTCAGTTTTTTTTCATTAATTTTGAAGGAGTAGGACATGTTGAATTTGAATGTCCTCATACAAGGATTAAAAGAGATGACACTAAAGAAGAAAATTCCAATGAAGTAGAAGAAAATCATGAAGCAAAAATGATTCAACAAGAAGATGAGAATCTTAAAAAATTGAAGCATGTTGAGATTGAAAACAACAAGCTCAAAGACATGCGTAGAAAACTAAGAAGTGAATTGGGTAGTTATGACAAGACAGTTGTAATCTTAAAGAAACAATTAAAATACTTTGAGAAACTTAGAGAAGAAACCATTTCCTTGAAAACTCTACTCGAAGAAACAAGAAGAATAGAAGAAGTAAAGAAGGTCCTAATGATGAAGAAAGAAGAAGATTGTGAGAAACTTGAACAAGAAGCTGTCTCATTGAGGAAGCTCTTAAGAAACTCTCAAGTTCCAAAAGACTTAACACATATTGGATGGATGGGTGAAACTTCATAAAAATAAGATGCAAATACCAACAAGAAGGTTGAAGAAAGAGCTACACAGACAATTGATGAGAAGTGGACCAGGATACCAGAAAGAAGGAAGGATTACAAAAGATATGAATATCCAAGAAGACCTCCTACCTTCAGGAATCAAAGAAGATTCAATTAGTATGAAGGAAACTATATAAGAGTAGATCATGAACCTAGATGGAATACATCAAAAAGAAGGCCACTTATTCCAAGGTATCAAAATTTCTTTCTTGGTCATTGTTATACTTGCAAAATTTTTGGACATAAGGCAATTAATTGCAGAATCAATGAAAGGAACAAATAGGAAAGAAACATGAGTGGTGTAAATAGAATATATGGAAATAATCTTGTATTTGTCAACAAAATTTATAATCCATTTTCCCCATTGATGGAAAAAAATATTGTATGCTACAAATGTAATTATCTTAGACACAAAGCATGAGATTGCAGATATATGAATGAAGATGTCTCTATGCCAACCATAGTATGGAGAAGGAAAGAGATTCCAAACAATAAATATTGTCGAATAACATTAACCACTGAAGAATGTAAAGAAGAAGATGAATGGTACATAGACAGTGGATGTTCCTCACACATGATCGGGGATCAAGAAAAAATCATCATCTTGAAGAGAAAGGGTGTCAATGTTGCATTTGGAGATGACTCATCTGCCAAAATACTTGGAGAAGGTGTACTAGAACTTGGAAGCAAAAATGTAAAAGAAAATAATGTCCTATTGGTTGATGACTTGAAGCATAATCTACTCAGCATTAGTAAAATGTGTGATCAGGGATACACTCTTACGTTTGACTCCCGAAAATTTTAAATCAGAGAAAATAACTCAGAAAGATTGGTTCCAACTGCAAAAAGAAGACCTAACAACATATATGTCCTATACATGAAGAAGAGATAGAAGACAAAATCCACATAAAATGATTCCAAGGAAGAAAAACTCCCAAAGACCAAAAATAAGGATGAAGTATTATTGAGTGCCACATGTTCAGGGGGAGCAACCCCAAAGAAGAAGGTTACCTTTTTCCATTAAACTCAGGGGGAGAATACCTACCCTTTTCCATTGATGTCAAATAGGTAGATAAATTGGGATTATGATGATAGGGGGGGAATGAGTGTTTCCATCAATGACAAAGGGGGAGATTGTTGGAAGATTGGTTGTTGTCATTGATGTCAACCCTAGTCATTGGTTTTGGACTGCAAGATTGATGAAGGTATTTGGACATGAAGGGAAATGCACATGTAGATACAAGACCCATGGATGGATAGTATACATCATGTTGTTTTCAATGGTATGTGGCATGTCACATGGATTCTCATGGTTGAGGAGAAATGAATTTTTGAATATGACAAAATGAATTGAAGAAGGAAGTACATGTAGGCCCTGAAGATAAATAAAGAAAAGAATTACAAAATAAGAAAGTGTAAGGTCAGCCCTAATATTAAAAGGAAGTGACATAAATGGTATAAACAAATGTCATTATACATGCATTTGATACACAATTCGAATTTTAGAGGAAATCAGAAGTAAAGAAGGCCGGATTTCAAGGGAGGATGAATTCTTTTGGTGATGTGTTCTAAGGTATGTTATTTTCAGGTCATCTTACCATTTTTTCTATAAATTTTATTTTAGAGTGATTCAGATGGTGAAATCGCTATGGTATTGAGAATACATATCAAGGTACCTGTGGTAAACGTTTCATCTCTTGATTCGCTATAATTGTGGAGGTACACTCTATGGAAGATAGGGTTTTTGACCAGTCCTGAAGCTAGTCAATAAACATGTGTTCTAGGTAAAATAGTCATACCTTCTTCATAGAGAATCCAAATGAAGTGGGACAAATTGCATTGGAAAGAGTACAGATTGTAGTTTCTTTTGTGAAAGTTTCATAATCTGATGCTAAATATTGAGCGTGGGGAATTATGTACAAGTTCAGTCTCCTGAATAAACTATAATTGAACAAGGTCTACCATTCTCTCTATAACTTCTTTTTGGGGAGAATTCAAGGAGTGAAACTTGGATAAGTTTCAGAGAATAAATTGAGTAATATTATCTACAGGATCAGAGTATTCCAAGAATTGAAGAATTACAGAAATTGAAGAAGTGTTATGAAGCATTATCAGGTTTTATGTGATGGTGTTATGAACATAAAATATACATAAATAGATATTCATAACATAATTATAGTTAATAAATAATTATTATTAATAATGAAAGGTCATGTCTCAAAGGACATGACTATTGGTAAAGGGCACCCCTGCGTTGGTATATAAGCATGCCCTCATTCTCAATTGTAATCATCTCATATTATATCTCATTATATCTTATATCTTATTATTCATTTATTATTTACAGTCCTATATGGATTACTTTGTTATATTCCAAATATTTTGGATTATTCTTGTGTGAGCGAACTTTGTTCGTCTCATTTGGTATCAGAGTTGCGTTTTTTCTGATCCTGGCCTTTGGCCACCCTCTTTATCAGATCTTGTCTGATTCGGATTTTAGCCAACCCCATCGTTTCAGAGTTTCTTTGATTATCTTGGTCCTTGACCATAATTCGTCTTTTAGTCAAACACAAAAATTTTAGAGTTTCTCTAAATCTGGTCTTTGACCACATATCGGCCTTTGGCCACACTAAGTATTTTCAGAATTTTTATGAATTCTTGGTCTTTGACCAAGGTTAGGCCATTGGCCATATAGGCTTGTAGCCACACAAAAAAAATTCATAGTTTCTCTGATATGGTCTTTGACCAACAATTGGCCTTTGGCCATTTAAACTTGAAATTCAGTGGGAAAAGATTATTTCCGTTGAAAAAAAACTCCACTAAAATTTTTAAAAGTCAAGAAGAAAAAAAAATAAAAAATAAAAAAAAAAATCATGCCACACATTATCAATCAGAGTTTCTTTGATTCCTCGTCATTGAACATGATGATGCCCTTGGCCATTAAAAATAAAATATACAAATCATATTTCTGTTGAAGGAAAAAGTATTCCGTTGCAAATAAAATATAAAAAAAAAAAAATTAAAATTATTATTATTTTTTTTTTAAATAATAATAAAAAAATCTCAGCAAAACCCTACGATGATATAGTGGTTGTTCTCTGGGCTATGATCTTCCGGGGAATTACTGTTTCAATCCTCTTGGCATGGATCCTTGCAAGGTTGATTCTTCATCCCAATATCCAAGCCACGATGATTGTACGCTGGAGTCACATAAACCCTTGCCTCTATTCCGTGATATAATTAAAAAATGATTTTCAACGGCTTGAGATAGCCTTCAGTCATTAAATCGGCTCTGGAGTCGACCATTCGGGAAAGGAGCTGACCTGAGTTGCTAAGCAATATGCAAGCGGCTCTCTCATGAATCAATTAATTAACAATCAATTGTTGTACAGTCTGTACGGCCAAATCACGGCAAATCCGTACCATCCAAAATCTTTATTATCGTTACATATCGTTAGCTGTCCATACAGTCACGGTTTAAAAATAAAAATTGCCATCCGTAGTTGTCCATTCCACAGTCATCCGGCGTACAGGCCGTACTATAGTCACTTGCAAATGCAGTCATACTCTTTATCCGTACATCGTACAGTGACCGAACTGTGTAGCATATAATTGTATGGTTGAAAGATAAGTTAGGTCTGTATGATCATTGATTTAAAAAATCCGTACAGTCGTGACTATTAATTATCTAAAGGGAGACTCTTGATAATTTCCTAAAAAGAGTTGGGCTGATCGTGAATACAATCATTTAGTGGGTGATAAAAATTAATATTAAAAATTAATATTGTATAAAACACTATAAATAATATTTTATTTGAAGTCTATCTTATATCAAACAAGAGGTTATTTTAAATAATATTAAAAGAGCTACAGGTGAAGCCAAAAAAATTAGTATCTTAACGAATATAAAGGCAAAAGGGCTGTATTAAATCACTTTTTCATTAAAAAGGTGTAAAAAACTGAAAAGTACATAAGTTTAAGAAAAAAGAGGGATCTTATTAAAGAAGGATAAAAAGGCCAATTTCAAGAAGAAGAGGAATATTTAATAAATAACTTTTTCAAAGTATGTGAATATAATATTAAGTACTTTTTCATTAAAGTACAAGCTAAAAGATTTATTAAAGGAGTTTTCAAAGTAAAAATTATTAAGGTTAAAAAAAGGGTTATTATAGTAACTTTTATTTTCAAGGAAGTTATTAAAGAATTTTGAGAATTTCCATCCGAACGATTGATCATCAAACAATTCCAATAAAAATAGATTTGGGATGGATTACTCCCCAAAAGATGCAACATATTAGTTTGGGAATTTGAAGGTTATATCATCTTATTTCGGTGAGTTGCAACTACAAGCACACAAGATTTGAGAAGATGTCACGTGCCAGAACAAAAGTTAAAAGGGAAGCCTTCCAGTGATTACGCTTTGAGGACAAAGCATTTTTAAGGGAAAGGCAATGTTATGAACATAAAATATACATAAATAGATATTCATAACATAATTATAGTTAATAAATAATAATTATTAATAATGAAAGGTCATGTCTCAAAGGACATGACTATTGGTAAAGGGCACCCCTGCGTGGGTATATAAGCAGGCCCTCATTCTCAATTGTAATCATCTCATATTATATCTCATTATATCTTATATCTTATTATTCATTTATTATTTACAATCCTATATGGATTACTTTGTTATATTCCAGATATTTTGGATTATTCTTGTGTGAGCGAACTTTGTTCGTCTCAGATGGTTGGTTGATGGTGATGATTTAATGTGAAGTTGTATTATCTCTCATACATTTTTGGGTGGAAGGAAGGGGAATGGATGGAGAGTTAAACTCTCTCTTGATATTGGAGAATTGTATCTTCCTCTTGGAGGTTTATCCCTCCCTTTACATTTGGAAGTTGTAGCTACCTTTGGAAGTATTTACTTCCTTTGAACAATAACTATTGATTATTTCTCATATATTGTGCATGGTGTATTGTGGTGTATTGGTGTAACTCTTAAACTATTGTTCATTACTCATTAGATATAATTAAATGGTTTAAGTATAAGTTGAAAAAGGTTTTAAATTGTACTTGATACTGATTCACCCCCCTCTTAGTATCAACAATATTCTCCCACGTTATTAGTTCAGAGGACTTTGATTTTCTTTCTTGACTTCGTCTCAACCAGGGATTTGAAATCTTTGAGGTGTTGAAAGACCTTAAATTTTTTCCTGAGAAAGTAAATCCATGTGAAACATGAGAAATCATCAACAAAAATGAGAAAAAACCTCACTTTGTTGATTTATTGATGCATAAAAGGACCCATGAGTTCACTATGGATCCGATATAAAGGAGCATAAGATATGTGAGTCTTTCCTTTGTCGAATTTCGCTTGATGGTGTTTTCCCAGAACACATCCCTCACAGATTTCTTTGGAGAAATGGATTTCTGGTAGACCATCAATCGATATTTTCTTGCTAAGTTGTTTCATATATATGAAATTCAAATTCCCAAACCTTTAATGCCATATCCTACTACTTTCATCAGCATGGGTAAGCAATAAAGCATAATTTGGTTCAATAAATTTAGAAAATGTGTATAATCTAAATTGATGATTTACTTCACCAGTAGAAACCATGGAATTGGTTTGCATGTCATAGATGTCGACTTCATTTGGTGTGAATATGGATTTCTTTACGGTGGCAGAAATATTCATCTGATACATGAAGAGAATATTGCCGGAAAGTTTGGGAATGTGCAACACACTCTCGAAGCTTTTATTGGTGAGTTCAATCCTTCCTTTCTCGGTGACCTCGACTGGTGAATCATCCCCCATCAGAATATGAGGACATTTGCATGCATCCAATGAATAATAGATTACTTTTGTGGTATCCATGTGATTTTATGCTCCTAAATCTACTATCCAATTATCGAGAGAGGATTTGATGGCAATCAAGGCATGGCTAGAATTGTCTTTCTTGAGATTCTAATCTTTTTGTTTCTTCTTCTTGGAACCCTCAGAGATGCAATCTACAAGTTTATTTTCCTTAAGTATTTGAGTCATTATATATATTTTTTTCTGCATGCATGTGAATTCTGGATGGAATACTTTATGGAAGTATGTAGATTTATCCCCGTTTCTTCCCTTTCAACTTTTGGATCCAGAGGCATCAGTGAAGGGTTTTGAGTACCCTTCCTTCTTCAGATTTGCATAAGCTTTCCTTTTGTATTTATATTTATATTTCTAATATTGATGGCTACCATCTTGCACAGTAAGTTCATGCGCCTTTTGGCCTTTGATTTTTCCCATGTTGATGAGCTTGGTTTGCTCTTATGTGAGGGATTCAATAAATTCTTCAAGAGAAGGCATCTTCGACGTGGCCCCAGAGTGAATTTGACAGAATGGAATGTGGATATGAAAAAAAATAATTTAGGACCAAGTTTGGAGAGAACGGTGAGAACCATTTGTTTCTCCTCCTTAGATTTATCAACTCCACAATCTTTGAATTGCGACAGTAAATCCTTGAATTTTGTAAAGAAATCTTGGAGATTTTCAAATATTTTTGGATCCAATGTGAGAAATTCCATCTCGAGCATGTGTTCCCTTATATAACCCTATTTTCCAAAGAGCCCTTCCAAGGTGGTATAGGCTTCATTGGAGATTTTACAGGAATATATGTGAAAAAGGAGATTGGGAGAGATGAGACTGCAAATTGTTCTGAATGCTTCATCCATTCGATTTAGATACTTGGATTTTTCTATGGTTGATGTCGGTTCTATGTTTGTATTCAAACTTAACCATAAAATCCTCTCATTTGGAGATTTATTATTATTATCTCCTTCCATGCAAATTAATTGTAAGGTGTAAGAATGAATTCTTTTGGGAATTCCATTTTTCCGATGTCTTCAATCTTTGGTACCTACAAAAAATAATTTGGTGTAGCTTTGATTAGTAGTCTGTCAGCTCTGATACCATGTAAATGTTTTGAACCCGCAGAAAATATATCTAGCTAGAAAATACCACACACATTTGCAGAGATAAATTGAGAAAGAAGAAGCAAGAGAGACAGAATGGAAGAATTTTCATTAATCGTGATGAATAATGAATAATTTACACATGATATACTCTGTATACCTAAACCAATGTGCATTAAAGGTGAAGCCAAGGCTCCATAGTGGTGATATAGAGTGACCTGGACATAGACTAGTAGTTATGGGAGTGAACTACCACCTAGTGTAGTCTCTCAGGTAGTTACAGGATTGAACTACCACCTAGTTGAGTTAACTAGTCTACCGGTCTTCACTTAACTGATTGAAACAGAGTTAAGTGAGGAGGATATCATGGAATCATGGGTAATGTTCCATTCTAGTGATGATACCAATGCTAGTGTGAATTAGTTGGTGATGATCCCAATGTTCCATGGTGACAAAACCAATGCGCCATATAGACTCCACTCAACTAGTCAAATTGAAGTGAAAACTGAAGAGAATATTCTCCCTAGAGGAATATTCTTCCTAAAATATAGGAGACTAGATAATGAATAATAATGAATAATAAACAAGGAAAAACCTTAGAAAAAATAAATCCTATATGTGTGTGAAGTAACTCCAACAAGACAAAGTGAACAAGTATGAGTACGATTTTAATTTTCTTATATTTTAAATTAGTCATAAGGAAGTTATCATTGATATTGAAAAAATCATAGATTTTCTTATTCGTGTGATCTAGCCTTTTTCCTCTTATCTTTTCATGAACAACAAAAACTCCATATTTTCTTATTTTGGATGATAGAAAATTATGGTCCCTTTGAATTCTAATGAGAAATTTCTCTTATTTTTGTTTGATTTTGTATGAGTTTGATTAGTTTCTATGTCACTATGTGAATTTTTTTGTGATTCATTTTGTTTCTAACATTATTATGAATTCTTTTTTTTAAACTAAATTTCGTGATAATTCTTCATATCGATATCGATTATCTATTTCAAATTACATGACTTTAAACATGAAATTCAAAATAAGATCATAAGAAATGGTTTATATTGTTTGATAATTAGTAGAAGAGCTCATGTTATGATTTTAAAAGAGAACATTATCTTCACGATTTTGAAATGAAATTCAAGATTAATTCTCCTTTTCTATGACCCATTGGTTCTTATTTTCATAACTTGGTTATGAAGTTTGATGTCTTCAATTTTTGAATGATATTAAAATTGTTTACTTAGATTCTTTTATTTATTCATTGTGTTATCATTGAAAGATTGATAATATATCTTGTCATTAAAAATATTCAAATTTTATGAGGACAATTTTTAGATGATGCTATATAGGTCATTTCAAAAACTTCATTCCCATGGTCTCATTAAAACTTTACCATGAAACTACTAAACTACAAAGCTTAAAGTTATTATTTCAAGGATCATGAACGATTAGGTGGCGCACGTGTCAATTAAATGATTTAAAATGATTTAATGGCCATTATGAATAACCATCTCCTTGAGACTTGAAGCAAATTCATGGAACATTATTCTTTCTACATGTGTGTTTTTTAATTTATGAATCATGTACATCATGTTGTTGAATCCATAATTTTTGTATTTGGTCTAGTAGCTAGGTATACGGTCATTAGTGTGTTTCATTTACAATGCATTTCCTTAGGTTTGTGTTGAAGTTACTCTTTTGTATTCGTGCGTTGATCTATGTTAATGCTTAAAGTCGACCCTTGGAAAAATTATTCATGTGTTCATGGCACCTGTCGTAATGATTGAGACTGCAGGGGCCGAGTTCCTAGAGGATGATGAAGAATTCTCAATAATGTTTCAAAAAATTGGGTGATTATGGTTTATAAAAACATTTCATGGCCATAATCTGGCTATTTCTCAAGCATTTACACAATGTTTCAATGGTAAAATCGCTAAAGTGGGAAACATGGAGTTTGAAGTGAATGAAACCTTCATTGTTGAAGCTACGCATTTGCCAATTGTTGGGGAGAACTGGTTGAAGAATTTCATGGTCGAGAATATACCTTGGAGTGAATTTTTTATTTCAAATAAGACTATGTATAACCCCAAAGGTATGTTTGTTTCTCAACTGAAAAGGAAATGGAGAATTCTGGTTGCAATCGTTAAAATGTACATTACCTGTGAGGACCGATACGACTTAGTATTTTATTACAATTTCAGTATTCTATTAGTCTTTCTTGGTCAGCCATTGAACTTGCCTTATTATTTAGTCAAAGTCCTTTCCAAGATGGGAAAATTTTATCATAGGAGATTTGGAAATCATGATAGGAGTCTTTTCCATCATGGTTTTATTCAAATTCTTGTCGAATTCAATCTTTCATAGCTAGGAGATACCTGGGAGAATTTCCTTTAAAGGAATAAGTTTGTCGTTTTAGTCCAGGATAAGGGTAAGGAGGAAATTCCTCATATCATTGAAGGTTATCTGGAATTTATCCATGAAAATGTATCAGATAACGAACTTATCTCACCATACCATCATGATTAAACAATAGAAACCCATGTTCATCCACACAAATATAATTAGGGTTGTTTGTCACGACAAAGATTTCACAGAGCCAATGTTGGCTCTGGTTACCTGTAGCTCAACAAAAAGAGATAAAATTGGTCATTTGGGTATGAGTATTGATCCCTCGTGTGTATCAGAAATTGATTGGCAGGACATAGCATCAACCAGAACCATACAACTGAAATGAAATATATTTTAAAAGTCCTGATAAAGAGAAATCAAATTAAAAAAACAAACAGTTGTTGAGCATATTTCCGTCGGCTCAGAGAAATAGATTAAAAGACGTCTTTGTTTCCACTACTCCTACAATTATCAAATTAGAAGAATCTCAAATAAATAAGAATTGTCTTTCTAATGAGCTGAAGTTTGAGACTAATCCTAAATCCAACCCTAAATTCCATGGCCCTGTGCATGATGAAGCCAAGTCTGACAATGTGCCTCCAAAACATGTTTATTGACCTGATTGTAAACAAGACGGGTCGTCACTTAATGATGTAAAAGATAAAGGACAAGATGGTTTTCAATTTGAATCCTGGTTCTAGAAAGAGAAATACCATGATGTATTTCTTGTTTTAAAAACTAACATCGTTGAGCTTGAACTACAAAATCAATAGCTAAAGATACAAAATAAAACTATGGTAGAACAATATGAGAAACAAATTTATGAATTGAAGAAAAAGACTGTAAATGGTGAACGACCAATGATTATAACGACTTTAGGTGTTAATATGTTTGTTACTTCAGATCTAAAGAATTTTGCTCTATCTAAAGATTAATGTCCAGTTTCTATAAAGAAGATTTTGTTTGAAGGTTGATTTCATTTTTGAGGTATAAATTAATTTTTTATTTGTTTTCATTGAATTTGTTTGCTTAATTAAGATTAACTACAGAATCGTAGATTCTATAGCCACTCTATTTAAATTATTTTTGTTATTAATTTGTTTTATTTGTGCTTTTCACTTATTCATTAGAAAACTGGCAGTTGGATTATGTAAGGATCATAAAAATTACCAATTCAATTTAATCGTTATAGTTAGTTTATTTCTAGCTTGTTGGTTGATTCATGATATTCTGAGATGATGACATTTTATTTTTGTAAAGTTTGTTTAAAAAAAACTGTTATGATATTTCTAGAACATATAATCGATACATTAGATATGGAACTTACCTCCTGATTTTGAGGAGACATTTCGTATCTTTATTTTGGATCTCATAACTCTTTATTAAAACATTATTATGAAGATATAGAGAAAGAGATTCAAATTTTTGAAAGAAAGAAAACTCTCTATTGTTCAGTCCATTCTTTAATATAATTAGTCATTTTGGTTTAATGTTTCCAATTACTAAATATATTCAGTCCATTCTTTAATATAATTAATCATTTTGGTTTAATGTTTTCAATTACTAAATATATTTGTGGCTTAGATGAGCCCTTGTTTCACTTTAGATTAAGGATTAAGTTAGTTTCAATATTATATTAATATTTAGTTTATATTAGTAGCTTTAGATAGGATAGTTATATTAGATTCATATTTAGTTTAGGATATTTTAGATATTTAGGTATTTGGACCCATTGAAATCAACTAGGTTTAATTGGGACCTCACCGAGTGATACCTTAAATATTGATTATGGTCAATTTTGCCCATCAACACATTTATACATTATTTCCATTTATCATATTTATAGGTACAATTGACAAAGGATAGAGGATATTTCCAATCATCAAGTGTAAAAATCAATTCCCCCCACTAATAGCCTATCGAGATACATGTCATGGCCTTATAAGAGAAACCCCCCAAAAGTAAAAAACCAATCTGTGAGCAACTCAACTTCTAAAAGTGAATTTATTTTATGCTAGGTGTCATAGAAGATGGCTCTCTTGCACAGTTTCACCCCTTAGGAGAGACCAATGATCCATCATGGCTACTGACATTTGAGGATCTTCTTTTTTTATCGCAAAGGAGGGAAAGGTCCCTGTATATTCACACTGAATTAGACATAAGAACATCACGACATCCTATAGTCCATCCAGATAAAATCACACTACCTAACCAATACCTAGTCGAGAAAGAAGGAAGAGGACCTAGAGGGATGGTAGATAACACTCTCTACCATTAGGTGACAATGGTTGAGAGGAAATGACTTATAATTATTCTATCTAGCCAATGAACTAAACTATTCAAAGGAATAATGTGTCTAATGCAGTAGTCTCACTTAATTGATCCACTTAGAAGAATCTAGAAAAAATATTAATTGGGAAAAAGAATATCTCTTCATAATAGTCCAACATGATCAAATCTAGTGGTAAAAATAATTTTACTTAGTAGAAATCATTCAGAAAACCATAGGTTTTATCAATAACTAAAAATATGTATCAAAATCAAGAAGTAGTATTGGATCAAAGAAGTGGTTTTCTCATAATTAAGGAATATATAAAACACGGATAAGGAACTCATTTTTAAGGTCGACACTTTCGAGAATTAAATAGGTTTGTATACTCAAAGTTGTTTGATCAAAATACCTAAAGAACATACATATGGTGAAGCCTAAAGATATTAATTTCTTGAGTTATGTTTTAGTCTATAAACCCAACTTCTTCTTCTTCCATCGTATGTGTCTTCTTGTAAAGGCACCTCTTCCATTTTTTCTACTTGTATAAGATTTTATGAAAAAGATATCAAGTAGTAGATTAAGCACCATAGTCAGTGTGACTGTATGATGTTTTTTCATGGAATATAAGTGGTTTCATCTTGATATGACTAGTTCTTGTCATTTGTTTAGGCATTTGAATGATGTGTAGAAGGTACATCCATATGCTTAAATGTGTGAATATTCATAGCTATTTGAATTATATTCTTTCGTATATCTTTATACATTTGTTATAGTTGTTGAATTCTTAATTTCTTAGCACGTTTTTTCTCATTTAATAAACTACAAGATTCATTCTCAGCAATTACTTGTATGTTTAATTGTCTTTATTCAAATTCACTCACTCACTCCCCTAAAATTTTACATGTATAAAAAACTCATCGACATATTCCTCTTGATGTTGAGAGTTTAAATCATTTTCATTGTCATTGTTTCAGGGTAGAGAGGTTAAGAGAGAAACACATTTGAGTTAAATTTTTCCACAACAATTTGTGGTTGCAAATCTAGCTTTAAAGATCATTCTAAGTTTTATCTCCTACAGTGCTTGGACATCATTCTAATAACAAATTGGAACATCTTGAGGAAGAAAACATCCTTTATTTCATTGTTAGGTATAATATGCAAAACAATGAGTATGTCCCATAGCTTCAACTCAAAGTATTGATTGGCATACTACGATACTAGAATATTCAAAGAAAAATACCTTATATTTTGTGTCCCATCGAGAACATGGAATTCCCACTTCATTTTCATATAGTTTTGTGTGTGAAGAAACGTTTAAGAAAAAATGGTTGAAATAGAGGCCTTAAAACCATCAAAAGAATAAAGAAGAGAGATGCTTGTTCAATGCAGAGGAATAAAGGCCTAGTAGATTTTGTGCAGACAAAGCTCTCTTTATAATACAAAGACACAAAAAACAATTTGAATAGTACAGAGGATCCATGTTGGTGAAGCGAGTGGGATATAATTTTTTTACTTATGGATAAAATGGTACGAGAGTAGTTGTATCCTTGAGCATGCAACAAATGCTAGAAATTTGAAGAGAACATTACAAACCTTAACATGTGTAAAGGAAGCAAGGAAAAAAATGGAAGACTTAGGAGCTGACAATGTTCATGCTTGAGAAGAGAATGAACACTTGAAGGAGTAGGTTGTAACATCCTCGCTATAATCCTTGGTTTAATTATGCTTAATGTATATATAATGTGTGGCTACAACTAAAGCGATGTATATGTGAATTGTATTTCAATGTTTTAATAATACAATCTGTGATATCAACGGGACAGGGACAAGAGATGGGGGATAAACTAATACACAAGAGAGCGGAGCTTATAATATAATTACTAAGAGGGCTCCAAGGGGAAATTAACCATGTATATTAATCCAACCCATTTTATTAAGTTTGATATTTGTATATGAACCTTCTAATTTCGGATTGATTGTTCTGAATGCTAATCATTGAATACATGTAATAGGGTGGGTGTGAGTGGTCACATCCCAAATTTATTGTGCACATGGGGGTTGAGTACAATCATATTGGTGAAGTGTTTGATTCAAGTAAGAAATACAAAGATGAGTCAATTCGTAGGGGTTGGGTCAACGGTTTTACACAATGAGTTTTTGTAGATGAATAGGAAGGAGAGAGAAATAAAGAGATATTAGAGATGGTGCAACCATGGAGGGATAATTATAGATCATGTTGGATCATATGTAGAGATTTTTGGAGCTTAATATTGAAGAACTAGGTTTTCAAGCCTCAAGAGTGAACTCTTGAGTTAGTTGCACTAAAACAACAAGTGTTATTATTTGTTGGTATTTTTTTCTAGCAACAAGCTCCCTTGAGTTCCAAACTGAGAGATTCCTAGAGAACCATGCTAGAGAGAACCTGATAAATGAATGGGACACCCGAGGGACTAAGATCATTTAATGGGTACATTCCTTGGGTTGGACAGGTTAAGAGGAAGAGAGATGGTGGAAACTTGGGATAGTTGTAGGAAGATGACAATTGATTGAAATTTTTATGAGCTATGAGTGGAATGTGAGAGACCACTCACTTTTACGGATTGCTAGCCTCAACTTGGGGGTGATTGTATGTTGATATTTGGAATCATTAATCTATGGTTGGATGGAACATCTATCCCAAGAAACTCGTTTCACATCTGTTATAAAAGATACATGTTTAATTTGGTTGTTGGGTTATTTTATGAGTTTCATTGCTATGCATGAACTATGTATTTAAGACTCGTTTATATGTTGTTGTAATGAGTTTTTTAATTTCATTTCATGTATATTGTATAATGTTGTAGATGAATCTATTTTTACGGTTATAGATAGTAGCTAAATATGGTCATAATTCATCGTTGAAAGCTACAAGAATTTAATTAGTTAGACAAAATTTCATTTTTGTGAGTTTTATGCATCATAATGTTCCTCAGTTGGGTTGGGGGATGTTACATTATGGCATCATATACTTTTATTTAAACATCACGATTGTATGGGATCGAACAATGAAAACTTGAAAACCTCAATATTGTATTTTTTATCTATGACGAATTTGGAGGAAATAGTGAAAAATCAAAGAGAAATCTCAAAACCCATGAGAAAGGTTTGATTTTAATTACTAATATTTATTTAAAAGGTTTAATGGATCCAATATGAAAATTTGCAAATCCAAATTCAACTTGGAATGGTTTAATTTAGTTTTTTAATGACAGTTGTAGAGTTGCAGGAAGTTTGACGAATCAATGACTGAGATCATGTTTGATCTCGAGATAGACTACCGATATTCCCTTTGATCAATTTCAAATTTGTAATGTTTTTATCATTTTGAAGGTTGATCAAATCAATGAACAAGATTCATTTTTGACCGATAGGTGAAGTTAGAGAATCCACAACTGAGATTTATTTTTGTCATTGGGAAGTTGGGGCCAATTAATGACCATGATTCATTTCAATTTTTTTTCTAAATGAGTCATATAGACGGTCAAATTTCTTCAGTACAGTTGGGATAAGTTCAACGATACAAAATTTCATATTGTCTTGATTGGGATATCGTTGGTCTAGATCAATCAAAGAAATCGTATGAAGAAGTTACAACCAAAACAATAAGGGTAAAATTTTGGCACCTGATTTCTTCTAGAAGGAATAACTCCATGCTCAAATGTTCATTTGGGGCACAAAAGTAGTTGATGGAAATATTATGTTCCATATAAAACAACCATGGATTCAGATTTTGGATCTGGGTATTCAAAAAGGCGTTAGGAATGAAAAAATTCACCTCTAACATACAAGGATAAATTGGGTAAAACAACCTAAACTTCTTCGAACCATAACTTTCATCTTAGAGCTCATATTTGAGAAAACAAGTAGTTGTTGGAAAGGTATTGAGGATTAGAAGACATCTCTTAACCTAAATTTTGATTTAAGTGAAAAATGTTTCTAGAAATTAATAAATATATTTTTGTAACAGTAAATGAGTAGAAACTGCAGCATGTGAATATTGTAACTTTTTACTTAGAACTCAGATTGATGCATGAGTACAATCGTTGGAAATTTTTCACTGAGAGGAATTCATATAAGGAATTATAATTTTAATTTGTGTAATGTTTCCTTCAAAAATTGATTAATAAATCATCTATATTCTAATGGATGAAATGTTTTATGCTATGCATTCTTATAACAATAATTATTACATGCATATTTCTTGTAGAATTAGATGTATAGGAAATCAACTTTGGTTCTTATATGAATACCAAAGTTAAGGAATATTCTTAGAGATATTAGAGCTATATGGAAGAGATCAGAGGTTTACATGTTAGCATGGAGAATGTTGAGACATAGTCAAATGGTAGAAGAGGTAGGAATGAGCGTGTAACTATGAGAAGCCTGCATAGAGAAGTGCATAGATATAGAGATAATAATGAAAGGATTATGAAGGATAAAGAAGAGATACTTCATATCTTAAACATGTTGCATAAACAATTCAACAAGGACTCTGGAACTAAGAAATCAACTAGTGCTAGACAAGTGTCATTATATATATCCCATAAAAAAAGGAATTATCATGGAAATCATAGGAATTCTAGAAGCATGAGTAGATGCCATCATTCCACAAAGAAATCCACTATAATAACTCATGCAATTTCAGGGCCATGGAGCATCCCAAGTGTGTCTCTTATTCAGAGGAAAAGAAGAAGGTCTAAGGAAGAAATCTTGGAAGGTGAGCTCAATAATATCAAGCCACCAATTTTCAATGGTGATCATAGGAAAGGAGAATATTTTGAGGCCTTGTCATTGGAAATGAAAAAATATTTCCAGTGGCATGATTACCCCTCTCGGGTAGAAGCTAGAATTTCCACCTACAACTTGCAAGAAAAGACAACCATGTGGTGGGATTAGCTTAAGCAAGAAAAGATACTTGATGACAAGAGGATATAATGGAGGCAGTTCAAAGGATATTTCCAAGAGAAATATTTTTCCAAGCATTATTATGGAAGAAACATGAAAGATTTATTTGAGCTCAAGTTGGGAACTATGACAAGGGACGGGTATGAGAAGAGGTTATTTGATTTTTTTAAGTTTGTTGACTTCATCAAGGATGAGAAGGTAAAAATACAAAGGTTTCTAAGTGGGTTACGCTCCTTCTATAGCGACAAGATTCAATATGATAACCCCAAGACTTTGGAGGAAACCATAAGGAGACAAAGGCATATTTATTAGTAGAGAAAGCGAAGGCCAATGTTCCAAAAGGATTGGAGTGACATAATGAAAGGGAAAAAGGATCAAAGGAAGAAAGATTTTAAGACACCCTTTTTTCAGGAATAACTCCCAATAAAATCAACAACATCAATCATCCTAAAATGAGCACAATATTGTTGATTCATTTGGGAAAAGGTCAAGGAAACAACTTGTAGAATGTTGGGGGTGTGAGGGAAATCACCTATATAGGGAAATCCCTCTCAAAGGAGAAAGAATGAGGATTGTACACAACATTTAGGAGGATGAAACAATGGAAGACATGGGAGGAATCATTCCAAGGATTTATGAAGCTTTGGAAAACAATCAAGTTGAATATAAATCTCCCATGATTGAAGTGGAAGGTAAGATTGATAGCTAGCCCATAGAAATTTTAATTGATTCTGGATCTAGACATAGTTACATAAATGCTGACATTGTTGAAATATTTCACTTGCAAAGGATTAAGAACAAGAAATATCGGTTAGTTCAGTTAGCCACAAGTGTTAAGAGTAAAATCAATGAGTTGTTTAAATATTGTCTAATAGACATGAATGGAATCAATACAGAGGTAGATATAAACATCATACCGTTGGGTTCATATGATTGTCTTACTGGCATGGATTGGTTCGAAAAACACAATGCTTTACTATACTATTACAACAAGACAATCACATGTATTGATATATAAGGGAAGCAAGGAAAAATTCAATGCATTCCAAGAGCTGTAGTTGTTAGAGAGATTTCCACTATGCAGTTGAAAAATAGTTTCAAGAAGGAATGTTTGATTTTTGCAGCCCATGTGGAATAGGAAACCAAATATGAAGTGGAAAGCATTGAATACCATATGGTATTGAGGGATTTTGAATATGTTCTTAGAAAAATCCAAATATTTCCACCAAAGAGAGACATTGATTTCTCTATTGATTTGGTGCAAGGAGTTTCCCCAATGTCCAAGACAAATTAAAGAATGTGAATACTAGAGTTAAAGGAGTTGCATATGTAACTTGAATAATTGTGAAAGAAGGGGCACATACGCCCAAGTGTGTAACCTTTGGGATCCTCAATTATTTTTGTGAAGGAGAAAGATAGAACCTTAAGGTTGTGTATTGATTTCAAATAGCTAAATAAGCTCACCATAAAGAAAAAACATCATTTCCAAGAATTCATGTTTTGTTTGATCAACTGAAAGGTGCATAATTTTTTTCAAAGATTGATTTGAGATCAGGTTTTGATCAAGTAAGGATAAAATAAAAAGACATCAACAAGATGACATTCGAGACAAAAGACATGCATTATGAATTCATGGTATTACCCTTTGGACTATAAAATGCCCCAACAATTTTTATGTGTCTAATGAATGGATTGTTCACGGAGTACCTGGACAAGTTTGTAATTGTGTTCTTGGATGATATATTCATGTAATCTAATTCAGAAGAGGAACATGAGAAACATTTAAGAATGGTGTTGCAAGTTGTAAGAGAGCATAAATTTCATTTTAACTAAGTAAATACATATTTTATCAAAATAAGATTTACTACTTAGGCATATCATTCATGGGTCTTTCCCATTGTACTAAACATTCATAAAAGGATTTTCAAATATTGCAAGTCCAATCACTTCTTTGAAAAAGAAGGGAGTGAAGTTTGAATGGACTTTCAAGTGTAAAGAGAGTTTTTAGCGGCTTAAAGACATCTTTAAAAATGTTCCAATATTGAAGAATGCAGATCTGAATGAATATTTTTATGTGTGCACTAATGCATTCAAGCAATGGCTTGGTGGATTCCTTATTCAAAAGGATCATGTGGTATGCTATGATTCCATAAAATTAAAGGGGCATAAGAGGAAGTATACTACCCATGACCTGGAATTAGCATCAATTGTACGTGCATTAAAAATGTGGATATATTACCTCATGGGTAAGAAATTTGAGCTAAGGATAGACCTCTATGGTTTGAAACATTTGTTTGGACAACCAACACTAAACGCATGACAAACTACATGGCTTGAATTTCTTAGTGAATGTGACTTTCAAATTAAGAATATAAAGGGAAAGGAAAATCAAGTGGTTGATGCACTCAAGAAGACATCTCATGAAGTGAATATTGAAACCATGATCACGTACGGGACAGATCTGGAAGACAAAATTATTGCAATAGAAAATTTAGTTAAGCATTATATAAAACTAAAAGAAACATTACAACAAGGTAATTTTCAGTAGAAGTTTAATTATTATGAGCCAAAAGAAGATGAAATTATGTTGTACGAAGGAACATTATATGTGTTGAAATCGAGTGAGCTGAAAAATGTAGTTCTGAAGGAAATGCATAATGTGCCATATGTTAGGCACCTGAGATATCAAAAGACAATTACAGTTGTAAGAAGCCAATATTTTTTGCCAAGAATGAAGAAGGAAATTGTAATGTCCCCTCTGTTACGACTAGGAAAGCGAAACATAACAGGTAAATATTTTTTCTCAATACGAATTTAACGTCAACAATATAAATCATAACAACACAAATCAATCAAATAATAATTAAAGGAATTACAAGAATCTCCTCATCATAATCAAATAATGTTGTAGCATTGCACTCTTGCACAAACTAAGCGAACTTATTCTTTGAGGAGACTTGCGTGCAAGTGATTCGGGTCATTATACAATTGGTTGTTTTGATTATGATTATGAAATATTGTGGATTTGATGATATGTTATTTTTTTAATTTACATGGATAGGTGTTACTAGCTAGGTTCTCCTGAGTGTGTAGGAATCTGGATGTTGAGGATGTCGAGGCATCGATGAAACCCCTTGGACTCCAGATCGAGTCAGGAACTGTATTGTTAGGGTTTGAATGTTGTTGATGTGACATATGTACATATGATTAGATATTATGATGTTGATTGCTATTGCTGACATGATTCATTGATGGATGTAGGCTGAAAATAGTTTGCCGACGTGACTCACATTTGGAGTAAAGGGGTCATGCATGACAACCAAAGACATTGGGGGAGAGGTGTGCTAGCAACCCTGCCACAACCAACTAGCACTCCCACCATGGCTCAAATTGTAGGTTAGGGATTACCTAGATCGAGAAGACCCAGGATTCCCTGAGGGTATACTATGACATTCACTCACGATGATTCTAAGGGACACTCAATAAAGCAGGGTCCTTATTCCTTAGAGGCCCTTAGTCTCCCACAAGATCACCTGACATAGTATTGACTCCAGGGGTTTGACGTCTACCAAATTCAGTCAAGAGGCAAGTGGCACCCTTGGAGCACGTAGTGCGTCTTGAAGGGCACGTCGCGCAAAGAAAATAGAAAGAGGTGAGTGGCACCCTTGGATCACATAGTGCATCCTAAACGACACTTCACGATTTTAACTAGTAAGTTAATAAACCTAGTGTCTAGAAAACTATGCCTACTTAGGACCTGGTCGGCCTTAGAATGAATGATGTGATAAGTAAAGTTTAATAACTAATATTTCCCTTCAAAACTATTGCCAAGCCTAGTGAATTGAAAACCTAGGTTTGAGTAGAGCCTTAGAACAAAAAAAAAACAAAAACTAATTAGACATAATAGGAAGGGGGTAAAGAAAATTCAAGCTTTAATAATTAAAGTAGAAATTTTAATAAAGGTTTAATTAATAAAAGGGGTATTGGTTGTTTTTGTCTAAACCTGCTAATTATGAACTTAGTTATAAAAAGGGGAAACTCTAAGAAAAAGGAAAAAAATTAAATAAAAGGGGGAAACCTAAGGAAAAGGGGAAACTTAAAGAAAAGCGAAAACTTAAAGAAAAAGGGGAATGTCTAACATAAATCTAGCCTTTGCAACTTTCTATTTATGAACTCAACTAGGATTTAAGTAAGGCATCAGTCATTTAAGAATTGTAAGGGAATAATGTGACACCGAGGAGTGGTTTTAGTAACCCTTTTAGGTGGGTGAGGGGAATAGAAAATTTTAATTAATTAATTAATAAAATTGATTTTTTGGTGCAACTAGGGGATCGGGCGACATGTGTACGGGGGAGGATTTTAGAAATTAATTAAATGAAAAAGGAATCTAATGAGGGTTTTGGGAAACTAATGACTAATAAAACTCTATAAAACAGAATGGAGGAGGAGTGTGGATCACATTTGGCTTGTGTAACATTACACTGCCAAATTTTATCTTGACTGAGTTTTTTTTGTGGGAGTTGGGATACCCGTCTCGGGTAACGAGTGGTAGCTTGACATTGCGATGTGAGTTGGTTGCTAGCATTCCTGGTATTTTGCGCATGGACCCTTTGTAGCTCGGGGGGCTCAAGGGGAAGAAGAGTACCCCTAGCATTGGCTGGGAGGTACCGGTGAGGTCACATTGGTTGGAAAGTGGGAGATGGATGGACCGTGCGTGGGACAATGACTTCGGATCATTCACATTTGGTTGTGGTACGCATGTGTATATTTGTATTAAATGGTAGTTAAATTCCCTGTATATGAATCTCTCTAACATCGAAAGCACGCGCATGTCACTGTGTTATAAATTTAGTTAATTTTCTGTCCTGGCAATTTACGCTTATGAAATTTGGTTGAACGGTAGTTAAATTATGTTCATGTGCCTTCAGTTAAGGTACTTCTATTGTGTTAAAGTTTATGTTTTATTTAGCATAATACTATCCAGAGATTTCATTTTTCTTTCAACAAATTTGTCTTGATGAGCCCAACATTTTATTGTCAGAGAATTCAAAGTTATCCCAACCTTATGCTCACTATACCTCTGATTTGATTTCCAATGCTGAACCCAACTCTGCATGAAAATGATTTCTCTGTTCTTCTTCTTTTTTTTTTAATACAAGGAAAAATTGTGTTTTATATTCTATTTCTTTATCCTTTAAGTTATTAGTTCCTGCCTGAGCAGTCGGCCAGGAACCAAATCGACTATATTTCACTACGGTGTTAAATATTTAGATTCAAATGGATTTCTTTCATGTGCATGGATAATAAGTGTAGGATAATTTATCTGCCTATCAAGGAATTCTCTCATGGGCATTTATTCCCTCAGCCTCTACGATTATTGTGATTTACTCTCTGCATTTAGTGTTTAATTTTCTCAGCAAATCCATTTCTTGTATAGAAAAAATATCTCTTCATTGCTCTTGGATTAATGTTGTTTTTACTCTGTGCATTTCATTTTCAATTTTCCCAGCAAATCCATTGCTTGTACAACGGAATTTCCTCTTCATTTCTCTATGATTATTGTGTTTTACTCTCTGCACATTTTGTCTCCCAGGCTTAGCCTCAAGCTCACCCTCACCTTTTTTCCATCATAAAAACTTTTTCCTTCTTCCTATATTGTACGTCAAGGGGGAATGATGATCTGTTCTTCAGAAAGATCTTTTTGATCCATTCCTTAATGGCACTGGTAGTGGACTCTAGTGATCTACCATTAATATACACCTTAAAAATACTTTCCCTTATTTTCAATGGTCACTTGACGGGAAACCACCATGAATGGATTTGGATTGGAATCACCCCTATAGTTCAGAGTTCCACTTGGCAACTTTGTTTCCCATTTCTTCGACCCAAAACTATAACTTCTCTCGGCTACTAGTTTTATGTTTTCTTGTTGTATTTTCAATTGGAATGTTGATTAATGTGTTTAAATCTGTGTGTTTCTATTGGTTATTATCAGTGAATCATGTTCATGGGTTCTTTTAATTCGAGACAAAATCCCCCTTCTTCAACTAATCATGAATTTCATTTCATCTTTGGTTTTTAATTTTTTTTAAATCAAATCTCAGATACAAGTTTTTGTTGTCCATTGACGCATATTTTGGGTGAAGCTTTGAAAACGGACTCGATGAAGAATTTAGTTATTGTTTTTATTTAATGAAATTGTTGAAATGGTTGTGTTGATTACTTTGGAATTATTTGATTTTGGAATAGGTATGGTGTGGGACTGATTTTGGCAATTTCTTTTACCGTCATTAAGCCTTAATTCCATATTTTACATTGATTCTTAGAAATCAACCCTTTTTACCTCTGAATGAGAGTAATTCGAGATACACTGATACAACCCTTTTTTCCCATTTACTTTGGAAGCTTACACTTGTAAACAACGTTGTAGATGACCACGTGGATTATGGAGAGCTAAATTACATGGTTAGATGCGATTATTGTTGTATTATTATGTTAAGTAATTTTTTCAGTCTTTGATTTAGAAGTGGCTTGCACAGAATCCATAGGAGCATTGTTTCTTCTTGATGGTTCATGATTAGACCAGCTAAATATTTTTTGGGTATTTGGATTCAACACAGAATGTTCACTTCCTTTCTATTCATGTTGTTTCAATAGTTTAAATGTTTTCAACATATATGGGAATGAACTGTCATACACATTTTGTAATGTTTTTATACCAATTTGAACTGGTTATGTTACTTAGGTTATGTACCTCATATGAACTTTATGTACATTATATATACAAGTTATGTGATATATTGTGATTTGTATTTTTGAGAAGTTTTGACAATGATTATGTCCATAAGGAAGTATATGTTTCGAATGTATGTCTAGTGAAGAGACCAAGTATCAGGCTTTCAAAGATTTCTAACAAATAATTATTTACATGATGGTATCCTAATGGTCTTTGCATAAGATGATTGTGTTTTATTTTCATCCAGATTATAATTTGAAAAATTTATAAGTAAAAAAATACCAACTTAGAAGTGTATGCGAGATAGTAAATATCAGTTCTTAATTACATGTTGAATGATGAATTGTTTTTCCTCTTTAAATCATGATTGACCCTCAATGAAACTTATCTTAGGAAATTGTTATCCCAAGATTTTACCTATGAGTGGATCCTTTTTAATTTAAATCTTTAATTCATTAAATTGTGTAAATGGATGTTAACAATGTTCATCATTAATTTGAGGTGTCACTCCATATTTCTTAGTGACTCCATTAATGTTTTAGAAGGAATAATTCCATCATATTTTATCTTACCAACGTGGTTACAATTTAATAGGTGGAAGAATCCTATGGTAAATAGAATTGTGCCTCAAGTTGGTTATTGCTAGATAGATGGTGTATGGTAGATAACTTTTGTGCCCTCATAAATTTAAGGTTAATCAAAGTATTGTCTAATATTAGATTATCTAGTGGTGTGCAGCGAAAGGAAACTAATGTTCGGCTAATGTTATTTACTTGTGTACCATGCATTGCATATTCTTTGATTGTTAATTCTCGCTCGCAATGAAGGTTCATTTCACGTGTGTCGGTTGGTGCTACTGCGTTTGTTTTATTGAGGATTGTATTTTAGCTTGTAGGCATTGTCTTTCTTTTGTCATGAGGGTAGTCATTTTATTTTGGTCTAATTGATTTTTGTAGGTTTCATGCAGTTGCATAATGTGCTAGTATGTTGGGTCATTGTTGTATGTTGTCTCATTTGCATGTGTTGTGTTTGTCATCAAGTAGTGTTGATTAATTGTTGTCGTTATTGATTTCTTGCTAAAAAAAATAAAAAAAATGCACTTGCTTTGCATCACATGTAGTCATAATGACGGGGGTCGTTACATATGGTATCAGAGTTGGTTCGACCTGCAACTTGGTATCACTACGACTTCTATTGATTTGATAATTGATTATAATGTTGCTAATTAAGTAGACTTGTATTCGTACAGGTAATCATGGTTAGAAGACGTCGCGGAGGTAGACGACGGGGTGCTAGGGGATGCGAGTGATGGCCCGAGTAGCATGCATGCCTAGAGGGTCTAACCCCTAGGGAGACGTACAGGTTATTATGCAGGAACAAATAGTTGTGGGTGATGTGTTTGGGATGATGAGGTTCTTTCAGCAGATGTTTGAGGCACTGATCATCCGTTTGGATAGAGATGAGGCCAGGGCACCGACACCCCCTGAGGGTCCACTGCACGCTACGGTTGATATTGTTAGCATTCACCGCAAACTCAAGATGGTCAAATTTTGTGAGTTATTTGGTTCCTCGAATGACACAGTCATCAAGGCATGGTTTGAGAATATGGCGATGTTCTTTGCACTTCAAGAATATACCTCCAACATGAAGGTTTGTATGGTAATGTTTCAACTGATGGGGGGTGCTCTTCTATTGTGGAAGATGCTCCTACCGCAATTGAACATGGTCATTGAAGACTTGTCATGGGAATTGTTCAAGGAATAGTTCCAGGAGAGGTATCTATTTGAGGAATTCATTGAACATCATATCAACGAGCTCAATTCATTGCGATAGTGCACTCGTATGGTTCCTGAGTATGAGGCCCATTTTATGGAGTTCCTTTAGTATGATCCGCACCTGAATACTGAGAAACTTAAGGTCAAAAGGTTTTTGTTTGGCCTTAATGACAACATTTGTGCACAGGTTAGGATTCAGATGTCTCAAACCTTGCATGATGTTTTCCAGAAGGCCCTCGTAGTAGAGGAGGATCAAGACTCCAGTGAAACCATAGGGGCAGGTGTCATTTGGTGCGCAGCAACATCAGAAACCAGCTAGATGTTCACCAAGATATCATGGCTTCCAGAGAGGATCCACTTTCACTACACCTCGACGAATAGCACCTCAGCAACAGACTCCTTAATGAGGACCACAACACCATAAGTAGCATCGACCGCAGCAACAACAGTTTAGGCATGTTCAGTAGAATAGACCACGGTTCTAGGCCTGTGGGCTGTGATATTTTACTTTGGGTATTAGGAGTAATCGACCGAAGAAAGGGTGTTGGACATGTGGGGAGCCACATTACCAACGTGACTACCTAGTCGAGAGGACTAGAGCATTTGGATGAGCTAGACGCACTACCATGGGAGATTTGGGCAAGGCCCATTAGATTCATGCAGTGGTGACTAACCACCAAGAAGAGCACCAGTCGATTGTGCTTGAGACATTAGGTATCATCCCTGACCAGACCCTTAGTACTGATAGATCCAGGTGCTACAAAGATTTTTATTTCTGGTGCAACGCTAAAAATAATTAAGGTAAAGGTAGTCAAACAGGACGAGTTTAGATTTGTAGAAATGGATTTAGGTGCCAAACAAAATGTTGGAGGGAAGGTTATGGGTTGTAGCCTTAACCTAAGAGAGTTTGTCATAAGGGAAAACTTGTACGTCATGATCTTAGGGTCTTATGACATCATGATTGGTATGGACTAGTTGGAATCACATGAGGCGATACTCAATTGTAAGACAAACTGATTGATGGTTAGGTAGCTAGAGAGGTAGTAGGGGGGTCTAGAGGGACCATAATGATAATAGTGGAGGCCATTCAATGTAAGGTGGACTAGGTCCACTATATTATTAAATAAGGCCCTCTATGGTAGTTATAAATAATAAATGGGCAGTAAGAAATAATAAATGTAAGAGGACTTCTTAGAAGATTCTACTTCTAGAAGATTCCTCTTATAGACTGTTCTTAGGTGATGGTAGCACTATATAAAAGGGTTCAAGAAATGTTATGGGATATTAAGAGAAGTAGTGTATTATTATTTGTACCTCAATAGGAGGATGCCCCCTCGAAGAGGCAAGTGAACAGGAGAGGATCCCTTCCATAATAGGATTCATTGTATGTTGTTGCCCTACCCTAGGGGTTTGATAGTAATAAAAGAGATTTTGCATATTTTTTTTTATATCTATTGTGGTGATTTTGTATTCATTTATTTGGTTCTTAATAATTTTTATCAGAGCACTTTCCTTGGCAAACATTGTGAGCAAATATTTTTTATTTTTTGCATATTTTGTTTTCGGAGAAGAAAAAAGAGGGCCACAACATTCCACAAAATTTCGGTATATTTATATGAAAATTTTTCAGAAACAGGCTGTATATCAGATTTCCTCTTAGAAAAATACCCAATTTGAAATTTTTTTTGTCTAAAATGGAGTCCTAGAAGTCAAGATATTGAAGTTTTAAAATATGCAAATTTTTAGGGTTTTTCTGTAGATGACGGTGTGATTTTTTTATTTTTTGTAGCAGCTGGAGGCCGAATTTGACCAAACAAATTACATATATGAGTTCCTCTTACAACTTCACCCAATTTAAAGAACAAATCATCTGAAACAGAGTCTGGTAAGTGAAGTTACAAGCATTTTAAATTCAATAGTTTTTTAGGGTTTTTTCAGAAAACACCACAATTTTTTGCAGTAATTTATTGTTCTATTTTTTGTGTTTTTTCATGATGGCCATGGGATTTAAGAGTTCATAAATTTTCATAGGATGCTCATTTGGATATTTATTCTCAAGCCCTGAAATAAATTCTACATATTACTGAAGAATTCAAAGCCCAATTGTTTGATGCATTTAATGACAGATTCGATAACTTTGTAGATGGCCTCACAGATGGCCTCACAGATGGCCTCATAGACGACCTCAATGATAGTTTTCATAGTATTCAAGATTCATTGGATAGCATGTAGTATAGATTTCTTATGGCGGACCTTAGGGATGAATATAATCAAGAAATATATGTTTCGTATGATTTTGAGGCCAATTGCAATGATTGGTATATGAATAGTTGTCATTTCTGGGATGACAACCACTTCCATATTTTATTTGATGACTCTACTCCACCCTATGTAGAGAAAATCAATTTCCCACATCAAGATCTAGTTATGATTACCAGCGTCCATCTTGCATATTCTACAATGGTATTGTTCCTTACACATTCAACATCGACCCTTTCCCACTATGTGGCCTGATATTATTATTTGGATCCACATGATAGGTGTCAGTATTGGGAGCATCATTTTCAGTTGGTTATTGGGTGTCAATATCTTCCATGTGGATTTCACATGAGCACTTTGAAAGGATACCTTGGCTTACAATGGCGGTTGAACTACTTCAGAATGGTGGGTTTGATTTCTCAATGAGACCCCAGTTCTTTATTCTATTTCATCACTATTGTTCACACTTATCCATGGGACCCTGGTTCTCTAGTCTACTTCAGCACTATGGTCCAGACTTATCCATGGCACCCTGGTATATGGTTGTACCTCAAGCATTCAATATGATGCTTTCATAAGGGGATGGAATGTTAGGTATCTAGAGAGGTAGTGGGGGGTCCCAGAGGGCCCATAATGATAATAGTCGAGGCCATTTAATGTAAGGTGGACTAGGTCCACTATATTATTAAATAAGGCCCATTCTGGTAGTTAGATATAATAAATGGGTAGTAAGATATAATAAATGTAAGAGGACTTCTTAGAAGGTTCTACTTCTAGAAGATTCCTCCTCTAGAATGTTCTTAGGTGATGGTAGCACTATATAAAGGGGTTCAAGAAATGTAATGGGATATGAAGAGAAGTATTGTATTGTGAGTTGTATATCAATAGGAGGATTCACCCTCGAAGAGGCAAGTGAACAGGAGAGGATCCCTTCCATAATAGGATTCATTTTATGGTGTTGACCTACCCTAAGGGTTTGATAGTAATAAAAGAGATTTTACATATTTTTATTTTATATCTATTGTGGTTCTTTTTTATTCTATTCTTTGGTTCTTAAAAATTTGTATCAAAGCACTTTCCTTCACAGACATTGTGGGAAAATATTTTTTATTTTTTCATATTTTGTTTTCGGAGAAGAAAAAAGAGGGCCGCGAAATTCCAGAAACTTTCGATATATTTATGTGAAAACTTTGCATAAAAATGTTGTATATCTGAGTTCCTCTCATAAAAACACCCAAGTTGAGAAACAAAATCATCTGAAATGGAGTCCGAGAAGTCAAGATATTGAAGTTTTAAAATCTATAATTTTTCAGGGGTTTTTTTCGCGGATAACGCCGTGATTTTTTATTTATGTAGCCGCTGGAGGATGAATTTGCCCAAACATATTACAAATATGAGTTCCTCTCACAATTTTACCCAATGTAAAAAAATAAACATCTGAAACGGAGCTCGGGAAGTGAAGTTATGAGCATTTTAAATTCAATAGTTTTTCAGGGTTTTTCTAGAAAACGCCGCGATTTTTTGCAGTAACTTATTTTTCTATTTTTTGGATTTTTTCATGATGGTGACGGGACTGAAGAGTTCATAAATTTTCATGGGAATCTCATATGGCTATTTCTTCTCAAACCCTCAAATAAATTCTACATATTACTGAAGCATTCAAAGCCCAATTGTTTGACGCATTGAATGATAGATTGGATGACTTTTTAGATGGCCTCACAGATGGCCTCATAGACGGCCTCAATGATAGTTTTCATAGTATTCGAGATTCATTGGATATCATGCAGGATAGATTTACTATGGTCTACCTCATGGATGAATATAATTAAGAAATATATTTTTCGTATGATTTTGAGGCCAATTGCGATGATTGGTATATGGATAGTTGTAATTTTTGGGATGACAACCACTTCCATATTTTATTTGATAACTCTACTCCACCTTATGTAGAGAACATAAATGTCCCACATCAGGAGCTAGTTATGATTACCAGTGCCCATCATACATATTCTACAATGGTATTGTTCCTTCCAGATTCAGCGTTGACCCTTTCCCACTATGTGCCTAGATATTATTATTTGGATCCACATGATAGGTGTCAGTATTGGGAGCATCATTTTCAGTTGGTTATTGGGTGCCGATATCTTTTGTGTGGATTTCACATGAGTACTTGGACATGGGACTCTGTCTTACAATAGTGGTTGAACTACTTTATCATGGTGGCTTTGATTTCTCAATGGGACATTGGTTCTCTAGTTTACTTCATCACTATTGTTCACACATATCCATGGAACCCTAGTTCTCTAGTCTACTTCAGCACTATGGTCCACAGTTATCAATGGGACCCTAGTATATGGTTGTACATAAAGCATTCAGTACAACTCTTTCATAAGGGGATGAAATGTTAGGTAGCTAGAGAGGTAGTGGGGAGGCCCAGAGGGCCCATAATGATAATAGTGGAGGTCATTCAATGTAAGGTGGACTAGGTCAACTATATTATTAAATAAGGCCCACTGTGGTAGTTAGATATAATAAATGGGTAGTAAGGTATAATAAATGTAAGATGACTTCTTAGAAGGTTCTACTTCTAGAAGATTCCTCCTCTAGAATGTTCTTAGGTGATGGTAGCACTATATAAAGGGGTTCAAGCAATGTAATGGGAT
>JZKD02S1979823.1:235169-246866 GCA_000966675.3 Picea glauca
GGTAGGTCGTTCTCGTTTTGTGGTTGTTCCTTTAGATAATGTTGAACTTGGGTGTTCGTTGCCAGAGTCCTTGACGCACGCCTTCCGTAAGGGGCGCATTCGTACTTCCCATTTATGTCGTACTTGATTTTATTCAGTTGGTTGCTTGATCTACTTGTGTCGGGCGGGATGTAGACACCTCCATGCTCCTCAGAACAGTCGCCAGCCCTGAGACCTTGAATGGTTAAATACGATGGGAAACCGGGCTTGAGCGTTGCTTATGTGTCTTGGAGGTCCTAACCTTGCAGGGTAGGACGGGCGGGTAGTCAGTCGTATTCAGCAGTCAGTTTTGCTTGTCGTTAAATGTTGCGTTGTGCACCTTTGCCTATGGTCTTAGTTGTTGTAGATACTCGTCGTGTGCTTTGGCTTCTTGCAATGAACACCGTGGTCGAGTCTTGTTGGATGTCAAGGGGCGACATAGAGTCAAGTATGTTTTTACTTCTACACGCGCGCACACACCGTAAACACAAAAAAAAATAAAAATTTGCACCTGTGTACTAGAATGGTTGTCGTAACGAGGCGGTTCGTTACAATTCATCTCTCTAATGTCGAAAGAATGCATGTGTCACAATGTTAAAAATTTAGTGAATTTTTTGTCCTGGCAATTTACGCTTGTGAAATTTGGTTGAAGGGTAGTTAAATTGTGTTCCTACACCTTCATTTAAGGTACTTCTATTGTGTTAAAGTTTATGTTTTATTGAGCGTAATACTATCCAAAGATTTCATTTTTATTTCAGCGAATTTGTCTTGATGAGCCCAACGTTTTATGGTTAGAGAATTCAACTTTATCCCAGCCTTATGCTCATTGTACCTTTGATTTGATTTCCAATGGAAAATCCAACTTTGAATGGAAATGACTTCTCTGCATTTTTCTTATTGTTTTTAATACAAGGAAAAATTGTGTTTTATCTTATGTTCCTTTATCCTTTAAGTTATTAGTCCATGCCTAAGCAGTTGGCTAGTACCCGACTTGACTATCATTCACTCCGATGTTAAATATTTAGATTCAAATTCCATGCTTTCCTATGCATGGATAATAAGTGTGGGATAAATTCTCTTCTGAGCAAGGAATTCTCTCCTGGGAGTTTATTCCCTCCTTAGCCTCTATGATTATTGTGATTTACTCTCTGCATTTCATTTTTTATTTTCCCAACAAATCCATTTCTTATACAACAAAAATACCTCTTCATTGCTCTACAATTAATGTTGTTTTTACTCTCTGCATTTCCTTTTCAATTTTCCCAGCAAATCCATTGCTTGGACATCAAAATTTCCTCTTCATTACTCTGCAATTATTGTGTTTTACTCTCTGCACATTTTATCTCTCAGGCTCACCCTCAGGCTCATGCTCACCTCTGTTCCATCATCAAAATGTTTTCCTTCTTTCTGTACTATATGTCAAGGGGGAATGATCATATTTTTGATCCATTCCTTAATGGAACTAGCAGTGGACTCTAATGATCTACCATTAAAATACATCTTAAAATACTTGCCCTTATTTTCAATGGTCGCTTGACGGGAAAACACCATGAATAGATTTTAATTGTAATCACCCCTATAGTTCAGAGTTCCACTTGGCAACTCTGTTGCACATGTCTTCGAGCCAAAAATATAACTTCTCCCGGCTACTAGGTTTATGTTTTCTTGTTGTATTTTGAATTGGAATGTTTATTAATGTGTTTAAATCTATGTGTTTCTGTTGGTTATTATTAGTGAATCATGTTCATGGGTTATTTTAATTTGAGATGAAATCCTCCTTATTCAACTAATCATGAATTGTGGTTCATCTTTGGTTTTTGACTATTTTTAAATCATATCTCAAATACAGGTTTTTGTCATCCATTGACGCAGATTTTGGGTGAAGCCTTGAAAATTGGCTTGATGTAGAGTTTACTTATTGCTTTTATTTAATTAAATTGGTGAAATGTTTGTACTATTTATTCCTTTGGAATTATTTTATTTTGGAATGGGTATGACGTGGGAAAGATTTTGGCAATTGATTTTACCGACATTAAACCTTAATTCTAGATTTTACATTGACGCTTAGAATGCAACCCTTTTTTACCTCTAAATGAGAGTGATTCGAGATACACCGATACAACCCTTTTTTCTTGTTTAATGTGGAATATTACACTGTTCAACAACATTTTAGATGACCACATGAATTATGGAGAGTTAAATTACATGGTTATATGTTATTATTGTTGTATTACTATGTTAAGTAATTTAGAAGTGGCTTGCATAGAATCCATAGGAGCATTGTTTCTTCTTGATGGTTCATAATTAGATGAACTAAATCTTTTTCAGGTATTTGGATTCAACATAGAATGTTCACTTCCTTTATATTCATGTTATTTCAATAGTTTAAATGTTTTCAACTTATATGGGAAGGAATTGTCATATAGATTTTGTAATGTTTTTATACCAATTCAAACTAGTTATGATACTTAGGTTAGGTACCTGATATGAACTTTATTTACGTTATAGATATGAGTTATGTGATATCTTATGATTTGTATTTTTGATAATTTTTGAAAACGATTATGTCCATAAGGAAGTATATGTTTAGAATGTATGTCTACTGAAGAGACCAATTATGAGGCTTTCAAAGATTTCTAACATAGAATCGTTTACAGGATATTCTCCTAATGGAATATGCATAAGATAATTGTGTTTTATTTTCATCTAGATTATAATTTGCAAAATTTATAAGTAAAATAATACCAACTTAGAAGTGGATGCGAGATAGTAAATATCGGTTCTTAATTACATGTTGAATGATGAATAGTTTTTCCTCTTTAAATGATGATTGACCTGTAGTGAAACCTATCTTAGGAAATGGTTATCCCAATATTTTACCTACGATTGGATCCCTTTTAATTTAATTCTTTAATTCATTAAATTGTGTAAATGGATGTTAATAATGTTCACCATTAATTTGAGGTGTCACTCCATCTTGCTTAGCGAGTCCATTAATGTTTTACAAGGAATAATTCTATCATATTTTATCTTACCAATGTGGTTACAAGTTAATAGGTAGAAGAATCCTATGGTAAATAGAATTGCACCTCAAGTTGGTTATTGTTGGATAGATGGTGTATGGAAAATAAGTTTTGTGCGCTCATAAATTTAAGGTTAACTAAAGTATTGTCTAATATTAGATTATCTAGTGGTGCGCAGTGAAAGGCCACTAATGTTTGGCTAATGTTATTTAATTGTATATCATCCATTGTTGATTCTTTGATTGCTAATTATTGCTCGCATTAAAGGTTCATGTCACGTGTGTCTGTTGGTGTTGTTCTGTTTTTTTGATTCAGGATTGTCTTTTACCTTCTAGGCATTGTCTTGCTTGTGTCAGGTGGGTAGTCACTTTATTTTGGTCTGATTGATTTTCATAGGTTTCGTCGAGTTGAAATATGTGCTAGTATGTTGGGTCATTGTTGTATGTTGCCTAGTTTGTGTGCGTTGTGTTCATCATCAAGTAATGTTGATTAATTGTTGTCGTTATTTATTTATTGCTAAAAAATAAAAATAAAACAATTACACTTGCTTTTCATCGCATGTAGTCGTAACGATGGGGGCCGTTACAAATTTCACAACTGACGCATCAACAAATTAGTAACGCCATAAATCACACATCATCGTATTTTAATAATGACACATAATCAACAAATATTATGAAAGGCAATGCAATATCAACTCATCACAATCGACTAGAATCATCAATACTTTTAATTGCTCAACTCATCATATGAAGATAGTCATCAAATAACACAAGGGTAACATGAGATGATGTAACAATAACATGAAGATAACATCAATAATACATAAGGATACTACCCGCTAAACCTACCCTACAAGGTCAAGGCCTCCAGGACACATAAGCAATGCTCAAGCCCAGTTTCCAATTGATTTTAACCATTTAAGGTCTCAGGGTTGGCAAATTTTATGAAGAATAATGGGGTGTCTACATCCCACTAACAAAATCAAGTCCAAACTAGCTATGCTAAATCAACAACATCAACGATAATAAATGATGCAATAGTGTTCTAATAACCATTCACAAATCACAAAAAGTCCTAGGCGCAAGAGAATTTAATAACTAAATCAATCATACAATGACATAAGTTAAGGCACAAGTAATCATCTTTATTTATTTTCAAGGTGCAAAAGCATACATCTATTTATTCAAGGTGCGACAATTTACTACAAACATGCATCATTATCAATTCCACAAATTCTACCATGAAGCATTCCAACATATATCACAATTAACTAGATCATCAATCTCACCTAATCATCAATTTCCAGATACAACATATTATTCTATCACCCTTAAAATATTCAACGATAAAGGAAGTGCATGAGCAAGAGAGTATCACAATGAATAATGTATCAAGCGCATAATAAGATCTAACTTGAGTAGCTTAACTATTCATTTTCATAATAAGGATATCTTCTAGGAGTGTGTAAGGAGAAGCATATGTACAATTTCATTAAGATCCCCAAAAGAAGATCAATACAATATCAATTCCACTTTCTCATTTTATATCCGAGTAAAATCATGAATATGGGTGTCTGTTTTTCTTGTTTTATGAGAAAAAAAACTGTATTTTCACAAGTTCTTCACCTTTCGGTATACAAAAGTATTTTTTTTTATTTAGAATTTCACTTTACTATAAAAAAAAAACTTGTGAAGAATTTTGTTATCTTTCTACTAACTATTTTTCAAATTATTTTTATTGAGATTTCATATGTCAATTTGAAAATTGTTTCACAGTATGTTCCTTAAAAATGAAAGGAATGATAATGAGTTATTTCCCCCCCAAAAAAATTTATCTATTATTAAAATTGTGTTTTTGACAAACTAAATATACTACAACAATCTACAAAGACTATATTTTCTTATGACTATAATTTTGAATCTAACGGATGAAATTTATAATTTCTAGAATTTTTTGAAGTTGACCAAGATGAAACAGTTTTATATTTTAAACACATTTTTCCCCCACCTTGTATCTATCTTAATTTGTACTTAAAATTAAAATCTAGAAATACCCTTTTGAAGAGAACAATTTAAGGATTTTGAATATAATTTTTTCTAAATTTTCCACTATGTGTTTTTACAGATATGGATATTTCATTTCACTGAATCATAATGTCGCCTAGAAATATTATGCAGTGATTTTTTTATAAAATTAAATAAAATAAGATCAAAATAAGGAAAATGAAAACAAATTATATCCATAGAAAGTAGATTCGATTTTTCAAATACTGATATCAATTTTGACTCTAAAATTTGAGTATTTGCAGGAGTCCACAACCTCCAAAGTGCAAGGAAGTTGGAGGGAATTATCAAGTTCTTGCAAACAGTCCCATTCACAGGTTTTCGTCCAAAATAATCTTTCGTCCGAAAAGTATTTTTTTCCATTTGAAAGATATTTTACAGACGAAATCTGTAAAAAATAAAGGGATTCTTAGTTTTTCGATCGAACATTATGTTTTTTGCCGAAATATTAGTGAGAGAATTATGTTTTAATTGGCACCAAATATTATAAATATGTTTTCGACCGAACCCATTTAATACAATTCACACTCTTGTTTCATGGTTTTGCATATGTGGAGCCACTAAGCAAAACTTTGAATAATTTTTTTCTTTTTTTCGTTGTTTTGAACAAAGTGGTTGATGTTTTGAATGCAAAAAAAATATTATTTATTGAAGGTATTGTTGAACATTTTTTCAAGTTGAAGGCATTGTTGAACATTTTTTCAAGGTGAAGGCGTTGTTGAACATAAAATTCTTGATAAATTCTCTTTTAATAATTTTTGTGATAATGAAGACTTTTTTAGGCTATTTTGAAATGTTGATTTTTTTAATTAATTTTTACAGATAACTACATTCATGGGAAACAAAATTTTGTGCAAGATAAAATTCGATCGCACTCAAGACAAAACGCACAATAACGAACAAAGGAAAGAGCATTATTGGAGAAAGAAACAAGAATGTGAAAATATTGAAGAAAGAAATGATGATGATGTAAATAGAAACTTTCAACAAGAAGAGGTCTAGCCAATTATATGCATGTACACATATTGTGTATATTAAAAGTAGAGAATCATCTATTTATATTATTGTTTAAAATATTTAATTGATTGTAATTTGGATTTGATGTTTTTCAAAAAACATAAATAGATTTGCCTCATAACATTGATGAAGTCGTTGAAACCGAATTTAAAGAAGAAGTCAAATCACCTATTGGTATGTACATAAAGCTCTAGGTAATATAAGATTCAAACACTTGTATGTATAATTTAGTTAATTTATCTTCTTCTTTTTTAATACAAACTTCAATTTGAAATATGCAGAAGAATCTATCAAAATTGATGATGAAATATTAGAAAATGTTGATACTGACAAATTTGGGAAGAAAAAAGTTAATCATTATATAAGATATTGTGTTACGAATATATATAACACTTTTTTCAAAGATGAATTAGTAATAGTACAATCTCAACTTTTTCTCTGTCTAATAAATTCAAGAAAGTTAAAAGAAGCTACATCATTATTGGGTATTCAAAAGTCAACAAAAGATACAAAGGTGTAAATAGAATGTCTTTGACAATATAACTAGTTTATTAAAAGCTTTTGTAAAATCTCGAAAAAGAGATGTCAGTGTTGCACATAGAGTGACATAAACAACAATTGTTTCATCTAGAAATATAAATAATCATTTGACACAAGACCTGGAAAAAGAGATGGGAACGTCAAGAAAAACATTGTACCAACATAGAAAATTTCGATTGAAAATAGATGCAAATGATGAACTTTCTTGTTGGAAAGTTATTTCTAGACAACCCTACAAATATAGACTTGAAAAAAATGTAAAATAATCAGCCTGTAATTGTTGGTTTAAAGAATATCGTGTTTCACCACATACAAGGGATGTGTTGCGATGAAGAATAGCATGAAAAAATATGAATAACATCCAAAACATATATTTCCAATGACAAATAGAATTGTTCAATAATTTCAAAGAAGAGAACAACAAAATTAAAATTTCCATCAATACATTTGTGCAACAAAGACCATGGTTTGTTAGACCCATCATTGTTCTTGAGAGTTGTTGTTGTCCTTATCATGTGGAATTTGAATTATATTATGACACTTTTGTTGATTTTGGTAAACATTTATGGTCAAGTTCACCTCCTCCTTCCACATTCCATGCTTTTATATCTGAAATTCTATGTGGAAGAGAAGGTAATGAATTATTTTACCCAAAAAAATGTGTTGGTGGAAATAAATGTAATCGTTGTGGAAATGTAAGTTGGTTTCACTCAAATTATCCTATTGATATGAATTATTAATCATTTTCTAATATAACATTCAATCGGACGAGATATGAATATATCAACAACACAACTCCACATTTTTCAAATGCTATTTCCAAAATGATTGATTTGAAAGTAGATAAAATATGTGTGATATATTTTTTGAAGAAGTTTGAGGAAGAAATTTATAAATACATCGAGAATTCACATAGAGCTCCATGGAAAGAACTACAATTCAAATAGTCATGTGAAGTGTTTCCACCAGGGACAATTTTGTCTGTAGTTGATTTTGCAGAGAATTAAACATTCATTGCACAAAAAGAAATACAGAGTGAATATTATCATTTTGATCAAATCACTATATTTTTCCATGTTCTATATAGACATGCTCAATGGAGTCTTGATAACATACAAAGCATCAATGATAATCGACATGTTATTAAATAATATCACTTTTATTTAAGTGATGATCGAGCACACGATACACATTATGTACAACATTGTTTTGATAAACTTTATGATTCATTGAAAGAACGTGGGATCGGATTTGATCGACATTGGATATGGTCAGATGGATGTCTGGGTCAGTTCAATTCTTCACGATCATTCTATTGGTTATGTCATCTTCATAAGAAATCAAACATTACACATTGTTGGAATTCTTTTGAGAGTGGTCATGGAAAAAGAGAGCATGAAGGTAGAGGGGCATGTGTAAAACGATCACTTTGAAGGTATCGGATGAACCCTCATGCCAATCGATTTGAATCTGGTGATAAAGTTGTTGAATAGTAAAAAATAGTGCTAAACCATGAAAATAATCCATTAAGAGATGTGCGCAGGTTTGTATATATATACATGCTACATGTGTACACACGATATTTTTATTCACATGTTCAAATTTATATGATATTCAATCATTTTCTTGGTAGATTTTAAGTTAAAAAGTTCTTATCTTGTGCAGGATTTTTTGGTATGTTGGAATCCAAGATGTAAATAAATCAATCCCATATGAAGCTAGTACAATACATGGGACATGAAAAGTGCATTCATTTAAAAAAAAACATTATCAAAATGTGTTTGCATTTGATAGAAGAAATGAATCGTATTTTTGTTCATTTTGCATAGAGAACACAAAATCCATAGAGATTTGTGAAAAAGAAAATGCAGAATATGTTGAAGCTTGGAGACATAATGAACTTAATATAAAAGGGAAAATTCCACTTGCAAGCTCAGAGGAGATGGAATCAAATGAAACTATAGTGTCAGTTGATGGAGATAGAGTTTATGATCTTGTTAGAGAAGGTATTTTTATGTTTAAATATTTAAACAAATTGTAGATATACTTGTGTGATAACCTAACACGAACTACGTGTTGAAACATATCCAATTGTTTGCAGGAGATGTCTTTGTTGGGGTTGTACCTGTAGACAACACCGAAAACGTGAGATATTATTTGATGTGATGCACAGAAAAAATGATGAGGTTATTATAAGATTTTGATGATAATGGTTTTATATATGAAAGAGGATCCATCGTATTGAAAGGATATTTTTTTCAAGAAACCCATCAAACCAATACTCATGTTCACTTTCAAGAATACCTGTTGGATGTCATAAGTTTTCAATATAGTCATTTGGTATGTGCAACACACATAAAGTTAATAGAAGTTCAATCAAGAAAAAAAACAAAAGTTAGAAAATGGAAAATGTCCAAAGACGATCATGAACGAATAATTGAAGATGGCATACCATTACGATTTCTTTAAACAAGTGACATGTAAATTCCATAATTTTATATTTTTCATTGAAAGTAAACGTATTTATGAATATCTAGGATTCTAGAATCATTTGATTTAGTTTATTTTCATGGTCCATTCAAATAAGAAAATTTCTATTTTTGATTAATTATAAAGTTTACCAAAACTTATTTACAATTTGAGGGAAGAACCTATAGATTGTATAGGGAACCTAAAATGACCTGTACTTTGGGTGATTATACTAATCCTACAAACTATCCATCGTATACACAAATCCTTTAATGCATAACCAATTTACTACATAAATTATTTTCGTTCATTAATTGCAATGATTGAAACGTGTTTTCACATGAAGAGGATAACTTCATATCAAAATTAGGACCCATTTCTATGTCATTATAATGGACTATTTATGGCTTAGAAAAAATTTCACTAAATGTTGTACCTTTCATAAAATCATCCACCTCTCTATTAATATCTCTAGGAATAATATTGTAACAACCCCCATTGTTACGACTACATGTAGCGCAAAGAAAGTGCAATTTTGTTTTTCTTTTAAGTAGGAAAGTAACAACGAAAACAATTAATCAAAACAAATTGATGATGAACACAACTTATGCAATTCAGGCAACAAACAACAATGATCCAACACACTAGCACATCATGCAATTGGACAAAACATGCGACAATCAATTAGAAAAAATAAAAATGACTACCCACCAGTCCTACCCTGCAAGGTTAGGACCTCCAGGACACATAAGAAACACTCAAGCCTAGGTTTCCATCGATTTTGACCAATTAGGTTCTCAAGGCTAGAAATTGTTCTGAGGAACAAGGAGGTGTCTACATCCCACCCGACACACGCAAGACCACGCCTACTAAGATGAAAGACAAAATCAATAAACCAACCACAACGGGAGTCACATGAACCAAATCCAGGGTTCTTATGCGCTCATCAATCAACGTGGACAATGACCCAATCATGAGGCATCATGTTGCCACATTGTGACAAGAGGGCTAGGGACCCAAGCGCAAACAAATAACTTTAATCCCTTAACCAAACGTAAAATCAAATGTGTCTGAAATCCAACTTTCAGTGTCATACAATATGTGATGTCTTTAGACGAAGGCACTCTAAACAATAATTAAAACATGGATGTGATTCATTATAAATTATCATCATATGGACTAAATCACAACATAAGTAGCCAATCACCATCTAAAAGTAAAAGCACCTAACCATCCTCAAGAAACATTATACTTTCCAATCAAGGGTTTAAAATTTCAGTAAACTCATCTATAATATTGTACTTCTTGGGTTCTACAAGCCTACCATGAGAACAAATTGAGGCGCAAATCTATTTAAACTCTAGGTGCACTATTTAAGCATTCATTCATTAAATAGAATCTGTGACGAAAAGAGTGATATACCTTCTGGGTCCTTTATTTTATCACGAGAACATCATGTCCATGTAAACAATAAATACAATCATACATATTGGAAATATAAAAAGAAACGACTAATAACACTACACTAGTAGTACATCCATCTCTCTCCTGTAATCATTAGTTTACCCTCCAATAGAACCTTTTTCATTACGCCAATAATTTCCTACATCATGTTAATTCCTAGTTTAAGGCTACATAAACAATTAACACTATTAAATCGAATAACATTAACAAGTAGATAACCCTTCCTTCAGTCATTCATGTGGTCGTTAACTAGCATGTTGTTCATCATTTCCATCCATTATTAATTAAGTAACCCAGTCCTCCAACAAAATTTCACTGGGATATTAGCAATTTCTAATAATAATGAGTAGCTTACATCACCATTGTACAATAGAGACATAGAATTCATCAACAATGAAATAAACATAGTTTAGAAACCCATTTAAACAAGTAGAGAAACATAGCGTGGATTATAAGGCTATATTTAGAACTTTAAAAGAAAAAGTTGTCTACTAATGTCGTCATGGTTAGACAAGCATGAGTTGTGATTCTATGATTACCTAGAACATAGGGTAATCATGATATCGGTAATAATAAAGAGGGATCTCTTAATTATTAAAATCTTGGTGTAATTATATTAAATCTCGATGAAATTAGTTAAAAGGGAGATTGATAATTTAGGCTCATTTAATAAAATAATCTCTAAGAAATTAAGTTCTAGGGAGAATTAAATCATTACAAGTGTTAGCATAGTTAGAGTGCAGGTGGTGACTCTGAAATTCTAGCTGCTGTAAAGTATCGAGGCATATAAATATAAAGGTTAAATTTAAATTCCATTCATTTTGAGGACGCGGGTTAGACACTAATTAAGGTCTTCCCACTGACAATTTCAAATTCATTAACCACAAGGGAACCATCACTTGGAAACTAATTAGAAATCACACCTTAGAAAATAAATAAAATTTCGAACTGTTCAAAATTAAAAACATCGTGGAGAAGACTTTACATGCAAATCGATTATAGAAAAAAAAAAAATCCAATCTCTCTGAGTTTGCTGGTTAGATGATAATTAGAAATGAAATTTGACAGAGAAAAATGGAAATTCATTAAAAGGGAACCAC
>JZKD02S1979823.1:246916-266422 GCA_000966675.3 Picea glauca
CATGCAAATCGATTATAGAAAAAAAAAAATCCAATCTCTCTGAGTTTGCTGGTTAGATGATAATTAGAAATGAAATTTGACAGAGAAAAATGGAAATTCATTAAAAGGGAACCACACTTCCATTACTCAGAAATTCAAAAATAAAATGTCATCTCAAGAATTAAATCAAATCTTCCTTCACTGACTGTACATGATGGTCTGGCTAGGTGGTAAATACATTGAAACTTGTGTTTACTCAATCGTTTCCCTCACATTAAAAATGGGCTTTCTTATATTAAATTCTTGTATCAATCCCATTCTTTGTCCAAAGATGTGATAATAAAGGATTCCATAAAAATCAATGTCAATCAAAGGGTAAGGGTTTGGTATTGCGCGCGTTCCAACCAAGAATATTGTAAGTGACAACTCCAGGGAGAAACACAAAACATCGTTCAAAAAAATAACAATAAGATTAAACACAAGGAATAGTTGGTCCATGCTCGTTTGTCCACGAGAAAATTGGCGACAACCTCCAGGAAGAAAAATGAAATGAAGAAGATCACAGCAAGAGATAAATCATTCGCAACATAAAAAAATTTGTAAGAAATAAACCATTTGCAGTAGTAGAAGATAAGCCAATCACAGAAAGGATTAAAATGGCAGCAAGAAATAGAAATGGTTGCTAGGTAAAGAGAGGGACGCAGAGCCCTTGGATTCCCCACACAGAGAAATTTGTTTCAATTAAACATTGGGTAGAGGAAAGATCCTACAATTATTATCCATGCACAGAAAAGTAGGGCATTTGAATCTAAATCTTTAACACCAAAGTGAAATACAGTCGATTTGGCTCTTGGCCGACTTCTCAGGAACGGAATAATAACTTAAAGGATAAAGGGACGAAGATAAAAACAGAAATCTACATCCAGATCTTCTCCATGGAGAAGCAAAATAATAAAAAAAAAAACGCAATCAAGGAATAAAGAAAATGCAGGAAGGAGATACAAAAGCACAAGAAAGTTTTTGAGTCTGGGAATCATTCTGGTCATGTGCAATTAGACAGTAACTCATAAATAAAGGACATTGTGACAAGGAGATTACAATTACCAATTATAATTTTACCCAAAAAAATATGTTACAATCACCATAGAAACACATTTGCAAGGAAAGCTCATGGAAATTAAATTGTCATCTAAATACAGTAAAATAAAAAAGTGTAAATTAAACCTTATTACAAGTAACAATGTTAATAGGCATACCTTTACTGATGACGACGAGGTGAAGAGGTTCTCCCACACGTTTGCTCCGTCTAGATCCTGCTTGCCGACCGATGAGACCTCACCGGTACCTCCCAACCAATGCTAGGGGTACTCTTCTTCCCCCTGATCCCCCCTAGTCGAAAAGGGCCCACACACACAATACCATAGAATTATAGTGCCTAGCTTGCCTCTCAAGGTCGAGCTACCACTCGTTACCCAAGCTGGGTATCTGAACTCCCACAAGTGAAAACTTGGACAAGATAAATTTTAAAAATGTAAGATTACGCAAGAAAAATGTGTCCATATTCCTCCTCCTCCATCCCTTTTATAGAGTTTCTTAGTCATTAGTTTCCCAAACCCTCATTAGATTTTTTTTTTTCATTTATTTAATTAGGAAAAACCTCCCTCGTACACACATTGCCGATCCCCTAGTTGCACCAGAAAATAAATTTATTAATTAATTAAATATTCCTATTTCCCTCACCCACCTAAAAGTGTTCCTAAAAATGCTTCTTGGAATCCCAATATTCCCTTACAATTCTTAAATGACTTACACCTTACTTAATTCCTAGTTGAATTCATAAATAGAAAGTCCCAAAGTCTAGATTCCTTACTAAGTTGGACATTCCCCTTTTTGTTTAAGCTTCCCCTTTTCTTTAAGTTTCTTTTTCTTTTAAGTTTCCCCCTTTTTCCTTTTTAACTAAAAATCAATTTAGAAAATGTAGATAAAAGAACCCATTTACCCTTTTAATAATTTAGTCCTCCATTATAATTTTTACTTTAATAATTAAATTTTGAATTTCTTACCCCCTTCTTGTTACATGTTTATTTACTTTTTATTTATCCACATGTTCTACTTGGACCTAGGTTTTAATTTCACTAGGCTAGAAGACAATTTTTACGGGAAATTTTAGTTATTAATCTTCACTCATACCATCATCTATTTTAAGGCCGACCAAGTCCTAAGGAGGCATAGTTTTCTAGGCACTAGGTTTATTAACTTACCACAGTTAAAATCACGACATGCCCTTCAGGACGCAATAAGTTCTCCAAGGGTGCCACTCACCTCTTTCTATTTTATTTGTGTGACATGCCCTTCAAGATGCACTACGTGCTCCAAGGGTTTCATTCGCCTCTTTCTGTTTTATTGACACGATGTGTCCTTCAAGATGCACTACATGCTCCAAGGGTGCCACTCGCCTCTTGACTGAATATGGTAGAGTTCAAACCCATGGATTCAATACTCTATCAATTAATCTTGTGGGAGAATAAGGGCCTCTAAGGAATAAGGACCCTACCTTATTGCACGCCACTTAGAATCATCGTGAGATATTGTCATAGTCTTCCCTCACAACATCGTGGTTCTTCTCTAACTAGGTAATCGTTAACCTATAGTTCGAGCCACCATGAGAGTGCTAGTAGGCTGTGGTAGGGCTACTGCCACACCTCTCCCTCGACATCTCTAGTTGTCTTGCATGATTTCTTTAGTCCAAATGTGAGTCTGGTCGGCAAGATATCGTTAGTTTTCATCCATTAGCGAATCATGTCAGCAATAACAATCAACATCATAATATCTAACCATATGTACATATGTCACATCAACAACATTCAATTCTAGAGTCCCAGGAGTTTCCTCGATGCCTCGGAATCCGCAATGTCCACAGTCCTTCACACTTAAGAGAACCCAGTCAATAGCACATGTTGATGTAAACACAAAAAAATAACGTAATATCAAATCCACAATGTCTCATAATCATAATCAAAATAGCCAATAGTATAACGACCCGGATCACTTGCACGCAAGTGTCCTCAAAGAATAAGTCCGCTCAATGTGCACAAGAGAGCGTTTTTACATGCACCCCCTCTTGTTTTAAATTTTCTCCCGAAGTTTCACAGTATGTAAGTACTGAAATAAAGTGTATCACAATATCATAAGACTAACTATCAAAAAAAAATGGAAATTCCTGACGCATATCATATGCGTCCTCCAAGGTTGCCGAGTGTGGACTATAGTTGTCCCACTGGACCTTGACCCGATATACTGTTCAACATTGTAGTTGTCGAATGCGATAGTATAGGATGTGGATTGGCTCCATCGTGAGCACATCCTTGTCTGATACTTGCAAGGAACTCATGTTGATAACATGTGTAGGATCATTATCATAATGTCTCAAAACAGATACATGAAAAACATTGTGCATATGCCTTAAAGAATCGGGCAAGGCTAGTCGATATGCCACAGTCTTATTCTTTTCCATAATATCGAAGGGTTCCATGAACCTAGGAGAGAGTTTAGAACCCTTTCCAAAGTTGATCAAACTCTTATGCAGTTTCACCTGCAAGAAGACTCGATCGCCTTCTTCATAACTACGATTGACACAATGCACATCGACATAACTCTTATGTTGATCCTGCACTTCCTTGATTCTTTGTATTATTGTTTGCATTTGATATTCCATTTCTTGGATTGCTTCAGGTCTCACCAGGACCCTATCCTCAAGCCTATCCCAACTCAAAGGCATCTGACACAGTCACCCGTAAAGAAACACAAAATGCGCTATCTTAATAGTGATTTTATAACTGTTGTTGTATGCAAACTCTACCAGTGGAAAGAAATCTTTCCAATGCTTTTGTTGGTCCATAGCATACATACGAAACATATCCTCCAAGATTTGGTTTGTTCTTCAGTCTACCCATCTGTATCTGGGTGATATGTGATACTAAAGTTAAGTTGGGTTCCCAAGGCCTCTTCGAAACTATTCCAAAATCATCATGTAAACATTGATCCTTTATCGGATATAATCCTCTTAGGAATGCCATGCATCCTCAAAATCTAACTAATGAAAACTCTAGCTATGTCAAGTTCCTGATACGTCATACGCACAAGAATAAAATGAGCACTCTTTGTGAGAGTGTTGACTAACACAAAAATCGAGTCATGTCTCCTTACTGTCAATGGAAGCCCAAAAAAAGAAATCCATCGAAATAACCTTCCATTTCGATTTTGAAATAGTGTGTGGTTGTAGTAATCATACCATATGTCTATGTTTATCCTTCACTTGCTGACATTCTAGACATATTTCCACATAGTTGACTATGTCTTCCATCATTCCTTTCCAGAAGAATAAGGATTTAATGTCTTCTCTCATCTTCCTAACTCCAGGATGAGCCATGTACATTGCTCTATGAGCCTCGTTTAGGATCAAAATCCTAAATTGATCGTTGGGTGGTACATAAATTTGAATTTTAAATCTCAACAATCCATCATTGTCCACAATAAATCCCTCGAATTTTGGTACCATCATTGTGGTTTTTTCGATAACATCGTTGACCTCCTTGTACTAGTCATCGTCGCATTATAAATTTAGGATCTTTTCACATAGATTTGTATGAAGAGGCATCACCGAATATATGCTTGGTCTCCGAATCAACACATATGCCACTCTGTTCACTATTCCTTTTATGTAAGTAATCTTGAAATCGTACTCGCTAAGTAATTCCAACCAATGTCGTTGTCGCGCATTCAAGTCGCTTTGCATAAAGATGTGTTGTAGTCCATAGTGGTCTGTTTTTATTTCAAATTTCCATCCAATAAGGTAGTTTCTTCAAGTTATCAAGGCATAAACAATGGCTAACAACTCCAAATCATGCGTTTCATAGTTCTCCTCATGCCTTCTCAACTTTCTCGAGATGTAAGCGATCACTCAACCATATTGCATCAAGACTCCACCTAAGCCTTCCTTGGTTGTGTTAGTGCATACCAAGAAGTTTGTGTCCATGTCAGGGAACTTTAGTATTGGTGATGTCGTCAACAACTCCTTGAGCCTTCGAAATGCCTCCGCACATTTCTTGGTCCAAACAAACTTCTGGTTCTTCTTCTGCAATTTCGTAATCGGATTTGCTATCTTCAAAAAACACTCGATGAATCGTTGATAGTATCCTGCTAAACCCATGAAGATACACACTTCAGGGAAATTCATCGATGCAGGCCATTCCATAATACCCTTGACCTTTGTTGGATCCACAACGATACCTTGATCGGAGATGACATGCCCTAAGTAGTGAATCTTCGATTGATAAAACAAGCATTTAGACAATTTCTCATACCATTTGTTCTCTCGTAGACACTATAGCACCAAGCACAAGTTCTTGTCATGCTCCTCCATTGTCCGAGAGTAAATCAAAATATCGTCAATGAACACTTGTACGAACCTATCCAAGTATTTGTGGAACACCCCATTCATCAAACTCATAAATAAACCTGGGGTGTTCCTTAGCCCAAATGGTAAAACAATAAACTCGTAGTGTCCAAACAAATGTCGCCCTCCTTGATCTGTAACTGGTGATACCCATATCTCAATTCAATCTTTGAAAACACAGTCACACCCTTTATTTGATCAAATAGATCATCAATCCTTGGCAACAGATAATGATTCTTGATTGTTTCCTTGTCAAATTGACGATAGTCAATGCAAAGTCTCCATGACCCATCCTTATTTTGTATGAAGATAACAAGCACACCCCATAGTGACACACTTGGATGTATAAGTCCTAGGCCCAACAACTCCTTCAGTTGCATTCTCAAATCCTGTAACTCCAGGGTCAACATCCGATAAGGCATTCTTGCTATCGGTTCAGTTCTTGGTTTTAGGTCGATGGTAAATTCCAACTCTCTCTCTCGCGGCATCCCAAGTAACTCCTCAGGGAAGATCTCCGCAAACTCTCTCACCACCAGAAGGTGTTCTACACCTTCTGATACTCCCTTCTCATTTAAGAAAAGAATATCATAAATCTTACATCCCTTGTGCATGCTCTTCCGTATATGCAAGGAAGTGATGAACCTTAGGGAGATTCCCTAGTTCTGACCTACAATCACGCATCTCTATCCCCTGTCATCGACCAAGCTCATTTTTTTCATCTTACAGTCAAGTATCGCATCATGCGATTCCAACTAGTCCATATCGATCATGACGTCATAAGATCCTAGGATTGTGATGTGCATGTTGGACCTTGTGACAAACTCTCCCAAGTTAAGGATATAGCCCATCACCTTCCCTCCAACCTTCTGTTTGACTTCTGAAACCATTTCTACAAATATTAACTCGTCATGTTCGACTTCCTTTACCTTAATTATTTTTAGCGTTGCCCCAAAAATGAAACTCCTTGTAGCACCTAGATTGATAAAAATGATAAGGGTATGGTCAGCGATGATACCTGATGTCTCAAGCACAGTCGACTAGTGCTCTTCCTGGCAGTTATTCACCGCTGTATGAATCCGATGGGCCTTGCTCAAATCTCCCATGGTAGTGGGTTTGACTGATCTAGATGCTCTGGTCCTCTCCACTAAGCAGTCACACTTGTAATGTGGCTCCCCACATGTCCAACACCCTTTATTCGGACCAATACTCCTGGTACCCAAAGTAGAAGCTAAAGGCCCAATGGCCTAGAACCCTATTCTGTTCTGTTGAATAAGCCTAAAATAATGTTGCAGCAGTGGACGTCGTTGTTGGTGTTGTGGTCCTCAGTAAGGAGTCTATTATTGAGGCACTAGTCGCCAAGGTGTAGTGAAAGTGGATCCTCTCTCTAAGCCACTATATCCTGGTGAAATTCTCATCGGTGTCTAATTTTGTTGCACACCAGATGACAACTGTCCTATTGGTCTCGCTAGAGTCCTACTCTAACCCCCACAGATAAGATCCTCCTCTGCTATGAGGGCCTTTTGGAAAACTTCATGCAAGGTCTGAGTCATCAGAATCCTAACCTTTTCATGAATGTTTCCATTAAGGCCAAACACAAACCTGTTGAACTTAAGTTTCTCGATATTCAGGTGTTGAGCATACCGAAGCAACTCCATAAAATGGGCCTTGTAATTGGGCATTGTACGACTGCCCTGTCGCAAGGCATTGAACTTGTTGAGCTGAAGCTCATTGAATTCCTCAGATAGATACCTCTTTCAGAACCATTCCTTGAACAGTTCCCATGACACGTCTTTGACAACCATGTTCAATTGCGGTAGGAGCGTCCTCCACCATAGAAGATCTCTCCACTTCAGTTGAAATACCGCCATGCAGACCTTCATGTTGCAGGTATAGTCGCGAAGTGAAAAGCACATCACCATATTTTCCAACCATGCCTTGGCGGTTGCACCATTTGGGGCACCAAAGAACTTGAGAAATTTCAACTTCTCAAGTTTGTGGTGAATACTACCAGTATCGATCGGAGTGCGCGGTGGACACTCAGGGGGTGTCGGCGCCCTAGCCTCATCTCTATCCAAATGGATGATCAGTGCATCATACATCTTCTAAAAGGACCTCATCATACCAACCACATCACCCACCTCTATTTTTTCCATCCGGAAAAACTATTTGTCTCCTTGGGGGTTAGACCCCTCTTGCATGGATGATACCGGGGGGGTCGCACCTCCTCCATCAGTACCTCATCGTCTGCCTCTATGGAGTCCTCTTTACCATGATTACCTACACAAATACAAATCAATTTAATTAACGATGTCACTATCAATTATCTAATCAACATAAGTCATAGTGATCCCAAGTCACTCGTTGAACATACTTTGATACCATATGTAATGACCCCATTCATTACGACTACACACGACACAAAGCAAGTGCAATTTATTTTTATTTTTTTAAGAAGGGAAGTAACAACAACAACAATTAATCAACATAACTTGACGACAAATACAACCTATGCAATTCAGGCAACAAACAACAATGACCAAACACACTAGCACATCATGCAACTGGAAGAAACATGTGACAATCAATTAGACAAAATAAAAGTGACTACTCATTAGTCCTACCCTGCAAGGTTAGGACCTCCATGACACATAAGAAACACTTAAGCCCAGGTTCCCATCGATTTTAACCAATTAAGGTCTCAAGGATGACAACTATTATAAGGAACAAGGAGGTGTCTACATCCCTCCTGACACATGCAATACCATGCCTACTAAGCTAAAAGACAACATCAATCAACCAACCACAACAGCTTCGATTACCAGTACCTAGAACCCTCCTGGTGAGCAAGAAAAAACACAATGATGTTACAACACCAACACAACTTTACTTACAAAAACAACATCATCCACAATGGGAGTCAAATGACCCGAAGCCAGGGCTCTTATGCGCTCATCAATCAACGTGCGCAATGACCCAATCATGAGGTATCACGTCGCTACATTGCGAAAAGAGCGCAAGGGACCCAAGCACAAAAAAATAACTATAATCCCTTAACCAAATGTAAAATCAAATGTGCCTAAAATACAACTTCCATTGTCATATAATATGTGACGTCGTTAGATGAAGGCACTCTAAACAATAACGAAAAAACGGATGTAGTTCATTAGCAATTATCATCATATGGACTAAGTCACAACATAAGTAACCAATCACCATCTAAAAGTAAAAGCACCTAACCATCCTCAAGGAACATTATAATTTCCAATCAAGGGTTTAAAATTTCAGTAAACTCATCTATAATCTTGTACTTCTTCGGTTCTCCAGCCCTACCATGAAAACAACTTGTGCTGCAAATCTATTTAAGTCTAGGTGTGCTATTTAATCATTCATTTATTAAATAGAATCTGTGGCGAGAGGAGTGATATACCTTCCAGGTCCTTTATTTAGTCATGCGAACATCATGTCCAAGTAAACAATAACTAAAATCATACAAGTTGACAATATAAAAAGAAACAACTAATAACCCTACACTAGTAATACATCCATCTATCTATTGCAATCATTAGTTTACCCTCCAATAGAACCTTTTTCATTACGCCAATAATTTCCTACATCATGTTAATTCCTAGTTTAAGGTTGCATAAACAATTAACACTATTAAATCAAATAACATTAACAAGCAGATAACCCTTCCTTTAGTCATTCATGTGGTCGTTAGCTAGAATGTTTCTCATCAATTCCATCCATTATTAATTAAGTAACCCATACCTCCAATAAAAGTTCACTGGGCTATTAGAAATTTATAATAATAATGATTATCTTACATCTCCATTGTACAATAGAGACATAGAATTCATCAACAATGAAATAAACATATTTTAGAAACCCAATTAAACAAGTAGAGAAAAATTTCATAGATTATAAGGCGTGTTTTAAAACATAAAAAGGAAGAATTGTCTACTAATGTCGGAACGGTTAGATAGGAACAAGTTTTGATTCTATGATTACCTAGAACAGAGGGTAATCATGACATCGGTAATAATAAATAGGTATCTCTTAATTATTAAAAGATCAGTGTAATTATATTAAATCTCGGTGAAATTAGTTTAAAAGGATATTGATATTTTAGTCTCATTTAAGGGAAGAATCTTTGAGAAATTAAATTCCAGGGAGAATTATATCATTACAAGTGTTAGCATAGTTAGAGTGCAGTTGGTGACTCCGAAATTGTGGCTATTGTAAAGTATTGAGGCAGATAGATATAAAGGTTTAAAATTTAAATTCCATTCATTCTGAGGATGTGGATTAGACACTAATTAAGGCCTTTCCACTGACAATTTTAAATTCATTAACCACAAGGGAACCATCAGTTGGAAACTAATCATAAATCGCACCTTCGAAAATAAATAAAATTTCCAACTGTCCAAAATTAAAAACATCGTGGAGAAGAATTTATATGAAAATCGATTATAGAAAAAAATTTAAAAAGCCAATCACTCCAAGTTTGTTGGTTAGATGATAATTAGAAATTCAATTTGTCAGAGAAAAAATGAAATTCATTAAAAGGGAACCATGTCTCCATTACTCAGAAATTCAAAAATAAAATGCCAGCTCAAGAATTAAATCGAATCTTCCTTCACCGACTTTATAGGATGGTCTAGATGGGTGATAAATACGTTTAAACTTATGTTTACACAATCTTTTCCCTCACGTTAAAACTGGGCTTTCTTATATTAAATTCTTGTATCAACCCGATTCTCTATCCAAATTTGCGATAATAAAGGTTGCCATAAAAATCAATTCCAATCAAATTGTAAGGGTTTGGGACTGCGGACGTTCCAACCAAGAAGAATGTAGGCGATAACTCTAGGGAGAAACACAAAACGTCATTCTACAAAATCAAAATAATATTAAATGCAAGAAATAGTTGGTCCGGGCTCATTTGGCCACAAGAAAATCGGTGACAACCTCCAGGAAGAGAAATGAAATGCAGTAAGAAGATCGCATCAAGAAATAAATCATTCGCAACATAAAATTTGATGTAAGAAATAAACCATTCGCAGGAGTAGAAGATAAGAAAATCACAACAAGGATTAAAATTGCAACAAGAAATAGAAATGGTTGATGGGTAAAGAGAGGGACGCAGATCCCTTGGCTTCCCACGTAGAGAAACTCGTTGCAATTAAACACTGGGTAGAGGAAATATCCTACAATTATTATCCATGCACAGGAAAGTAGGGAATTTGAATCGAAATATTTAACATTGGAGTGAAAGGCAATCGATTCGGCTCCTGGACAACTTATCAGGCACAGACTAATAACTTAAAGGATAAAGAGGCAGAAGATAAAAACATAAATTTTCATCCAGATCTTCTTTGTGGAGAAACAAAATAATGAAAAAAAAATGCAATCAAGGAATAAAGAAAATGCAGGCAGGAGATACAAAAGCACAGGCAATGTTTGGAGTTTGGGGGTCATTCTGGCCAGGCACAATTAAACAATAACACAAAAATAAAACACATTGTGGGTAGCAAGGTTTCTTATAGGATGAATCAAGCGACAAGGAGATTACAATTACCAATTATGATTTTACCCCAAAAATTTGTTACAATCATTGTAGAAACACTTGTGCAAGGAAATCTCATGGAAATTAAATCGTCATTTGAATACAATAAAATAAACAAGTGTAAATTAAAGATTATTAAAAGTAAAAACCTTAACAGGTGTACCTTTACTGATGACAACGAGGTGAGTAGGTTCTCCCACGTGGTCATTCCATCCAAATCACAGTTGTCAACCAATGAGACCTCACCGGTACCTCCCATCCAATGCTAGGGGTAATCTTCTTCCCCCTGAGCTCCCCAAGCCATAAAGGGGACATGCACACAATAAAAGAGAATGCTATCACCCAGCTCACCTTGCAAGGTTGAGCTACCACTCATTACTAGAGCTGGGTATCCCAAATCCCACAAATGAAAACTCAGTCAAGATAAATTTTGACAGCGTAACGTTACACAAGACAAATGTGTCAATACTCCTCCTCTGCCATCCCTTTAATAGATTTTCTTAGTCATTAGCTTCTCAAACCCTCATAAATTTTTTTTTTCATTTATTTGATTAGGAAAAACCTCCCCCGTACACACGTCACCCGATCCCCTAGTTGCACTAGAAAATCAATTTATTTATTAATTAAATATTCCTATTTCCATCACCCACCTAAAAGCATTCCTAAAAACGCTCCTTGGTGTCCCAATATTCCCTTACAATTCTTAAATGACTTATGCCTTACTTAATTCCAAGTTGAGTTTAGAAATAGGAAGTCCCGAAGGCTAGATTTATTACTAAGTTAGCATTCCCCTTTTTCTTTAAGTTTCCTTTTCTTTTAAGTTTCCCCCTTTTTCATTTTTAACTAAAAATCAATTTAGCAAGTGTAGATAAAAGAAACCATTTACCCTTTTAATAATTTAGTCCTCCATTATAATTTTTACTTTAATAATTAAAGTTTGAATTTATTACCCCCATTCTTGTTACATGTTTATTTAGTTTTTCTTTATCCACATGTTCTACTTAGAACTAGGTTTTAATTTCACTAAGTTGGGTGACAATTTTTAAGGGGACATTTTCTTATTAAAATTCACTCATACCATCATCTATTTTAAGGCTGACAAGGTCCTAAGGAGGCATAGTTTTCTAGGAACTAGGTTTATTAACTTACCACAGTTAAAATCGCGACATGCCCTTCAGGATGCACTACGTGCTCTAAGGGTGCCACTCGCCTCTTTCCATTTTATTTGCATGATGTGCCCTTCAAGATTCACTACATGCTCCAAGGGTGCAACTCGACTCTTTCTATTTTATTTTTGCACGACATGCCCTTCAAGATGCACTACATGCTCCAAGGGTGCCACTCACCTTAGATGTCAAACCCATGGAGTCAATACCTCATTAGGTGATATTGTGGGATACTAAGGGCCTCTAACAAATAAGGACCCTTCCTGATTGCACGCCCCTTAGAATCATCATGATCGAATGTCACATTCTACCCTCACGACATCGTAGGTCTTCTCGAACTAGGTAATCATTAACCTACAGTTCGATCCATGACGGGAGTGCTAGTAGGGTGTGGCATGGTTTCTTCCACACCTATCCCTCAATGTCTTTGGTTGTTTTGCATGACCCCTTTACCCCAAATGTGAGTCTGCTTGGGAAGTTATCATCATCTTGCATCCATCAATGAATCATGTAAAAAATAACAATCAACATCATAATATCAAACCATATGTACATATGTCACATCAAAAACATTGAAACCCTAACAATCCACTCCTTGAATCGATCCGGAGTCCCAAGATTTTCGACGATGCCTCGGCATCCTCAACGTCTAGAGTCCTGCACACTCAAGAGAACCCAATCAATAACACATGTCGATGTAAATACAACAAAAATAACATAACGTCAAATCCACAATGTTTCATAATCATAATCAAAACATCCAATAGTATAATGACCCGGATCACTTGCACGCAAGTGTCCTCAAAGAATAATTCTGCTCAGTGCATGCAAGAGAAGGATGTTACAAATATAATTCTACAAATAAAAATAACATGTCATGTGATAAGTCTTGGTTTTTTGCATTTAGATTTTCATTTTTTTAATTGAATTTTTATTATAGTGAGAATTCAAGGTAGTTTATGATTAACATCCTAATTAAAAATTTTAAAGACATCCTAAAAAGTATCAATTTTAATTATGAAATTGTGAATTTGGATTCCAAAAGTGTTGATATATTAAATTGCTTTGTAATGTGCATTTAGATTTCAATATCTTCAAGCAAATCAAACAAAATTGAAATTATGAGCTACTTGAAAAATGTGTATGATGTTACCTAACACACATTTTAAACATAGTTTTCATTAAGTTTGATTGAAAACACTTAGGTTGAAAAAGAATGTGAATTGTGAAATCATATCAAAGTTGGAAGTTTAATCAATGTAGATCTTGTATTGTGGATGATGCATTGCTATCCCTACAATTTTTTTAATAGAAAGTTATTCGGTGATATTGAACAACACGCATAGGTGTCATATTCATGACACTAGTGAATAATTCCAATGTGCATAGGATTGATAATCCATCAACCCTTTTCTACCATTTTCGGTACATAAACAATTTATATCAATATAAATTTTAATGAAAATCACTTACTTATATTAAAGTATATTTTAATTTTACATATTAAAAAAAGTTAGATCATGTTTTTATTTCAATTTTTATTTCAAAGTATATTTTTATTTCACATTTTATTGAATAAATATATTGAAAGCTAGAAAAGAAACCAATGACAAACATAACTAGTTTAGTGTTGGACTGTCATTTGATTGTGAATTTTCAATAAAGAAACCAAGGATGAACATAACCAGTTTAGTTCTGGACTTTCATTTCATTGTGAATTTTCAATTTTGAGTTTAGAGTTTTGACTAAATTTTGGATTGATATGATTCTACACCCTATAAAAATAAAGGAGGGGCCTAGATTGATGTGATGATCAATATGCTTAAATTTACAAAATCATTGTTAATGTCAATTGATTATCACTTGAATGGAATGGAATAAAATCCACATCACCCAATGAAAACTGGATTTTACCTTGGTAGTCTAATACTAATTTTTCATCACGATGGAATTTGACTTTATTTTTATGTTTTCACTCTCATAAGAAGCTCTCACATATTTTTAATATACAATATTTGTTTTTTTTTTTTCCATTCTAATATTATTAATAGGAGGAAATTGAGAAGTCTGAAACCTAACTTGAGAAACCCTCTAGTTCTAAAACCTCATCTTTGAGTGTCATTTGGGGTAAGGGGCTCCAAAGTGGGAAACTATAATTTGATGATTTATTTGACTCTTTTAAACCATATTTTCAAATAAAAAAAAATGAAATTATAAGTTGTAGAAACTATAATTTGATGATCACCCCTATGGGGTGACACTTGGCAAGAGGAGGGGAACAGGTGGAAGGCACATTTAGCAGGGGGAGTCAATGCCCCAAGCCACCACCCCTGAAGCAATTAACTCCCCATGGTGTTCACAATAATGGACATTAACTCAGTGCGCCTGCAAGAGCTCTCGGAGGAGCGATACAGCCAGGCCATTGGTATTAGACCCCTGAACCAGTCCTATCATCCTTCAATGGCGATGGGAGGGGCTTCAATGACTCCCAGCAGAATTAAAAATGACCAAGGAACACATTCTTACCTGTTGTTTCCAAGCTACCACCTCTGATCAGTGCTTCTCAGCCTCTTTTCCTACCTCCTATGCGACCTCTGTAGTTTCCCCAACTATATTCTCCCTCACTCTCTAGTTCTCACCATGCCCCAAGATAAAGGCAAGCCTAGGCATTCCATGAGGAACAAGAACGCCTATACCTGTGACAACCGGCTCACAGCCTCTCATTGAGCCATGATTTCCCATTTTATCCATGCCCATAGACCCTCCAGTAGTGCTCAGTCCACCTTGCGCATTCCAAAAGTGGAAAAACCACATACCTTGCCCTAGACTCAAAATCAATGTCCCCTTTGCATTCCCAAAATGGATTCCCTGTCCCTCACTGAGTACTCTCCTCCTCCACCCCAACACTCACTGGCTATCCTCAACACAGTCAAAGACAAGGCACTTCCCTCTCTTCAACATCCGGGCACGAAGTTGGATGACATTGAGCCATCTTCAGCTCCACAACTAGGCTCGATCCTGGTGAAAATGGAAGGGTATCCCCCCAAGGAAAGCCTCCCAAGCCCTTCTACCTCGCACAACTTTGAGCCTCTCTCGTGGGAAGGAGGTTGCATTGTGGAGGAGGAAATCCCCCCAAGTTGGCAACTGACAGGATATGGGGAGAACCTAATTATAGAGAAAGACACAGGCAAGGACGATGGTGAGGAAGGCTCACACCACACCTATCATCTGGCAGCAGAGCATCTAGAGCTTCTCTTTGACATCCAGCAGTGGCAGGATGAGTAGGTGCATGGCCAAAGAACCATCCACCAACAACTGGATCTGTTGTTTGAATCGCTCTCATATGCCCCACCACATGTACAATGGCCCACCTGCAAGCCAAATTTCATCTTGGTCTACATCGTCCATGGACATCCAGGCTCCCCAAAGGCTTGACGCAGCCCACCCCTGTCTCTAGTTCTTGTCAATTACCATTTTTAGAATGAATAACAAGTTTCTTTTTACTCTTATTTACAGTTTTGTAACGATCATAGTAATGGTGGCTCTGAATGAAGTTTTCCCTAGACTAGCTAGTGGGAACAATCTTCTTGTTGAAATTATCAACTTTTGATCCAATTTTTGTAAATTGAAACTATTCCATTATCGACATATCACTGCTTGGAGCCACTTGTTCTAGTTTCTCTTATGTGGTGGAATAGGTGGCTGCCAAACAATATATAGGTGTACACTCATGATGATATAATACAAGGATCTCTTTCTTTATTTACAAAAAAAAACTATAATTTGATGATTTGTTCAAGACTATTTTCAACCATATTTGCAAATCAAACAAAATTGAAATTATAAGTTGTAGAAACAATAATTTTATGATATGTTTGACTATTGAACCATATTTGAAAATCAAACAAAATTGAAATTATAAGTTGTACTTGACATAGTGCAATGATGTTTATACAATGAAGTTTATGAATAAAATGAAATAAAGCATTTTTAATTTTAGCACAATATCATAAAACATAAATTAACCTTTTACCAGATCATAAAAATTGAAATTATAAGTTGAGCATAAAATATAAATTATCCTTTCACCATCATAAAAACTAAAATTATTTAAGCTATTGACTATTTATAAATGAACAGTAAACAATATATTCCACCATCATAAAAAATATAAGAGAAATCAAAGATGAAACAATAAATTGATATTTTGAAGTCCAAATATATATATAATGAAAATTTGAATAGTTACATTGCAAAATACATAGGTTTCACATCCATTTTAGGCTAATAAAAAAAACTACGAGGCTTGATTAAAACATTTAACTCCAAAATTTTGAACTCTAAGACATCACTTTAAGATAGATCACTTTATACCTACAAAAGAAAACATTTTTCGAATTTAAAATTTAAAAATTTAAAATAAAATATATCTACAAACTTAAAACAAAATGTCCACATATCATTTTAGATAAATAAAACAAGTTGTGATTAAAGAAAAATTGGCATACATACCAAAAGAGTTAAGTTCCATCCTCCAACATACTCATTTCCACCAAATATAATGTAAACATATGTAACAATAAAAAACAATAACACATATTAGCATATATACTTTATTAGAAAAATAATTTAAAGATATTTAACTAAATATTAAATAAGAAATAAGAAATAATAACATACCCAATTGGAGTTCCACAGATTTAAGATTGTCGCTCTATTTTTATTACACTTTTTTGACACTTTTTTAAAACCAAACTTACATTAGGAAGTTCCAAAACTTCCAAAATAGTTACTCTCCATATTAAGCATACATGATCTAAACAATGTAAAATATTATCTAAAATATTATCTAGAAAAATTTTAAAGAGAAATTTGTGTTCTTGGTAACAAATTTTAGTAATCATAGTTAGATAATAGCCTCAAAATAAATATAGTTGTGTATCCAGAAAGTTCACAAATGTCCATATTAATCCATTATTCCAATAAAATACTTATCTCCTCATGGATAAAGTCCCATATCCTTCAGGTGAATTTCTCATTCCATGTGACCTTGTTTACTCAGCAGTAAAATGCCTATCTCCTCAACAGTAAAATACTTATCTCATCTTCTGTAGTGGAATAGATGTTCTCATATAATCAAATTAAAGGACTCATAAATCTCCATATTAATCCATTCTTCCAAGAAATTACTTATATCTATGAAAGTTCACAAATCTCCATTTTAAAAAGCATTCTTCGAGAAAATACTTATCTCCTCTTTCTGCGGTGGAATAGATATTCCCATATAATCTTTCATGTACATGCAGAAAACACAAATCTGCACATATATTAATTCATTCTTCAAAAACCATTTAAATATTTCATCTTTCTACATGGGATGTATTCATATTACATATAATCAAATGCTCTTTGAAATATGTCTTTGTCATGATCCAAACATAAGTGAGATCGTGCACGTATATAGCCTATTTGTAAATCTACTCAAATGTTGGTTTTTGTGGTTAGTAAGCAATTGGTTAAGAATTTGAAAATACCCCAAGAAGGAATTCACTTCCTTGTATGCAGAAAACACAAATATCCACATTGTGTCATTCTTGGACAAGAAGGCAAGGAATGAAATCAAAGAAAATTTAGCAGCATCCCCTTTGCTGATGTGGGATAGAGTATGTTCACAAATAATCAAGTGCTCAAGTTCAAAATTAGGTCTTCATCATGATATAAACATGAATAAGATTGAATGTACCATTTTATACAATGATAAGATTATATAGGAGTTCTATATATTTCAAAATAATTGATCAAAGAATTGAAAAGTTATATAGACACTAGTTGAGTAACCCTATGAATAGGAAATGCTAAACTAAAAAGTTGATCAATTATTTTTTGAAAAAAGAAAAAAAAATAAGCATATTCAACAAAAAAAAGCTTGAACACTTATATATAAAAGGCCCATCATAAAAAAAAATTAAAACTCATTAATGTGCAATGAACATATATATAAGAATCATCATGAATAAACACATCATTCTTAGGTATGGATGCATCCTCCTCAATCCCAATATCTCTCACTCCCTTCTCCACATTTTGTTCAAGCACACTCTCAGGCACTCTCTTCTCCACGTTGCCCTATATAACACATTTCAAATTTGTACATTTAAAAATTAAATTAAAATGATTTTAACACATTAAATTATAGTTTTAAATTTTGAAACATGTAATACCTGTGATGTGTGTTAAGCCCTAATATTGGCTCATTACGCCTTAATTGGGCCATATTATATTAGTAATGTTATTTTATTTATGTCAGCTTTAGGCCATTAGTTGTAATTATACCTCCTAGTCTCCTATATATACCAAGAAGACATTTTCATTTTGAATCATCTTGTACTTGAACATTTAAGTGAGGCAAAAGGAGGTTTCCCCCTCGAAGAGGCTTATTATCTGAAATTATCTCTTTCTCAAGGCGTTGAGTAATTTTTCTAAGGTTTTCTATGCTATACTGATATTTGGTTATTAAGATATGGTATCAGAGCTCAAGGTCTTGGGGTTTCGCTACTACATCTGAGACACCTTGGAATTTTCTCTATGACTTTTTTTCTACAATGTTTCAAAAGGAAACGCTTGGAGGATATTTAGTATACATATCAAGGTACGTTGGGTTCAATTTTCAGCTCCTGAGGCCTTATAGTTTCAAATATATAGCCTGTACAAGATAGGGTTCTGGAATCATCCTGAACTGAGGCATTGCAGTATTTTCGCTATAAACAATTTTATGTAACATTTCAGACCCTGAAATCTGGAGGCTATTCATAGAAATTAGTAAGGTATATGAGCTAAAATGTTTAGATTCTGGGTCATCTTAAATTTGTATATACACCCTGTGTAAGATAGGGTATGTGACTAGTCCTCCTGAGTAGTCTCAAGAAAGTGTTCCAGGTAAAACAATCATAAATTATTCCTAGAGTATCCAAATTGAGTGGGACTAGTTTCATTCAATCCTTGACAGTATTTAGTATTTTTGGTACGAGTTTCCAAATTTTATATCAATTATTTTGTGTGGGGCATGCTATACAAGTGACATCTCCTGGAAAGGCCAAAAATTGGCAAGTTGTGGGGAAGTTACTGTAAATTCCACTTGGCACATCCAATTTTGATAAGACCTGTGGCATTACAGAGAATAAATATCAGAGAACTACATAAAATAAAGTTTCATATGCAGAAGGGTGGAAACTTGGGAGATACAATAGAAGAAAGATTGTCTAGCAGAACCACCTCAAAATCAAGGTTCAAAAGTGATACTTGGCCAACATGCCACCCAAAAAGGGAACTTCTACACCAAA
>JZKD02S1979823.1:269601-283521 GCA_000966675.3 Picea glauca
AGGAGGTTTCCCCCTCGAAGAGGCTTATTATCTAAAATTATCTCTTTTTCAAGGCGTTGAGTACTTTTTCTGAGGTTTTTCTATGCTATATTGATATTTGGTTCTTAACAATGTGCCAACCTGAATATCAATAAATTATACCCACCCTACCCTAAGATTCAATAAATTATATATTGTTTAAGACATTTTTCTTTTAAATTAATAAGTTAAATGACATTGCAATTTTCATATATAACTAAATTTCTTTTCAACATGCAATGATACTTGTGAAATCCCACCCTCTTCAAACTCTCCCAAAGAGAATTGAGACAAGCCTTCCCAAGTAGTAGGAGATGGTGTTGGTCCTAAATTCTGCACTTGACTACTAAAGGGCAAAGCTAGGCTACCTCAAGTTTGTAATGATTGGTTTTTTTACAAGTAAGTTTTGTTGGTAAGCATAAGGACATGTTTTCAAAGATGTTGCACTGGTAGGACATGCCACATAGTATAAAAGTAGGTTCTCCTTTGCTAATTGTATGGGTACTAAATGACAATTGAGTGTATGAAAAGACAAACATGGACATCAAAAAAAGGAAATGGGATGAATCACTTGTTGTGTGAAAAGTAAGACTGAAAATAATATATTAATACTTAGACAAACATCTAGATGGAAATCACTCAACAGGTTGAAAAATAGTGGATCTGTAGTTGAACAATAGTTGTATAACAGGTTGCATAACCAGCAAAAGATAAAATAAAACAATATCTAAAATAATAAGGAAATGTACATTGCACACATCACAAAATATGCATTCAAGATAAGAATCAACACATAAATATTTGAGTAAGAAAACACAACTATCATCAACATATATTCACTAGGTAGAAAAATTTACAATTAACTGAGCATGTCCAATTCTTTTGCTACTTCTACTTTCCCTCCAAAACTCCCCCCCCCTCAAAACATAGAAATACTTCATATTTAATAGAGTTGCAGGGGTTCTCATCTGTATGGGATTGAGATCTAACTCTAGATGACTATTTGTAGAACAAACTATTAATTTAACTAAAACATTGCATGGAGTACAACATGTTTAATTATGTTACACATGAAATTTGCACACCTAGGTACCTCACCCTAAGTGTCATAAAGTGTCATATAAGTGTCTCATACACCTTAACACAATGGAATAGCTTATTTCACAATCCCTAGTCAATGTGAAGGAGGGATATATTACATGAAGGCCAAAATACTAAGTACACATGAATTATTATTAATATTCATGGAAAAGGAATTGATTAAGTGTGAGAATCAAGTGCACATGAATTATTATTAATATTCATAAAAAAGAAAGTAATTAAGTGTGAGAATCCACCTCACATTTGGTTTCCTATTTTTTAGGGAAGGTGGAGGATCTCATGGATGGTTGAAATATTTCCTCCTTAAAATCCTTGAGAGATATTTTCTCCCCAAAATCCTTAAGAGATATTTTCTCCCTAAATATCTTAGAGAACCCTTTCTTAGTGGATCCGATGAGAGATCTTGTCCATGGTGGTTAAGCCTCCAAATCCTATATAATGAGGGATTTCCATGGAGGAGGGGGGATGGATATTGAGAATTATACCAAACTTATGATCTCATGAGTGGTATTCAAAGGAGATGAAAGAATTGTGAATAATATAACTTATGATCTCATGAGGAAGATGTCATTTGGAGCATCAACATTCTGTGTGTGGACTGTTTAAGCAAGGGTTTGGACAAGGAGAGCTTGGTGAAACTGTTGCACTACATCCATGGTTGTAAGTAACACTTTGTTTTCATCAATATAATCAATGCTTGGCCCGTTTCTTTAAAACTTGTACTTGTTCCATATAATTTTGTCTACAGTAGATGGATCTATATTTGATCTAATCTCGGTAGAGTAGGAAGTCTTATGTACTTTTGTTTGTCTTGCAGGACCTACCAAGGAGCTCAAGATCGAATCTCATCTTGGACCTTGCAGGGACAAATGACATTCATAAGGTACATACCTTCTTCCTTCTCTTTTGTTCATCAAATTGATTAGATCTAAAAGGAATTCAGTGTCCATGTTAAGCACCTTTTGTCTTAGAGTTAAGGGTCTAGCTCTCAAGAAAAGATCTACCTGTCCGCAGGGGGATTTTCCTACAACAACTTCCCATTGGAATTAATCAACATAGTGGTTCTTATCACACACAAAATACCACTTATTAACTTAATCTGGAATTGATTAACTAAAAAATGCTACAGTCTCTGAGACTAAACGGATGCATGTGTTGGATGAACTCTAATTGGCAAAAAAACTAGGAGTGACAGAACATAGTTCTGTATCAAGCCCTGGCATGCTTGTGAGTTGTTTGATTCTTCTGGAGGGTAAATGGTTTTATGGGAAGATATCCCCTTGATTTTACTCTTCACTGAATTTTTGGAGAGATCTATAACTGAGACTGAGACATAACCCTTGGTCTATGTCTAAGCTCTCAATCGTTAAGTGCACTTTGTTTCGACTCGTCAGCTACCATCTGTGCTTTCAAAAATATTTACTGGAAAGGTTATCAACCCAATGGTCATGGAAGGAGAGGTGGATTTAAGAATCCAATAGGGTATGATATGAGCATATGTGGATTATTTGGAGGTGATAGGTGATATGGAGAGTACTTGGGGGGAACAAGTGGTGAAAGTTGAGCGGTAGCGAGAGTGTGAGTGGAGGTGAGTGGGGGTGATGCAGTGACCTGAAGTCATATAAAAACATGATTGCGGAATTTTTCGAGGGTGGTTTGGGTACACACCACTCAAACCCCCACAATCCCCCACGAGTTTCCATGTACCTTTCTAACAATACCATGGTTTTGATTGTGGGACCGCTAAAGGATGTTAACCTTCAAGATTTTCCATCCGCATAATGAAGTGTGGCCATCGATATTGTCACAATATGTGGCCTTGTTATTTTATCTCCCCTAATAGATTTCTATTTGTTTGCCATATTAGATCTCCCCTATTTGATTTAGTGTTGGTGAAAATTTAGATGAAAATTTTGTATGACTCTCGTAATAGTACTTCTGTTGATATTCCTTTCTTAACTGCCACAAATATCAATGGTTGTTGTTGATTGGAAATCAACGGTCCAAAATTACTTCGAGAGTTCGAGATTTGGGCCTTTTCAATGCATAGTCTTTACAATCCTCCGGAGTGTCGTATTTCCTAGGTGAGATATCTACCTCCACGCAACCTCGTTGATGGACATTCTAGATTCACTTCAGGAGTTCGGGCTTCATGAGCTTTATTCTCCTTTCTCACACAATAATCCTAAGTTTCATATATTTGAAGTGGGAGATCTGTCGCTGCATTTCCGCGTTGATGGACGGTCCATATTCACTTCGGGACTTCGGTGTTCAGGCTTCGAGAGTTTTCAATGCATATTTATTACAATCCTCGGAAGTTCCATATATACAAAGTGGCATATCTTCCTCCACATGTCCCTTTCTTGAATATCAATGGCCATGAGTGATTGTGAAGACTCAACTCTCTCACTCTTTAATTTCCTTCCCGATCCCCGCAATGAGAATATGCTCATTCGTAGCAGGATCGATATTCACTTTTGATCTGTTGATCTAACAAGATCAATGATCCTGAGAAATTGTGAGCTCACAACTTGAATAAACTTTAATTTGATTCCCATTCCCTACAATGTCTCCCCACCGTTGATCTCTCTCGAATGAAATTTGGTGATCGTGACTTAATATTTAATTAATCTGATGGCTAAAAATTTAACCCATTTGTTTGCTTGTATTTCAATCCTGGCATGGTCTGCTTTGATTCATTTTCAAATTTGTGAGATCTTAGTGATATTTCAAAATATTTTTCGAACCTAGCAATCTCCTACACATACACAAAGACTTTGTGGACATGCATCCTTCCATTAGTGGAAAAATGATGACATAAATTTGAAACCCAAACCCGAACATGTGATCCTTTTTCAAGAACGGAAACAAAATGGTGCAAATTAGGCAACAACATCGAGGGTCATGATGTTGAATGAATAAAAAATGGAGGATAATCTAAAAAATAAACCATAAGAGTCAGAATTGATGGATGGATAGGGTAAAGGAGGAAAAAGGGTAGGGGTGTAGACCTAGGTTACAACATTGACTCCAATTGGGGATAGATCGTCCCTGTGAGGTGTTGAGAACTCTAGATCAATGCCTTATGATCAAATAATTTTCTCTTAACTTCCATTACTTACCTGTTTTTCTATCTTTCGGCCATGTGTATCTACTATTGTCCCTCAACCATGCATCTTATTGAACTAAAAAATGTAACTACACCTCAGTGCCTTTGTTGGGATATGGAGTCTTTTATTCAACCACAACTACCTAACCAAAAGAGAAAACAAAAGGAAATAATATATGGTACAAGAGGGACCTTCCCTCGTCCTCAAACAAAATGGTGTTATAGGAAGGTCCCATTTACTGGGCCTCCAAATATCTCTGCATCATTTAGGTTATGTAAGATAAATGCATTATTGTCCAGAACTTCAACCACCTTAAAAGGGACAAACTAGAGGTTGTCAAATTTATCGTTCTTGGACTTGTCATCCCTTCTGGAATCCCACCTCAAGATCATGTCACCTTTATGAAAAATCCCCTTCTTGGTTTTCTTTTCAAAGGCTGATCTAATCTTCCTCTGGTATGCTTATGTTCTCTGATCTAGTGCTTCTCTTCTTTGTTGAAATTCTATAATCTGTAAGATTCTCCTTTGGATGTCATTGGGCTCCTAAATATATTCTTGTAATAACTTTAGGACTAATATACCAATATGAGTGGGAAAAAGAATGTGTATGCCATAAAAAAGTTGAAATGGTGAGGTTCCGAAATATTTGTTGGTGCTGATTCGATCATCCCACAAAGCATACTTGAGTTTAGAGTCCCAGGATTTCTTGTTTTCAGTCAACAACTTCTTGATAATCCTAGTGAGAGTTTTATTTGATGATTCGGCCAGGCCATTTCCCTGAGGGTAATAGGGTGTGGAATGTGTCAAGGAAATGTTATGAATGCCACAAAAGTCAATCATGGATTTGGACTTGAATGCTTGTCCATTGTTTGTTACTATCTTGTTGGGGCAACCAAATCTGGAAAAAATATTAGTTTCCAGGAAATTCATGATCGCCTTGTTAATGGAATTCTTGGTGGGCATAACCTTGATCCACTTGGTGAAGTAGTTGGTGGCAGTGAGGATCCACTTCTGTTTTCCACTTGAGGGTGGATTTATCTCTCCTATGAAGTCTAACCCCCATTTTTTAAATGGACCACTAGCAGGGATAGGTTTTAGGGGTAGTGATAGTAACTTCTAATTTCCTGCAAATGTTTGACACTCATTGCAGGCCCTGACAGTAGAAAATACATTAGAGAAAAGGGTGGTCTAGTATTACCCTTACCTTAGGATATTGAGAGTTGTGGCCTTCCAATGCTGGTGCCCTCCCAAAATAAATATCTGGTTTGAAATGTAGAATTTGATAGCCTTGAACTTGAGAGACCTGACCTTTGTCTTCTTCACATATGGTGTACATTCAAAATGATGCAAAAAATAAATGTTGTTTTTATACCAGGGTGAAAAGGAGTAGTTTTCAAATACCTGTAATTTTTCTTGTCAAAGTTGTATGATGGGTGCGTCTGATTGGGTGAAGCTTTGATGCAATTCTAGCATCTTACAATTTGATTCTGACAACAACTTGGAAATTCCTTTTCCCTTGATCAACTTGGTGGGTTTTATGTGCAGGTCATACTCCAATAGTTTGACAATCCACTTCCCTCTTTTTCCCTCACTGTCCGGCTGGACCATAATCTCTTTGACATTGCTGCTAGGAACAAAGGTTGTTATGCTAGACTGCAACGCATAAACCCTGAAGGATTTGAGTGCTTTGACCAATACATAAGCCTGTCTCTCCAATATATCATAATTTATCTTTGCATCTCAAAGGGATCTGCTAAAAAAGGCTATGGGTTGTTCATGCCCTTCTTAATTTTGTTACAGTAGCACAATAACAATGGTCTCCTCCGAGGCAAAGGAGAAGATGAATAAATCTTGGGTATAGTCAAGGATGGATAATATAGGGGCTTCAACTAGATCCTGATTGATCCTTTGGAATGTTTAATTTGCTTCTAGTGACCATTTTATCACAACATATTTCTTCAACATGTTAGTGATAGGCTTCATAATTTCAACAAAATTTGTCACAAAATGTTTGAGGAATTTTATCTTACCAATAAAAGACTATATATTACTTTTATTTATGGGGATATCAATCTCTTGAATGGCACAAACCCTCTTTGGATCTATTTTTATATCTCTTTCTAATATGATGTGGCCCGGGATATTTCCTTCTGGCATGGCAAAGTGGGAATTCGTAGGATTCAGAGATATTCCATATCTCCTACATTTCTTGAAAACCTACTCCAAATGCCACAAATGTTCATCATCAGCATTGGAGAAAATGGTTATGTCATCCAATTATATAACCATAAATATGTCATTTTTCCCCATGAAGGTTGTGCCCATGGCCCTCTGAAAATTGGCCCCTGTGTTCATCATCCCAAAGGGAATATTTTCATACATGAATGTTCCCCATGGGGTGGTGAATGTTGTTTTTTCTTTATCCTCTTCACACACTGCTATCTACTTATAAATAGAGTATCCATCTAAGAAGGAAGTTTTGTGTGCACCTACCACCCTCTGTAAAATATGATCCATATTGGGGAGGGTGTAATTTTCTTTTAGAGAACACTTGTTGAGATTTCTAAAATCAACACACAAGCATATCTCCCCATTTTTCTTCCTTAAAGGTTCTAATTTTCCCACCCAGTTTGAGTACCTCAATGGTACAATAATCTTGGCATCCAACATTGTTTTCAGTTCTTTCTCAATTATGGACATTAACATGGGATTAAATTTATGAATCTTCTCTCTGAATGGATTGGAGCCAGCCTTTAGGGGGATCTTTTGTTGGATGATGTTGGTGTCCAATGTCTTCAAATATTCATCCCAATACCAAAGCTTCATATTCAACTATATTATTAGTAGCTTCAAAATCCAGCTTAGAAGAGAGTATGACTACCTCTTCTGAAGGGGAAATGAGGAGTATACCTACACCAAATCCTTCCTTTGATGAAGAGCCATCAAAATACATCTTCCATACTTTGTTTTACTGACCTGTCAGTGACTGATCTCTGCATTGGCTAACTAATATTTTAGGTTCGTCATCATTTAAATGAAAAACAGATGAGTCAATATCATCCTCAACAACATAAATTGGGTGATTGCTTGGGTTTTGATGGTCAATGACAATGTAGGTGAACCTCACCTCTCTGTATAGACTCCTATGTTCTCCTCCAAACATAGGTATGGTGGAATAAGTGAGGTCCATTTTCAATGATCCTCCAACCATTTTAGCCCAAGTTCTGGATAAGAGCATAGCAAACTTTGGGGGAATGTCAGCCACCACAATGTCCATCACTACACTCTTCATGGGTAACTGTGCCAAAGAAACCACCATATCCTTTATCACTCCCAGACATTTTACTTTATTATAATCAAAGGAGTACAGGTCTTGGTAACGTTTGGTGATATCCAGACCTAGTTCTTCCATAATAATTTTGGGCATAACATTGTGTGAGGCTCGTGAGTCCAAAATAAAGTTATGAAGGATCTTTTCATGAACATTTAAAGATATGTAGAATGGTGGAGAAGCATCAAATCCATCATCATTGTGTGGACCCACTGTAATGGTTGGGTTTTCATCCTGCAAACTAATTACATTAGAAGATACACCAAGAGAAGTTGGTTGTAGAACTTTCATGATATATTTTTTTAAAGGTTCATTCTTCATCAATTATATCAAAAGCACAGGCATATTGATCTTTCTCAATTCATGTTCTAGGTTGAAAGAGATCGGTAGCCTATCAACTTCCTTTATTTCAGGGATTGCAGGTTTAGGTGGGGGCAGTGGTTGAGCTTAAGATGACATATCTTTACTTGGATTTGTATTAGGAGGGACTTCATCATGTTTGTTTTGATCAGAGGTAGTGGCTTTGGGATCCCCTTCTCTTGTCCTTAAATCATATTTATTTTTGGGTTGGCCTTGAATAACTCCCTCTTCCCCTATCTAATTATCAAACTTATTTGACATTTTTTCTACCTCATATTCTCGTTGTGTTAAATGACTGGTATGGTAATCTATTTCATTGAAAAGCACAACAGTAATATCCACAACATCATTGTCTGCATCCATCTCTTCAATATGATTGTTTTGGAAAGGAGGCACTACCCTTTGATCATCAACATTTCTCCTTTCTCTCTGTATTATTTGAATATCATCATTAGGCCTTCTAAATTAGTTTTGGTTTCTATTTTCAGCCCCTTGAAAATATTTGTTTTGTTTTATAGATTCCCACTTCAGCTTAATTATTTTAGATGTCAAATCCTTCAACGTTTTGGTCATTTCGTCAAGTTTGGGAAAATATGTAGTTGGGTTAGAGGAGGTAGGGGAATCCTCTCTCTGTTTCTTCTTATATTTATCAGATCTAGTCTTTAATCTGTCTGAGGAAAAGATATTATATTTGACCTCAATGAGTGCTTCCTGCATGGACAACAACGTGGTGGATCTTATTTCTCTCGGTAGGAGGGAGAAATTTGCATCAAAGGCATTAGAATAAGTGATATTTTCATAGGATTCAGTTGTTTTGATCTCATCTAGGATTATACCATACATCTTAGTGAATCTCTTGGTAAAATCTGAAATAGATTCACCATTCTTTCTCTTTAGGGCCCCAAACTCAGTGATGTAGTAGATATATTCTCTCCTATCTCCCCATTGTTTTATGAAAGTTTCATCCAATGCCTCAATATCTACAATGGAGGCTGGAGGAAGACCCCTGAACCATTTTCTGACTTCCCCATCCAGACTCTATACAAACAATCTCATCCACACATCTGCATAATCAATGTTAAATTTGTATGCAAAGTTATAGAAGGCTACCAGATTTTCCTCAGTAGTGACTTCAATTTCCCCATCATATCTTGGTAAATATTCCATGTAATTTGTGGTTGGGATTGCATGTAATCCTATAGGAAGTAATAGGGGTGCATATCTGGCAACAATTATGACATCCATCATGTTAACATCCATGGCTTGAATAATAGGAATATGAAGATTTATGGGAGATACAGGGGTGGATGCAGGACTAGATGATGAGGTAGAATCAAGAGTTGGAGATGTTTGAGCTTCTTTGGAACTATGATTTTCAAAATTCAAAATTCAAAATTCTTGTGATTGTGATTAGACGTAGGCTCTTTGTGTGAAATTTTACCCTTAAGGGAAGAGGTATATCTCTGAGCTAGGGTGGATTTTCTTAGTTGCCTTTCTGGCTCAGAGGATACCATGTTATTCGTAGGGTCAGGATGAGACTTCTTGGCTTTGCTATTTTCAGATTTGGATCTGTTGAATCCTTTTATGGGCACCGATATTTCTTTCTTAAATTTTACTCAGTGGAGTTTCTAGGTGAAAGATGGCAGTCTGTCTGTGTCTAACCTTTGTTCACCATCAAAGGTCAAAGATAATCAATGTTAGTATCCTAGGGAAATATATTTCATTACTCTGTTCCCTGGAAATGGCGCCAGAAGATGTTGGTCCTAAATTTTGCAGCTGACTGCTAAAGGGAAAAGCTAGGCCACCTCAAGTTTGTAATGATTGGTGTTTTTACAAGTAGGTTTTGTTGGTAAGCTTAAGGATAGGTTTTAGAAGATGATTCACTGGTAGGACATGCCACACAATATAAAAGTAGGCTCTCCTTTTCTAATGGTATGGGTACTAAATGAAAATTGAGGGTATGAAAATATAAACACGGACAACAATAACAAAAAATGCAATGAATCACTTGTTGTGTGAAAACTAAGACCAAAAATAATATCTCAAGACTTAGAAAAATATCTAGATGAAAATCATTCAACAGGTTGTAAAATAGTGGATTTGTAGGTGAACAATAGTTGTATAATAGGTTTCATAACCAGCAAAAGATAAACTAAAACAATATCTGAAAGAATAAGGAAATGTATATTTCACACATCACAAAATATGCATTCAAGATAAGAATCAACACATAAAGATTTGAGTAAGAAAACACAATTGTCCTCAACATATATTTACTAGGTAGAAAAATTTACAATTAACTGAGCAAGTCCAATTCTTTTGCTACTTATACTTTCCTTCCAGAACTCCCCCCCCCCCCCTCAAAACATACAAAGACTGCATATTTAATAGAGTTGCAGGGGTTCTCGTCCATATGGGATTAGGACCTAAATTTAGATGATTGTTTGTAGAACAAACTATTAATTTAACTAAAACATTGCATGGAGTACATAAGGTATACTTCCCACTAGACTTAATCAACAGAGTTGTTCTTATAACACATAGAATACCACTTATTAACTTAATCTAAAATGATTCTAGAATTAATTAACTAAAGACTACTGCAGTCTCTGAGAATGAACTGATGCATGTGTTGGATGAACTGTAATTGGTGGAAAAACTAGGAGTGACAGAGGATATTTATGTATCAATCCCTCGCATACCTGTGAGATATTTGATGCTTCTGGAGGGTAATTACCTGTATAGGAAGATATCCCCTTGATCTGACTCTTCACTAAATTTTTGGAGTGATCTATAACTGAGACTGAGACATAACGCTATTTATGTGTCTAATATCTCATTCATTAAGTACACTTTGTTTCAACTCATCGGCTACCATCTATGCTTTTCAAAAGATTTACTAGAAAGGTCATCGGCCCAGGGTTCGTGGAAGGAGACATGGATTCAAGCGTCCAATAGGGGATGATATGAACGGATGTGGATTATGTGGAGGTGATAGGTGATATGGAGAGTAGTCCGGGGAACATGTGGAAAAATTTGAGTAGTATTGGGAGTGTGAGTAGAGGTGAGTGGGGGTGACATGGTTCCCTGACATCATATAAGCATGTGATTATAGAATTTTTCCAGGGTGGTTTGGGTCCACACCGCTCCGACCCCCGCAATCCCCCATGAGCTTCCACATACCTTTCCAACAATACCATGGTTTTCATTGGGGGACCTCTCAAGGATGTTAATGTTCAGGCATTTTTTGTCCCCACAATGAAGTGTGGTCATCGATCTTGTCACAATATGTGGCCTTGCTCCTTTAGCACCCCAACTAAAATTCAATCTATTTGCCATATTATAAATCCCCTATCTGATTTAGCGATGGTGCCAATTTAGATGCAAAGTTTGTATAATTCCTGGATTAGTAATGGCCCAGAGTGATATGTCAGTATCTCAGTACTTTGGTTGATATTCCTTTCTTACATACCGCAAAGATCAACAGTTCTTGTTGATTTGAGATCAACAGTCCACAATTACTTCGAGAGTTAGGGCTTCGGGCCTTTTCAACACATATTCTTTACAATCCTCCAGAGTGTTGTTTTTACAAAGTGACATATCTTCTTCCACACGGCATCATTGATGGATGGTCCAGATTCACTTCGGGAGTTCAAGATTTGAGAGTTTTCTTCTCCTTTCTCGCACAATCCTCCGAAGTGTCGTATATCCAAAGTGGGAGATATGTTGTTGCATGTCCTCCTTGATGGACGGTCCATATTCACTTCAGGACTTCAGGTGTTCAGGCTTCGAGAGTTTACAATGAAAATTTATTACAATCCTCTGAAGTGTTGTATATCTAAAGTGGGATATCTTTCTCCACATGTCCATTGCTTGAAGATCAATGACCATGAGTTATTTTGGAGACTCAACTCACTCACTCTTTAATTTACTTCTCGATCCCTACAATGAGAAGATGCTCATTTGTAGCAGGATCGATATGCACTGTTGATCTATTGATCTAGCAAGATCAACGATCCTGAGAAATGGTTGGCTAACAACTTGTAGAAACTTTAATTTTATTCCCAAACCACGCAATGTCTCCACATCGTTGATTCTTCTCCAATGAAATATGACGGTCGTGACTTAATATTTTCTTAATTTGACGACTGAAACTTTAACCCGATTGTTTTCTTGTATTTCAAGCCTGACATGGCATGCTCTGATTCATTGTCAACTATGTGGGAGCTTATTGATCTTTCAAAATATTTTTCAAACCTGGTCATCTCCTCTACACACACAAAGACTCGATGGACCTTCATCTTTCCATTAGTGGAAAAATGATGACATGCATTTGAAACCCAAACCAGAACATGTGATCCTTTTTCAATAAATCAAAAAAAATGGTGCAAAGTAGGCAACGACAGACATGGGCATGATGTCGAATGAATAAAAAATGGAGGATAAGATAAATAAGAAACCACAAGAGTCAGAATTGATGGATGCATAGGGTAAAGGAGGAAAAAGGGCAGGGGTGCAGACCTAGGTTACAACATATGGAATAGGGATCTGTGAACAACACAACTAAGAATTAAATATAGGATTCAATGTGTTCATATTTATACAAAAACATAAATTTCATGTTGTTGATTATTCGAAAGATTGGAGATTAGACAACTAAAGTGCTCATATGTGGATATTAGAAAACACATACCTAATTCAACCCATCGAAATTTAAACTCGTGGAATTAAGTCCCCTATTTACTGGAGATTCATTTAACATATAACCAAACTACAATTATTGACGATACAAACTCAATTACTTCTAAATATACAATGATATGTATCTAGATCTAGAAATACAAGTAAATTATCCTCAAATGCATAAACAATTTACTAACTATAACACATACCAATCCGATGTTTGGTTCATTATTATGAATGAATTCCTTCCAACCATTACGGAAAAAAAATTCATACTCCTTAAGATCTTCTACTGACATGGTATATATTTCCTCATTTGTTTGTAAAAAAAATTGTCTCAAGAATTGTCTTCCGCTCTCTAACGGTTCAAACCAACATCAACACCATAAAAAAACGATTCCAAATTTTCCCTGATTGCATTCCTAGCCTCCTTTCCAACCTCTGATGTAGCTCGCAACTCTGAATTTGAGGAAAATTTCCATGTTGGATGAGATACTAAAGGTTGTGGAGGCCTCTGAAATGTTGCATTTCAATATGCCCCTTTCCGATCATATCTATGTTCTTTAACAACCCCATAATAATTGGATGGTGGGCTGGTACAATCAAGGTGCATGTCCATGAAAAAATCTGCATAAAAGTCTCTAGCAAAGTAATGTGGAACCTACTTATTCAACGTAAACTTCCCATATGCTACCAAACATATATTATAAAGATGTCCTGCTATGTTGGGGTGTTTAAAATATTGTACCTTCAACATCTTTCTCTTTGGCCCCTTTTTGAAATTGAACATAGAAATTGCATCTTCTTTTGAAACTATACTTTTTACTACATCTCATTTATCAGGGCCCATCATCTCTGACTTTCGTCTCCTCATCAAATTGACAAAACTATCAGTTGTTGGCTCCATATTTTGATACGAATCCATAAAGTTCTGCAATTAATGCAAAACAATCTACAAGATTTTCTTACTCTCTCGAGGGAGATCCATGCTCCTCAAATCATTTTCCAGCCTTCTTTGAAGACATGAGCATCACTCGAGGGTCATTTCTTCAGTAATCCCTTCCCAAGGAAGCTCATCACCAACATCCGAAGGATAGGTGGACATAGGCATGTAATCTTCTGTTTCTAGAAAACACCCCCTAAATTCACCTTCACCCTCTTCACCAACATTAGAATATTCATGATACCCACTCTCTTTTTCATTATCTTCCCTCGCATCAAACTCATTTTCTACACATACACATTTTAAAGTAATTACAACATTTAACAACAACATAATTTAACATAAAACATTAAAAAAAAAAAAACATATATAATA
>JZKD02S1979823.1:283576-303805 GCA_000966675.3 Picea glauca
TATATATATATATATATATATATTAAACATAAACATAAATACATGAAAATACAAAATCAAACAAAATTACTAAACATTTTTTCTTTTCGTGATGTATTCTCTACATTCTTCGGTGTTGGAGTATTAATGTGCAACCTATCTAAGAAAGTTGCATCCATAGAACTATTTTGAGCACATTCTCGAGATGATCCATTCATAGATTCATTTGATAATTTGATCCTTTTACTATATTGTCATTGATCACTCAGAGTATCATTTGAAGAAGGGGTTCCTATTCTTCCTTCATGGGATAGCCTAGAGCATTTGCGAGGAATTTTTGGAGACTGTTGTCTCGACATCTCGCCTCGATATCTATCCTTTGAAAATTCATGAATATGAAAGTTCATAATTATAGAAATATTAAATGGAAATATTAAAATTATAAAACAAGCATTTAAAAATTTATAACAACTTCAAAGAATCAAAGACATATATTGAAAAATCTAGAACAACTATATTTTTTACTATGATGCTATATATAATGAACGTGATAATATTTAAATATAAAAAAAATGTAACATGTAGAAGATAATCTATATCTGTGTAAATTGTAGAAGGTAATTTTTAGGATAATTTATGTGTAACATGTGAAAATTTAAGCTCAAAAAATATAGCTAGCTAGAAAAGAAATATTTAGTTTAATTTCTAAACATTAGTTACATGTATGTTACAATCAGCAAGACAATAAAACTTCTAATCCATAATCTAGTAGCCTAAAATCAATCACTGACAAAACATTTACTTAAAACTAAAACAAGAAACAATATTACCTAATATGTTGTTGTTATCCTCTTGGATATATGCTCCGAAAAATCTTCAAGGGATCACTGATCAAACCCTCGGGGCACATCTCATCATGAGACTTGGAGCAAATTTCCAAGAATATATTTTAGGGTAAAATATCAAAATACTAACCAACAACATACACAGGTGTGACCAACAATAGAAGATGACATCAACAACATATACAGGTTGGCATTAGTAAGGATATGAGGAGTGAGACACCAGAAAAAAAATGAGGAGGGAGACACCAACAAGGAGAACCAGAATCCCAAAACAACAACCAAGAACAGATCTACGACAAGATGTAAAAGACCCTTAGGGGTCAGCGACAACAAAAGTTTGGAGAGTTAAGCCCACAGTGGCTTAGTACATGAAGAATAACTATCCCAGAGGGGTCACATCTACTCAATTAAATAATTTAAACAAATAATATTTTATAACATAAAATATTGATTCTTAAATCATAAAAATCAATAACAAAAAAACAAGCCAAGGAGAGGGGATCCAAAGACAAGGTGACTAACTTTATTTAAGAAGAAGCAAAGAACAAAACCAAAAAACCACACAACAATTAAGGGGGGCATAACTCAAGCAATGGTGGTTTCAAGACAAAGTCAACAATTAAATTCTTCCAAAGTCAAGGTGTCTAACTTTCTTTAGGTATAAGCAAAGAACAAAACCAAAAATCCACACAACAATTAAGGGGTTCGTAACTAAAGAAAGAGTGATTTCAAGACAAAGTCAACAATTAAGTTCTTCTTTAATGGAAGAATGTCCACATGATTCTCATGATATTTACTTATAAGCTTTTATCATCCCAACATATGAGGAAGATCAATGTGTGATCATGCCCTTCTTAACTACTCCTAAGTCTCATGAACCATCTTGGGAAAGAAGAGGTCCACACATTACCTCGACTTGGTACTTAACCAAGAAACAAAGTAAACCAAAAACCAAAAACCCACACAACAATTAACTATATGAGTGGTTTCTATAATTTTCACAGACGAATATATAGAAAACTGAAGGTAAGAGAATCATTTTGAAGTCATTCAAGTAATTAATACACAATCTTGCACTTATTCGGGCTTGTCCATGTACATGGATAGGGTTGAATTCATCCCTATCAATCTCCTAAAATACAAACTATTAATAGCTAAAACGTTACATAACTAGAAAAGGGATATATTTACTTGAACCGGAGGCAATGAAATTGAGCCTTCCCCTATACATGAACAAGGTCGAATTTGGCCCTATCCTTGTACAGGGACAGGCTCGAATTCGACCCTGTCCATGTACATGGAAAGGCTTGAATTCTGCCATGTCCATGTACAGGGAGAGGCCTGAATTTGGCCATGTCCCTGTACATGGACATGGTCAAATTCGGGCTTGTCCCTATACATGGACAGGGCCAAATTCAGGCCTGACATTGTACAGGAACAAGCCCAAATTTGGCCTTGTCGATGTATAAGGACAGGCCCGAATTCATTAAAGTATTAATGAAATTTTAAAACATAAAAATGAAATATTCTAACAATATTTGTTTATCGAGTTGTCTAATGTTTGGTGCTAGTTGATCCAAGGTGGTAGTAAACTCAGGCATATCATGTCCATTGTAGTTGGTGTATCCTATGTTTAAAATAAACATAAACATCAATCCTTATAAACTTAAAGAATCCTATTTTAATATGTAGAATCAAATCATTGGAATCTTCTTTTTTGCAAAACTAAAATAAATTAGTTTAATATGAGGGTCTTGTTCATTTCTTAGCAATAGTGATGTATAAGTTTAAGGTACAAGTGGAAATTAAATATATGGACAAGGTAGAATTTGGCCCTGTCCTTGTACAAGGACATGCCCAAATTACATGGATAGGGCACAATTAGGGATTCCCTAAGGTAAATTTAAGTCCAAGGTTAAAAGGTTGATTAAATTGTTCAAGGACTCAAGTTAAGTTTGATTTGAAATACGGTTTATGTGTGTCCAATGAAGTATCTTTTAGATTAGAAATGAGGCACAAGTTTAATGTAGGATAGGTATGACTGATATACTTAAAATGTATCATATATGAATTTATCTGATGTGGGAAGTAAGTTACTTTCATATTTGCAATGAAAGAATGAAGTTTAAGCAAAAGTAAAGTATGGAATTCAAATTTAAATGTTCAAATACAATCTGAAATATAAATTTTCTGCATCAAATATGAGTGAAAAATGCATAAATTTATAAAGGAAATCAATAGAATTTATTATAAAATGCAATGTCTATGAAATGAGCTTAAAGTAAGATCTAGAAATTTGTTTTTCAGACTCAAATGTTATCTAGAAATGTAAATTTTTTACTTATATTCAGCGATATCAACTCATAAAATGTAAAACAGAAATCAAAATCAATTTCCAAAGTACAAAAAAACTAAGTAAATGAGTCTACTTGGATTGGAAAATGACGTTTTTTAGACTCAAAACAAATATAGAAATGAAATTTTCTACACTAAACTAATTCCTAAATTAATTGAATGCTGAAAATGCACAAAATTAAAAACATAAATCTAAATTGTAATTTCCAGCATGCATTAAATTAAATTTAATCTAGTGTATGAAAACAATTGAGGGTCCTATATCACTATACAAAGCTTCCATGTCCTTGTACATGGACAGGGTCGAATTCAGCGATGTCCATGCACAGGGAGAGGTATGAATTTGGGCATGTCCCTGTGCATGGACAGGGTTGAATTCAGGACTGTCCCTGTGCATGGATAGGGCCGAATTTGGCCCTGTCCATGCACAGGGGCATGCCCAAATTATACCATAGAAATACAATGTTAAAACAAATGAATTAATTCCTTAATTATTAAAACATTTTAATGATTTAATAACAATACTTCTCAAAAATGAAAATCTACCCAAAATCTACCTCTGTAAGGACCACCAATTTGCGTATGCATCACATGAAATCTTAAATTATATTAAACAAAACTAATCCAAAAGATATTATAATTTCCCCCCTTTTTAAAAACATTATATTAAAAATACGGGAATACAATGGAATTTTGACCAACTTTTAAACTGTAGACAATAAAAGTTCAAACTATAATGATATAGATTTTTATATACATATCAATGGACATGGCCGAATACGGCCCTGTCCATGTATAGGGACATGCCCGAATTTGGGCTTGTTCCCGTACATGGATAGGTTCATCTTCGTCCCTGTCAATCTAGGAGATCAAATGCAACTATTGAGGGTGCTTCAATAAGATCAAATGCAGTTGATTCCGGGTCAATTGTTGTTTCCACCTTGAATGCAACTGAAATTGCTTCTTAAGTTGTGGGACCCTCTAACTTGTGGATTGGGAATGGGCTACTATGTTTGACAACTTCACCCAATAAAATGAACTTATGTAATGCAGGTAAGGTACAAAAGAAAGGCTCTTCCCCTCAAACGATATCCTAAATCCGAATCGAGACAGGGATATATGTTTGTGGATCTTTGCTAGAATAGATGGTGGATATTGTTTTTCTCAAGGGAATCTCTCCAAATAAAATTATGAACCTAAACTATCATGGATAGGGCTGAATTCAGGCATGTCCATGCACATAGACAAGCCCAAATTCGACCATAGAAATAAAATGTTAAAACAAATGAATCAATTCCTTAATCATTAAAACATTTTAATCATTTAATAACAATACTTCTGAGGAATGAAAATATACCTCAAATCTACCTCTGCAAGGACCACCAATTTGAGTACGCATCACATGAAACATTAAATTATATTAAACAAAACTAATCAAAAAGATATTATAATTTTTTCCCTCTTTTAAAAAAAATTATATTAAAAATACGGGAATATAATGGAATTTTGACCAACTTTTAAACTGTAAACCATAAATGTTAAAACTCTAATGATATATATTTAAATATACATATCAATGGATAGGGCCATATTCGGCCTTGTCAACCTCCTCCTAAGGTTTACAGGGCCGTATTTGTCCCTGTCAACCTCCTAAAAAACTGTAAAACAAACTATTGTTTTTTAAATTGGGCATGGATATATTTACCTGGACCAGTGGCAAGGAATAGATATAAAAACCACCAGCAACAACCACCCATAGCAACTTCCCACAACTACAAATGACAACACCAACCACCAACGACAACATCCACCTGCAGCTACATCCACTAGCACCAACCACCAACGACAACGTCCGCACCAACCTATCAAGCAATCTACATCTACAGTTTGGGAAAATTGTGAATGGGGCGATGTGGGGGTAATATATAAAAGTTTTTTCAAGAAAAAAAACTTTTTGGTTGGATGAAAAATCTTTTTAGCCAAAAGACCCTTTTAGCCAAAAAGTTTTACCGAAAAAAAAAATATGTTCGGCTAATATGGTACATGACATTCAAGGACATCGTCCTGCTACTGTTTGATTTGACATTCAAATGTTTGGCCGAAAACAATTTTGGCCGAAAAGATGTGGATTTTGGTTGAAAGAAGTATTAGTTTGACCTAAACAATGTTAGTAGGAACTTTGGAAACCCTATTCTCACAAAAGTGTTACCCAACTTCATGATTTCACTCTTAGTTATCTTATAAGATAATCACTCCAAAATTGTGATTAAGTTAATTATTTAGGTAAGTGAAATGTGTTTGTGGGGGTAATTAGTTTGTGGAGGATAATTATCCCGAATTAGGCTTAAGTAATTAAATACCAAAAAGTGGTATTTTAAGTAAGTATTAACTAAGAATTCTAATAGGTTTATAGGAGAGGGACGAATGTCAATCTGTTGTCGAGCGAGCCTATGCACCCTATGATGGCATGGTGAGTCATGATGGGTCCATGTGTCAAGTGGACGTTGAGCCATATGTCACGTCAAGAGATAGGTGCACTTCGGCAAGAATGACTGAGGTGGAAGACGATATTTAATCTCAATTGTAGTTCAGAGAAATCACAAAAGTATCCTCACCGTCTATCTAAGAAGGAATATTCTGAATAGCTTGGTACGATGGTGTGGAAGTATCATGAATGTAAGGGTTCCAATGATAAATATATATTGTTAATCAATGCATGGAAACAATCTGATGACATATGTTCATTTGTGGAAGAGTGGTCATATTAGTCCTATCAACATCGACGAACAATATCCCTTGATATGTTGAATTTGGAGTGACAAAGGTCCCTGCGTTGTGTGAATGTCGAACAAATGGAATTGAAGAAGAATATTCTTTGATACCATGGTTTCAGTGTGGAGAGACTTCATGTGTTGCATAAATTTTAAATGGGTGACATCAAAGGAGAATATTCCTCGATGATATTTTCTATTAAGGATAAAAAGTGAGTAGACTAGGAGAAAGTCGAATGCCAACGACCATTGGATCTACGTGGATAAAATCCCACCAACACTAGTTAGGTTGGTGCCACATCGATGTTATGGTTAGTCATGTCATATGAATTGAGGGATGGGGTGCCACATGGAGGCCACATGGTAGTAAGTGGTCTTGAACCAATGCGAGTCTAAGGAAATTTTAGGGAGCTGCAACTCTTGACCCAGATCTTACTTCTCAGCATGACTATGGTCATTGGATATCTCTTGATGAACTGAGTATGAAGGTAACCACTATATGAGAGTTGAGATGATTAAGGAAAAGAAAAAATTTAATAACCCATCCCTTTAAAAATCGACCTAGAGGGTTCAGTGTGTGACACTAGGACATATAATTATTGTTGGTGTCTAAAGATGTCTTAAAAACAGCCTAGGTTTAACATTAATTTATTAACCTGAGGATGTGTATTTTATCTCAAGAATATCAACAAAATCTATGCAGATAGCTTATAGAGGCTAAAAACGTGTAGTCAGAGAAGATTTGAGTTTATCAACAATCAAGTTCCTCAAATGTTCACTTAAAGATTCTAAGAATTAACGAAATTGATATCTGATTACGAACATGTAATAAAAGGAATTTAACTTAATATTTCTAACTAAAAAGAAAGAATTGAATCTAAGAAAAGACTTGTGAAATTAACTGTCAAACATTACTGGAAAGGAAATAACATTTAGAAGCAATTTACTTTATCTATGGAAAGAAACAACAATTGTAATTTAATGAAAAGATGCAGTAAATCTAGATTTACTGAAAAGAACAACAACTATAACTTTAACAAAAAGGAACAACAATCATAAACTAATTGAAAGGAATGACAATTGTAAACTAATTGAAAGGAACATCAATTGCAAACTAATTTGAAAGGAACAACACTAGAAAATCTAAATGAATAAAATAGTGCATCTAAAAATATGAGGAACTGTCAGGTAGTAAACCACAATAATAGATATTTGAGCAGCAATCATAAATACTTGAAAGAAATATATACCCTTGACATGTAAATAGCATACTAGCACACTTAAGCATTCATTTTAACTATTGCAAAAGACACTTAAATCTAGAAACAGAGATAAAACTGATACAATTACAGATCGAACAGTAACTCCTTCAGTCTCGGCCCTTGGTCCTCAGAAGCACTGCTACTGGAAACTCAGTATATCGGAACGGTAAAAATTCCCAAAGCCTTTATTGATTCCATAGCTGGTATAACATTTTAAAAAAACTATTTTTGTAGAGTAATTCTAAAATCTGAATACTTTAGAAATAATTCTTATTTTTTTTCCTCCTTTTCTTCGGATCTATTACCTTCTATATATATATTACAATAATCTAGGACAATTAAGCCATCCTGAGGATCGAAATATCCTCAGGATTGCTTTTCTATTATAAAATTACAATATAGAAAACTCAATCATCTTCAACTGCTTTGCACCAAAAAGTCCTCAACCTCCAATAGCTTGTGCATCTTTGAGATCTCCTTTACTATCTCGGGTTTGACAATATTTAACAAATCCTGTAACAAAATTAAACAATTCCAATCGTATTTTAGAATCTTATTCAATATAATTTCAATAGTGACAATAGGAGACATATTAACTATTTCTTATCTTATTTATTCCAAAGTAATTGAAAATTCAATCAAGATTACATCATGAACTGTAGAAATAATGGAGATATTCGTACCTTTTCAACAACCCAACATACCCCCAGCTTACCTTCTTGCATGTCCTCATGCAAGAATTTTTTTTACATGTAAAGCAGTAATGTTGTAAGGTGGAAAGGTTGGTTCACCAGGCCTCCTGAATCCATTGCTTCTTTTGAGCTCTCCAAATGAAGCATCCTCCCTTTTCTTGTTAATTTGATAATATTTTTGGTAACTTTCTGTAGGGAACCAAATGATAGGGGGATTATATCTGCATCTAATCCAAACAGGTCCTTCCTCTTGGAACATTCTAGAATACCTTTCTATTATGAAGGTAGCTGAAAATAAATTCCTGTACCCAAAGGGTTCCCTACTTTTTACTTCACTAGAAGATGCATCCCATCTCTTTTTAGAAGTAGCAAGAGCTTCTTCCTTAAGCTCTCTAAAACATGTGATACCTGAACGTATAAGTTGTAGATGGGTAGGGGATAAGGATTCTATGACCCCCCCTCTTTTCATAAAGTTTTTATGTCGCATGATGGCTGGAAAGGACTTTGGAGGCTCTCCTCTGGCCCAGAGATCTAGCCCAGTTTCCCACTTTAGGAAGGTTTTGTGAGATTTACCCCATCTAACTTGGTTCTGAGTAAATGACAGAAATGCCTGAAACTGTATGTCACCTATGAATGGGCCAGGGTTATCTTTCCTTTCTTCTTCTAGAATGAAATTATGAAAGTATAACTCACTCAGAAGGTATTGTACCTTTTCATCCTGCTCTCTGAAACATGAAATAAACTCAGGTATAGTGGAAAATGTAATGGGTTTACCTTCTTTGATGGCCTTCACTCTCAATAACAGATAGTGTTCCAGCAGGAATAAAGTGTAATTGGTGGCAGGGGATCTACAATTGATGGCATCAAAGTAGACATAATGAATTTCTTTGATTTTCTCCAAATCTTTTTCCAATTAGGTTTGTACCTTCTTTACCTTCCCTTGGCCTCTGGTGAGCTCAACATAGGTCTCACTCTCTATTGCCACCATGTCCCTCAGTTGTTTAACAATCTTTTGATGTTCATCCCTAGTGACCATCTCATCTTGGTGTTGAGCTAATGCTTGTTGGGCTTGTGTAAGATCTTCCTTTAGCTTATCAATGGTGGCACCCTATGCTTGAGATTGGGATGCTTGGTATTCTTCCATAGTGCCCATATACTCCCTTGATTGAGTTAATGCTTCATGGGCATGTGTAAGCTCTACTTCCAGTCTGTCCAAAATAACACTCTGTTTCTGGGACTGGAGTGCCTGATGCTCTGCTATAGTCAGTAATTCATTTCTGTTTTGAATTAGGGTTTCTTGAGAGTGCATCAATTATTCCTCTAATCTCTTGATGGTAGCATTTTTCTCAAGGATTTGACATTTTTCCTCTAAGACCGGGGTATCTATCTGCATCTCATCATCAATTGTTTCTATAGTTGTCATGATTTCCTGTTTTTCTAAGAGAATTACTTCCTCATTTGATCTACTTCCTCTTTTACTACTATTTCTTCAGGGTCTATCTGTATCCCTACAGATTTTGTAGTGACTGCTTCTTTAGGAAGAGGGTTTCTTCCTTACACTCTGGACCTTTTGTTTTTCTTTCTTCTATGGTACTTATCTGCTTGTTCTAGTTGCTTCCTCAATTCTTTAATAATTTCCCTCAGTTTTCCCATCTTCTGCTTTAATATTTCAGCCTTCTTAGATTTCTTATTCAATAGTTTATTTTCCTTTTTTAGCTTTCTAATTCTCTTATGGTTCTTGTCTGATTTTTGTTTGTGAGGGGGCTCAAGGTCTTCTTCATTCTGGTCAGCAGATAGTTGTTCTTCTGTTTTCTCCAAATATTTTTTATGTTTAGGGGGGCTTTGTTCCTTAAGATGAGGTTCTTCATGTGTTACATATTTTGAAAATGACATTTCAAAATCAGGGAAATTTTCAGTAGGTTTTGAAGAAGAAGCCTCCCCTTGGTATGCTTCTGATATAATGTTTTCCCTGTCAATGGAAGTTCCCAAACTCCCTAAAACCTGAGCAATTTCTACTTCATAATTTTTCAAAAATTGTTTTGTCAGGTGCTCTGATTCAGGCTGGGTGTCTTCCTGATCATTCTTTTGTTCCGATTTCTCAATTTCTTGAACATTTTCCCATAGGGATTGATCTGCAACATCCTAAATTTCATCATTCATTTCCTAAATTTGTTCAAGGTTTCATGTTCGTCTGCTTCTCCTTCTTTTCTCAAAGGCAGATTTAGGAGAAATAGTTGCTCTATTCCTCTTTTTCGTTAATGCCTGTTTTTGTGAAGTCTTGTCTTCTGAAATATGGGCAGCATCTATCTCAACTTCAGGTTGGGGAGGTGTAATTTCTAATTGGGCAGTGACCTCCTCTCTCTGTGTCTCTTCGATTCCCTGTGGTGGATCCTCATGACATAATTTAGGCTGTACAAGTCTATTGGTCTCAATGAGATTATCCCAGGTCACTTGAGTTTGACTTAATTCTTTTTTTACTATCAATTTAACTAATCCATGGTGATTGATAACAGTAACAAGATCCTTGGACTTATGTGTTCTTAAGGAAACTTCATGGAATTCAGAAAAAAGGGTAGATTGATCACCAACCTTTGTTTGAGTGCCGCCAGCTATTTGAGGTGATGTTGTTGAATTACGTCGTACCATCCATCACAGGTAATATATCTATGAATTACGCTATCTAGTTCTTTCCATGGTTCACTAAGGGCATTGGGATTAAGTCCCTTCCCCTTCTTGTCCAATTCTTCTCCAGGGTCTATAAAGGTTTCTACGGCTTCCTTAAGTGTTGTATACCTTCATGTCCATTGAATGCCCATGTTAGGGAGGCTTGTGGCTTCAGCTATGATTTTCGATGTAACTGGAATTCATATGCCTCAGACTATGGAGTTAAGATATTGCGTCCACCCCAGATGCTATAAGATTTATTTTTCTTGTTTTGTAATCTGTAACAATTTTGGCTCCCTGTGCACACTTCTCCCACCCATTTTTGTGAGAAAATGGAAATGACTGGCATTCCTCATTACAGATTTGGTTAAACCAGCATGGAGAAAATATTACAAAAAATAGAAAATATCAGAGAACAACAAGTGTTTTGCAGGTTTCATTTATTACAATTAGTATTATTTTGTCGAGAAGTGTGTCAAGCATCCACTCCCCTCATTAATGTAGAGGTCGACCTCAACCGTCAGTGTATGGGAACGTAATGAGTGTAGGTATTTCCAATGAGAGATAATTATTGCACTACCTCTGCCAATGGGGATCAATCATTAATTTTCAAACAACATATTTTAACGGTAATCATTAAATGTTAGTCCTCTTTCGTGGAAAAAAAATTGAATTTAATATACCTATACTCAAAAAAATGCTTTAAGGATACATAAGCCAAATAAATTAAATTTGTTCATTTAATATAATATCCCACATATCATAATTTTTTTACTTTTCTCGTTTTATTGAATACAGCCGAAATAATAGCCTTGTTATTGAGTGAAGAAAATCTAGAGACACCCAAAAAATTGGCATTTAAGGTAAACTTCCATACCATAGGAAGAGCCACTGCTACCAGCACGCGTCCATAGCCTCGACAGGGTTGCCTTTTAACCCTTAGATGGGCATGTATCCTTAATAAATATTTGAATCATCTTTTCCAAAAAGACCGCTATCCTTGTTTGGTAGCCAAATGGTGATAATTCCACTCACTAGATTGTAACTTAAGTGAACAAGCCAACTCGTGATGAGACCCCTTGTCCTTTGATGAGAAAATGCCAAATTCCATTGCCCTGGTGTGGTATCCATAATGGGAATGTCACTTATGTTATTATCCTATGATCATGGTAGGTTGGCTCGTGATGATACCCCCTATTATTTGTGGGAAAAGTTTTATTAGTATATTTATTATATCTATCTATATATATATTTGGTTTTTTTTTTGGATCTGTTAAGGAAGGATCATCTACTCCTTAAGAGCAAGAGATGGCGTAAAGAAGTGTAAGGATGCCAATTAAAAGTGTGACTAAGACTCCTTATTATAATATAAAGGAAAAATATCATTCAAGTGTATTTGTATGTATAAGGGAAAAAGAAACGAATTATGGTGGTTACAAGTTATGAACAAGGTTTAAGATATTTCGAAGAAAGTAATCCAAAAAACAATTTGATAAGGTATGGGAGATAGTCCAAAAAAAAATGGCAGATCGTTGTGATGATAATTAGAAATAATGCTGGTGAAAATTATTTAGTGAAATTCGTAGCCCAAAGGGATGGCTTGGTGTTTTTTCAGCAATGTAGGGAAGGAACGGTGAAATGAATAGCAGGCGTGCAAAAAGGAACAACAACTATTCAAAAGGAACAGTAGGTGCACAAAAGGAACAACAAGTGTTCAAAAAGAACAGCAGGTGCAGAAAAGGAACAACAAGTGTTCAAAAGGAACAACAGGCGCGCAAAAGGAACAACAGGCATGCAAAAGGAACAACAAGTGCTCAAAATGAACAACATGCATGCAAAAGGAAAAACAATTGTTCAAAATGAACATCAGGCACACAAAAAGAACAACAAGTGTTCAAAAGGAACAACAGGCGTGCAAAAGGAAAAACAAGTGTTTAATATTTGCACGTTTATTGCTGCAAAAAATGGTGGAATTTCCATGAAAGACAAGGTCTCTGTGACAAGATAAAGAAAGAGTGAGGAACATAAACGAGTGTTGATTGTGTTCATTATGATTTTCTTAAGTGGCTTTCAAAAAAAAAAAAGGGAACTAATAACAAAAAAAGTTCTACAAGAAAGCTATATACAATATGGACAGTATCAACAGAATGTATCATTTATGGAGTTAGAGTGGCTAGGTTACCTTCCCAGCTAGCTAAAACCTGAATGGTAGGGTCCTTACTTACTTCCTTGTAGAAGGATTATTTTGAGGGAGGTTGATGATAAAGTCGTAGCCGGTGTCCATTGACCAAAAATGGAGATACAGACCTGTCATGGTGCTTAAAGTGACCATAACATTTTCATGGACTTTATTATTTTCATATGGTACCAACCACCGTGTCTATAATTTTCCTGGGAAATCATGAAATCTGGAATCATAGAGAAGATCCCAATCAACCTTATTGAATGATTTCTTCTTGATATGTTTATCATGTCAGGTCGCTTTCTGTTGCTAAATAACGGATGTGCATTCCACAGCATATAGGTGTGCTTCATCCAACTCATTGAGTTGTTGAAGGCATTGTTTATGTGCTTTTGTTATATCCAACCCCATTTTCTCGGCCATCCATAGAGTATTGATATCAAACTCAATTGGGAATATGGGTTCTTTACCATAAAATAAGTTATAATTAGAGTAGCCAGTAGTGTTACACCATGTCATACGATAAGCCCATAAGGCATGTGGGAGCTCAGTAGCCCAATTCTGTCGATTTGTTGAGATAGTCTTTGTTAGGATTGCCTCCATGACCTTATTGGTTCTTTCTACTTGCTCTTTTTCTTGTGGGTGGTATGGAGAAGTAACTTTGTGCTTAATATGGTAATTGTCCAAGATGGTGGTAATTCTATGGGCCGTAAATTGTGACCCCCCATCAGTGATTACCTCTCTGGGTAGTCCATAGCGTACAAATAATTTGAAAATGAATTTAGTGACTATTTATTTTGTTGCATTTGGTAAGGGTTCTTCCTCTAACCATTTGTTCATGTAGTCTATCACAATGAGGATATAGGATTTCTGATTTGACATTGGATTGAAAGGGCCAACGAAGTCTAGTGCCCATATTTCAAATGGTTTTGCAACTACTTGTCATTTCAGGGGCATTTCATCAACCCACCCTGGTTTTCCCATTCCCTGACAACTTTCGTAGGTCTGAACATATTTATTTGCATCTATGAATATTAAGGGCCAATAATAGCCCATCTGTAGAATTGTATGTCTAGTCTTGCGATCTGCAAAATGCCCACCACAGGGCTCATCATGTCCTGCTTTTAGTATATCATAGATTTCATCGTCGTGTACGCATCTGCAGATTTGGAGATCATCACCTGTGTGGAAGAGATATCCATCGATCCAAGTAAATCGTGCACTACACTGGACGATCAGTTTTCTCTCCTGTGATGATAGATGTGCCAGTAATTTCCCCACTACTAGATAATTTTCCACATCAGCGTACCAATGTGGTTTTGTGGTGATGACAAAGAGATGCTCATCTAGAAATTGGTCTTCAACTGTCAAGGAGTCATCTGTTTTGGGTATGTGGGATAGGAAGTATGCAACAAGATTTTCTCTCCTAGGTCTATCGTTGATGGTGATGTCAAATTCCTGCAATAATAGTAACCATTGAGTGACCCGTCCATTAGTAATCAGTTTATTAGCTAGATATCTAATAGCAGAATGATCAGTATACAAAATAACTGGATAGCCTGTTATATAATGATGAAATTTATTGATAGCATGTATAACAACTAAGAATTTTTTTTCTGTTACTGTATAATTAAGTTTAGCTGAAGTGAGGTTCTTGCTAATAAAATAAATTGTGTAGGGTTTATTGTCTTCTTCCTATCCAAGGACAATGCCTATGGAAGTATCTGATGCATTAGTGGAGATATGAAATGGTATTTCCCAATTTGGTCCCCTTAGTACTAGTGTTGTTGAGATCAGTTCTTTGAGTCCTGCAAATGTCACATCACACTTGTCAGACCACTAAAACTCTACATTACCCATCAAAGTGTGTAAAGGTCCAACGGTTCTTGAAAAAATATCCATAAATTTGCGATAGTATCTTGAAGCACCAAGGAAACTACGTACCTCAGTTTGTGTGCGTAGTGTAGGTAGATTAAGGATTACATCTATTTTTTCTGGGTCTACTCTAATTCCATATACAGAAATATAATGTCCCAATACTACACCTTCTGTCATCATCATGTGACATTTTTCATGACTTAAACATAACCTGGTAGCAATGCATCATTCTAGTACTTTTTTCAGGTTATTTAGTGCTTGATCGAAGTCGTCGCCATAAGGAGTGAAATCATCCATATAAACTTCAAGCCCTTCATTGATTAGATCGTTGAATATTCTTAGGATGGCCCTTTGGAAGGTAGATGGATCATTACAAATTCCAAAGGGTAATACCCTGTATGCAAAGGTACCCCAAGGGAATTTGAACGTACTTTTGTCTTGATCTTTTGGGGCAATTTGGATCTGATTATAGCCACTAAATCCATCTAGGAAAGAAAATAATTTCTTCCCTACCAAAGTATCCAAGACCTGATCAATGGAAGATAAGGGGAAGTGGTCCTTTTGAGTGGCTTTGTTGAGTTTCCTGTAGTTGACATAGATTCACCATTTCCCATTTTTCTTGGGGACGATCACTAATGGGGAAACCCACCGACTATCTGAGATAGGATATATAAAGTATGAATCCAACAACTTTTGTAGTTCTTCTTTGATGATGTCCTTGAGATGGGGGTTCAATCTTCTCTGTGGTTGTCAGATAGGTCGGGCATCTTTTTTAATGTAAATGTCGTGTTTGTAGAGTTGTGGATCAATACCTTTCATATCATAATACTCCTAGGTGAAAGCTTGTTGGTATTTAGAAAGGACTTGGATTAGCTTTTATTGTTGTTTCTCGACTAAATTGGCATTGATGTTCAGAGACTTTCCTGGTGCGATATCAACGAATTTTTTGTTCCATTAAATCCTTCAGTGAGTCTCCCTATGCTTCACAATCTAGGACATCCTAGAGCATTTGGCATGTGGGATTTCTCATGACAACAGGGTCGTTAATAAATCAATTGTTTACGTCATCCTCAAGTTGGTCCTTAAGTATGCGAGTTGTTGCCATCATGAGAGGTTCTTGTAAATCCTTTTCTAGATATTGTGGCGGTGGCAGTTGTGGATATCTAAAAGTCGGACTTGGCTTCATTGGCAGATATAAGATTAAATTTTTTGTGACACCTCCTCTAGTAATTTTCATATTCCCCATGTGACATCCTATATACGCATTCGTTGTTGTGAGCCAAGCTCTTCCCAATATTAATGGATTCCCTTCAAGTCTACTTCTTGGGTTGATAATGAGGAAATATGTTGGATATTCCCAATATTCTACTGAGATTGCTATATCACGAAACATGTTGACTAGTCTGACCATTGATCAGTCAGCCAATTGTAACATAATTGGGGTGGGTTCGAAAGAGTCAAAACCCAAGATTTTACAGGTTCCCATAATCAAGATGTTGATGGCTGCCCCCAAATCAACTAGTGTATTTGGGAAGGAACAACCCTAGATCTGAATTGTTACTATGGGGTTCCCTAGATCTACATATTTTACTAGTTCTTGTCTACCTAGAATTAGATCAAACAAGGCTCCTACTACGCAGACTGTTGAGGATGAATTCTTGATTTTCTTGACAGGCCTCCTTCCACATAGTTCCTTGATTGTCTTGGCATAGATCAGAATGTCTTGTAGATATTGCAGGAGTGGGATTTTAATATATAAATTCTTAAGTTCCCCTACAGTGTCAAAGTTAGGATACACAACAGGTTTTTCTATCATCAATCTTTCGGGGAACAGGAGAGGAGTTGTATCCTTATCAGGATCCCGTGGTTCGACTGTGTTTCCTCATGGCTCTATTTCTTTGGTTATATGCATAGTCGAGGGTGTTATTGTTAGTTTTTTATATTTTTCCTCCTCCTCATTCTTAATGGCATTATGTTCTTCATGAGAGACTATACACTCTGACCTCAACCTGAGTTCATTTCATCCTACTGAGTTGATTTATCCCTCTCCATTTTACATAATATGGACTAGCTGAGCTAGTCTATTATTGGGTTTTGGGTGGGGTTGGGATGGTAATTGAGGGAATAATTGTGGTTGAGGGTTTTGGGGTAGCTGGAGTGGAGCTTGCAACGTGGGTTGGGTCTGAGGGTCCATCCCCATGGGGCATTGCCAATTCTAGTTCCAATTTGGGTTTTGGGTAGTCATATTGGGCCACTGCGAAGGGTAGGGGTTGTTATTTGAGTTTTTCTAGGGTGGGGTGAGATATTGAGAGTTAGGCCAAGTGGAACTTGCATTTGGTTGATTCTGCCAACTGGGATTTGCAGCAGGCTGGTTTGGCCAAGTGGGGTTTACAGGTGGGTATTGCTAGGGTTGCCAATTCTGATTGGTAAATGACTAGCCCTACCATGCGTTACCAGAATTTTTCTGTTTATTATATTGTCTAGAGAAGAAGGAGGAAGGGTCTTGTATTGTATTTGGAGGTCGGTTCTTCCATTGACGATGTTGAGCAATCATATATAACGGATTTGTTTCTTCTTCCTCTTCTCTAAAGATGGCTTTCAGTCCAGGGAGTGATGGGAATTTCTCTGTCTCATGATCCTTGGAGAAAATAGCACAAACCCGAACCACATCCAAAGGGAAATCCCTTGGACCATGTTTTATTCTACATCTGTGGAAAAATATGGCCAAATTTTGTTCTGCTTATGTTTTCTGTTTGGCCTGAAATACATCCAATTGTGTAGTCAGAGTGCTCAAAATATATTTTTTGAAATTTTTGAAGAGATTACCAACTTCAGCTTGCGTGAGACCCTCGCTTTTAGTATTGTTATTTCTGGTGAGGGAAGTCTACATTCCTGATCTAGTCTGTGCGCTTCCTCATGAGCACCTAATACACAATTGAATGATGTTATCATAAGTTTCTTGATAAATGTCACCCTTTCCCATTAGATTCAATGTTTCTACCCATTGATATTTCATACCCTTAATCATATTTTCCTTAAGTACTTCACCTGGTAATGCACCATAGGGTGATCTTTGTAAATTATACTGAAATCTCTCGACATATTCTTCTAATGATTCATTTTCTTTTCCAATCATTTGAAAGATTTCATCTTTCAAGTCCTTGGTTCTACAATATTCCTGATATTTTGTCAAGAATGTCTATTTCATCTCATCCCATCAGTTTATAGTTCTTCCCCCTAATCCCATAAACCAGCGTAGAGATGCTCCCTTTGGAGTGGAGCAGAACAATTTTAGTTTTTTGCATTCAGATTTGTAATCATACCCTCTACATAGGACATCGAATTCAAATAATAATGCATCTGGGTCTTCTGAGATCAATCCATGAAAGGTTCTTAGATTTTGTAAGGGAATTGCCTTCATGGGGGCATTGGCAATTGGATCAACTATCGGATATTCCAATGTGGAAGTATGGGGACATTGTTGATTTGGTTGTGCCATTTGATAAAAAATGTTCCAGAAATATTCAGGTGTTTCTTGATTTGGGTATTTTATTCAAGGTGTTTGATTATATAACCCTCTAGGGGATTTGATTGCAATCCCTCTATCTGGGATTTCAGGTCTGCCTTCTTATTTCTCAGAAGATTCAGGATCAGGGGGTGGTGATGGATCTTCCTTGGCAACCCCACTAGTTTCTCCTTCTCCTTCCTCCAGATTACGAGAATTTCCCTCTTCTAAAGGGGTGAGATGTGGAAGATTTGTGCTCTGAAAGATTTTCTCAGTCCCTTCAGTTTTTCTGTGAATCTCAGCATGGGTTGTAGCTGGTGAGACTTTTTTTTGAGGGATTTGGGTAGATCCTTTCCTAGGTCCAACCGAAGCTTGAGATTTATCTTTTCAGATAATGTTGTCTATGAAAGTGCTTCTCCCAGGGAGCATCGGGCCTTGGGCTTTGGTAATTTTTAGTGGGGGTTTTGGTTTTTCAAGATCTTTCTTCTTAGTCATACACACTTCACGCAAAACAAAATCAAGAAAGAAAAACACCTATGCAACCTCTTAATGTGTCAGATGGAGGTAGGTGTTGGCATAAGCATCTTACTTATTGCCTGCATAGGTTCTTACCTTCCATATTCAATACCTCATCCTCGAAAGGCACAATCTATGATGCCTTTGGCATTATCCTCGACAATTGACATTATCCTCGACAATGGAACCAAAATGTTGGTGTCTAAAGATGTCTTAAAAATAGCCTTAGTTTAACATTAATTTATCAACCCAAGGATGTGTATTTTATCTCAAGAATATGAGCAAAATCTATGTAGATAGCTTACAGAGGCTAAAATCGTGTAGTTAGAGAAGATCTGAGTTTATCAAAAATCAAGTTCCTCAAATGTTCACTTAAAGATTCTAAGCATTAACGAAATTGAAATCTGATTACCAACATGTAATAAAAGGAATTTAACTTAATATTTCTAACTAAAGAGTAGGAATTGAATCTAAGCAAAGACTTGTGAAATCAACTTTCAAACATTACTAGAAAGGAAATAGAATTTAGAAGCAATTTACTCTATCTATGGAAAGAAACAACAATTGTAATTTAATCGAAAGATGCAGTAAATCTAGCTTTACTGAAAAGAACAACAACTATAACTTTAACGGAAAGGAACATCAATCGTAAATTAATTGAAAGGAATGGTAATTGTAAACTAATTGAAAGGAACAACAATTGCAAACTAATTTGAAATGAACAACACTGGAGAATCTAAATGAATAAAATAGCACATCTGAAAATATGAGGAACTATCAGGTAGTAAACCACAACAATAGAGATTTGAGCAGCAATCATTAATACTTGAAATAAATATCTACCCTTGATATGAAAATAGCATACTAGCACACTTAAGCATTCATTTTAACTATTGCAAAAGAAACTTAAATCAGAAAACAAAGATAAAACTTATACAATTACAGATCGAACAGTAACTCCTTCAGACTAGGCCCTTGGTCCTCAGAAGCACTGCTACTGGAAACTCAGTATATCGGAATGGTAAAAATGATCAAAGCCTTTATTGATTCCATAGCTGGTATAAAATTTTACAAAAACTGTTTTTGCAGAGTAATTCTAAAATCTAAATACTTTAGATATAATTCTCTTTTTTTTTCCTCCTTTTCTTCAGATCTATTACCTTATATATATAGTACAATAATCTGGGACAATTAAGCCATCCTGAGGATCGAAAGATCCTCTAGATTGCTTTTCTACTATAAAATTATAATATAGAAAACTCAATCATCTTGAACTGCTTTATGCCAAAAAGTACTCAACCTCCAATAGCTTGCGCATCTTTGAGATCTCCTTTACTATCTCGGGTTTGACAATATTTAACAAATCCTGTAACAAAAATAAACAATTCCAATCGTATTTTAGAATCTTATTCAATATGATTTCAATAGTGACAATAGGAGACATATTAACTATTTCCTATCTTATTTATTCCTAATTAGTTGAAAAGTCAATCAATATTGCATCATGAACTGTCAAAATAAGGGAGATATTCGTACCTTTTCCACAACCCAACAATTATTACCCAAGGTATTTGTCATCT
>JZKD02S1979823.1:312719-332161 GCA_000966675.3 Picea glauca
AGGACATACATGAATGTGGATTTGATAAGACTACAGGGCTGGGAGATGTTGGAATACCATCTTTGGGATTCCTCTGCAAGCTGCACATAACCCTATTCTAGATGTTCTGGCTTATGCTGGAATCAATAGACTTATGGATCTAGTGGAGCCGGGCTTGGCATGTGAAAGTGACACTATCCATCTTTCTTTATTGGGTTATGATCCAAAGATATATTACAGAGGCAGGGGTGCTTTTGAATTAAAGAAAACAGAGCCAACTCCTGAATGCTTTCAACAGTGCCACACCTTGGCCCAATAGCATATCACAGTGTTTTGGTGTGCAGAACTGTTTGGGGTTTTAAATTGCAAATGGAAAGAATGATACTTAAACTTGCAGGGCACTTTTCAATCTTTTCCTGAGCTCCAAATGAAGATCTAAAAACACCATTGAGGGAGAGGTGTTGCACCAGCCCTACCACAACCTACTAGCACTCCCATAGTGGGTTCAAATTGTAGGTTAATGATTACCTAGCTCGAGAGATCCATGATGTCGTGAGGGAAGACTAAGACAATTGCCCACAAATATTCTAAGGGGAATGCAATAAGGTAGGTTCATTATTCCTTAGAGGCCCTTTGTTCCTCACAAGATTGCCTAATGGGGTATTGACTCCAAGGGTTGGACAACTACTGTAACCATTCAAAGCTGAGTGGCACCCTCGGAGAACATAGTTCCTCTTGAAGGGAATGTCGCATAATTAAAACTTGAACAAAGGCAACTGGCACCCTTGGAGCATGGAGTGCATCTTGAAGGCCACATTGCAATTTTTAATAAAGGAGAGTCAATGAACCTAGGTGCCTAGAAAAAACAAATTCACAATGTCGGACTTAAAATAATTATTAAATGGGTAATTTTTATCAATTATAAAATCTCCTTAAAAATTCTAAGCCTAGTTTAAAAATTTGAGCCTAAGCCTAAAATGGGTAAGAATACTAAAACTAAATTATAAATTTAATAAATGGTGGGGGATAAAGAAAAATCAAGTTAGAAATTGAAAGAGTAAAAAGAAAAATTATATCTAAAGATTTAATTATGTATTTGTGTGCAAAATAATGCCAAATTGGAAACTAAGATAAGAAAGGAAATAAATGTAAAAAGAATGTGGAAGCATAGAAAGGTATCTAGTCTAATATAACAAAACAACCTTCCTAAATTAAACACCACTAAGTTTTAGAAAGTCGTCAGTCATTAAAAAGGAAATAGAGGGAATAAAGGAACATCTAGGAGTAATGAATTTAGGAGCTCTTTTAGGATGGGTGAGAGAAATTGACAATTATTTTAATTAAATTATGGAATTATTAGTGCAATTAAGGGAACAAGTGACAAGTGTATGGGGGAAATAATTCCTATTAAATTATTAAAAAGAAGAATTAAATTTGCATGGAAAGTTGTAACTAAGAAAAATTCTATAAAGGAAATGGCTAAGAGGAGGAATATATGTTGACTAGTATGAGTAAAGTTATGCTACCAGAATTTCTTTGACTAGTTTCACTTGTGAGAATTGAGGATATCTAGCTTGAGAGAGAGTGGTAGATTGACCTTGCGAGGAAAGATTGGAGATGGATTCTTCTCTGGTTCTGTGTGTGTTGCCCATTTTCCTCTCTAGGGGATAAGGGAGAAGAATAGCACCCCTTGCGTTCGTTAGGAGGTGCCAATGAGTTCACAACGATTAGCAAGTTGGAGCAAGGAGGAATCACCATCTGTCAAAGAACATCAACAATCCATTCATCGGTTACAGTACTTATGTTATCAATTGCATTTGTAATTAGTGAAATTTTTGTATATGGATTTAGATATTGATGAATATTGTAATGGATTTGTGGAATAGTAGTTGGTAAATTTAATTGACATCTTGATCTGATAATGAAGAGGCTTGTGTATATAATTTTTGCAAGTAGGAATGATATGTGCTTGAGTAAAAGGACCGAGTTAAAACCATTTATTTTTAATGATTCCTTTCTTATTTATAATCCGATTAAACAGTCATAACAACGATTAATAAACCCTTTAACACAACAAATTAGATGAAGTAGTTCTCCCCTCAATTAGGCTATACATCCCAGTTCAATTTCCTTGGGATATTTTCCATTAACGCTCAAACTGTCAAAATGCGTGCTTTACAAGCCTCATAATGCTTTTTAGATGGCTACATTGGCTCCAGAACGCCTAAAAACCCCTAGATGTGCTCTTCTTGCACTTGGTTTGGCCAAAATCTGAGCTAGAATCGCTCCCTCGAAATTTTTCCCAAATTCCTTGTTGTCTCTACTCGCCAAAACACACCTAAGCGTGACCAACCTGGATCACGGGTGTTTCCCATCCCAAAACCCATCTTATGCAACTTCATGTGCATGTGGGAGAAATTGACGCTCTGTTATTGCATTGGCCCTTTCTTGGTAGGAGTCTTGGTTGCATGACCCCCCATGTGGCCTCATCCTAGGGCTTGTCCAACCCCCCATGCATGCTTGAGCATAACATGGTCACTTGTCAGCATACGATTGAGGGCGGGGGCTGAGCCTCAACCCCTTCCTCCTCTTGGCCAATCCATGGTTTAATTTCAAATAATTTTTTTATGGTTAAAGGTTAAGAACCATAGGGTAGGCGAGCTAGTAGCATGGCCTGCGCCAAGACACTAACACTTGTCCTGGAGGTCATGGGTTCAACCCCCATGGACGTCGACCCACAATTTTTATTAACAATGAAGGGGTACCACGTGGTACCATGCCGATGGACCAAAATTCATCCCTTTCCATGTCATCACCTACACAGTCAGCACATGCCATGTCGAAAGTACAACCCTGCCATATAGGTAGCACAGTCACCCTGTCATGTGTCAGTACGGTGCCAAATCGGCAATATGATCCTACCACGTCGGCAGTACAACGCTGACACGTTAGTAGTATGACCCTACCACGTGTTTGTATGACCTTGACACGTCAACTGTATGACCCTGCCATGTCTCAGTATGGCCCTACCACGTCAGCACTGCTACCCAGTCAACAACCCATGTCACCCTGCCATGTTTTGGTACTGCACCACATCATCCATATTGTTCCATGTGTCAGTATGATGACACATAAACACCTCTTCCCAGTCAGTATTACGACCCTCCCATGTCAACAATACATAACTACCACGTTTCAGTATGGTCTACCCAGTCAACAGTACGACCCTTCCACGTCAACAGTATGAAACTGCCACAGGTCAGTGAGGTCTTCCTAATCAACAGTACAACCCTGCCACATATGCATACATAAATTCCACGTGTCTGTACAGTCTTCCCAGATAGCAGTAAGGTCCTGCCATGTCAACAATATAGAACTGCCAAGTGACAGCATGGACTGCCACATCAACAGAATGACCCTGATCATCATGTACAAACTTCACAATAAACATTTTTACATGTTTGGCCAAACAGAAAGAATGTGATATATCTCGCATACGATTTCTATTTGAAATCATTCAAGTTGCATTGGTATCGTGGGGACAAGGCCTACTCACGTGTTCATTTTCAAGCAATTCCAAGAATTTTAATTTTTGAGCATATTTTCATCACATGGACCAAGTTAAGGAACCCTTGACCCTCTTATAGCCCTCAGAATAGATGCACCAAATATTGACTTCTTAGTATATGCTATTTAATGATTTATGCTAGTTTTTCTTTTAAATGGATACAAAATGAGAAAGTGGAATTGATATTGTATTGATCTTCTTTGGGGGCTCTTAATGAAATTGTACATCCTCTTCTCCTTACACACTCCTAGAAGATATCCTTATTATGAAAATGACTAGTTAAGCTACTCGAGTTAGATTTTCTTATGCTCTTGATACATTATTATGTATGTGATACCCTCTTTCTCATTCACTTCCTTTAGCGTTGAAGATTTTAAGGGTGATAGAATAATATGTTGTATCTGGAAATTGATGATTAGGTGAGATTGATGATCTAGTTAATTGCGATCTATGTTGGAATGCTTCATGGTGGAGTTTGTGGCAATGATAACGATGTATGTCTGTAGTAAATTTTCACACCTTGAATAAATAGATGTAGGATTTTGCACATTGAAAATAAATAAAGATGATTACTTGTGCCTTACATTATGTCGTTGTATGATTAATTTAGTTATTAAATTCTCTTGCACCTTAGAATTTTTGTGATGTGAGAATGGTTATTAGAAAAATATTGTGTCATTGATTATAGTTGATGTTTTTGATTTAGCATACTTAGTTTGGACTTGATTGTGTTAGTGTGATGTAGACACCTCCTTGTTCCTCAGAACAGTTGTCATTCCTGAGACCTTAAATGGTTAAAAGCAATTGGAACCTGGGATTGAGAATTGCTTATGTCTCATGGAGGTCCTAGCTTTTCAGGGTAGTTTGGGTGGTTAGTATCCTTATGTCTTATGGATTTTATCTTCATGTTATCATTACATCATCTCATATTATTCTTGTGTTATATGATGACTATCTTTATGTGATGAGTTGAGCGATTAAAAGTATTGATGATTCTAGTTGATCGTGATGAGTTGATATTCCATCGCCTTTCATAATTCTTGTTGATTATGTGTCTTTATTCAAATATGATGATGCGTGATTTATGGAATTACTAATTTGTTGATGTGTTAGTTGCGATGTTATTTGATTATCACGAGGATACACTTGTAATTCCTTTAATTATGATGTCATTGATTTGTGTTTCTATGATTTATATTGTTGAGATTAAATTCCTAATGAGAAAAACAAAATTACCTGCTATGCTTCATTTTCCTAGTCATAATGGAGGGGACGTTACATATGGTATAAAAGCAGGTTCAACACCGTTACTTGGGATCATTACGCCTTCCACTATATTAAACTCTTGATCAATAATTTATTGCTAATTAAATTGAATTGTGTCCCTACAGGTAATCATGGTTGGAGGACATCGCAGAGGTAGACGACATGGTCCTAGGGGAGGAGGCGTGATGCCTTCAATAGAATCCATGCCAGAGGGGTCTAACCCCCAAGGAGATGAACAAGTCATTGAAAAAGAGAAAATATTTTTGGGGGTTGTGGTTGGGTTGATAAGCTCCTTTCAGAGGATGTTAGAGGCCTTGATTATCCATTTAGATAGAGATGAGTCCAGGGAACCTATACTCCCTTAGGTTCCATACCTCACCCCAGCCGATACTGGTAGCGTTCACCGAGAATTTGACAATTTCAAGTGTTTCAAGTTCTTGGGTTCCATGGATGGAGCATCCACTGAGGCATGGTTGGATAACATGGAGATGTTCTTCAAACTTCATGACTACACCTCCATCATGAAAGTCTTCATGGTAGTATTTCAACTGAAAGAGAGCACTCTTATATGGTGGAAGATTCTCCTGCCACAACTGAGCATGGTCGTCAAAGACGTGTCATGGGAACTGTTCGAGGAGCGGCTCTGGGAGAGGTATTTGTCTGAGGAATTCATTGAACACCAGCTCAATGAGTTCAATGCCTTACGATAGGGAAATCGTACGGTGCCCAAGTATGAGCTCCAGTTCATGGAGCTACTTAGGTATGATCCAAATCTGAACATTGAGAAGATAAAGGTGAGAAAGTTTTTTTTCGGCCTTAACGTCAACATTCATGCAAAGGTGAGAATCCTAATGGCTCAAACGTTGCATGATTTTTTCCAGAAGGCCCTCATAGTTGAGGAAGGGTTGATCAATGGGGGTTAGAGAAGGACACATGTGAGATTGATGGGACATGCGACATCTCATGCGTAGCAGCATCAGACACTAGCTAGACATCCATCAGGGTATCGAGGCACTCCTAGAGGATAGAGCGATGCCTCGACAACCAATGCCTCAGCAGGGAACTCCCTACAGAGGACCATAACACCAACAATGTCGTCTGCAATAACAAAAGTTCAGGCCTTTTTAGTAGAAAAAAACAAGGTTCCAGGATGGTGGGCCATCAAATTCTACTTCGAGGACCACGAGTACTGTAATGAAGACCAAATACTGGAATTGTGGAGAGCCACATTACCGGCATGACTATTTGATTGAGAGGGCTAGAGGATCCAGGTCAGTTGGACACATTACAGTAGGATATTTGGGCAAGGCCCATCGGATTCATGCAGTCGTGAATAACCACCAGGCCAAGCATGAGTCCACTGTGCTCGAGACGTCAGGTACCATCGCTGACCAAACCTTTAAAATTTTGATAGATCCAGGTGCTACAGAGAGATTTATTTTTGGTGCAGCGCTAAAAAAATTAAGGTAAAGGCAGTTGAACACAACGTGTTTAGCTACATGGAAATGGATTTAGGAGCCAATCAGAAGGTTGGAGGAAAGGTTATGGACTGTAGCCTCAACCTGGGATATTTTGTAATGAAGGCCAACCTAGACATCACGATCTTAGGATATTATGACATTGTGATCGATATGGACTAGTAATCACATGATTCAATACTCAACTGTAAGACGAAAGGGTTGAGTTTGACTGATGATGAGGGATAAATATGAGTGATTGTAGGAAGAAACCATGGTGTTTCCCTAAGGTTCATATCTTCCCTATAGGTATGGAAGAGAATGCGCAAGGGATTCCATCTATATGTAATCCTAGCGCTAAACGACAAGGGTATGGCGGAAGGATTATAAAAAATTCTGCTAGTACCAAAGTTTGCGGATGTGTTCCCAGAAGAGTTACCAGATTTTCCACCCCAAAGACAGCTAGAATTTACCATCGAATTAAAACCTAGAACTGAACCAATAGAAAGGACAGCTTATCGGATGTCTACCCCTGATTTATAGGAGTTGAAAACGTAACTAAAAGCATTGTTGGACCTAGGAATTATACATCCAAGTGTGTCACCTTGGGGCGCGCCTTTTATTTCCATATGAAAGAAGGATGGGTTGTTGAGACTCTACATTGACTACCGTCAATTGAACAAGGAAACGATCAAGAACCAGTATCTGTTTCCAAGAACCAATGATTTGTTTGAACAAATGAAAGGCATGACAATGTTTTCAAGGATAGACTTGAGATCAATATATCACCATGTACGAATCAAAAAGGAAGGAATTCCTAAGACTGTATTCAAGATGAGGTTCGAACATTACGAGTTTATCGTTTTACCGTTTGGACTGAAAAACACCCCAGGGGTATTCATGAGCTTGATAAATGGGGTGTTTCACGAATACTTGGATAAGTTTGTGCAAGTATTCATTGATGAAATTTATATATATTCTAAAACTGTGGAATAACATGACAAAAATTTTCACTTGGTACAACAATGTTTATGAGAGAAAAACTTATACGAGATACTATTGAAATGCTCGTTTTATCAATCGAGGATTCATTATTTAGGGCATGTTATCTTCGATGAAGGTATCATTGTGGACCCATTGAAGGTAGAGGCTATCATGGAATGGCCTAGACTAATGAACATACCAGAAGTACATAGCTTCATGGGTTTAGCTAGATATTATCGACGGTTCGTCGAAGGTTTTTCAAAGATAGAAAATCTGATTATGGAATTGCAGAAGAAAAACAAGAATTTTGTATGGATTGATAAATGCATGAAATGATTTCGAAGGATCAAGGAGATTTTCAAGACAATGTCGATAATAAAAATACCTGACATGGATGAGGAATTCTTGGTATGCACAGGAGCATCCAAGGAAGTCTTAGGCAATGTCTTGATGCCAGACGGTCAAGTGATCACTTACATCTCAAGGAAATTAAGAAAGCATGAGGATAACTACATTATGAATGATTTGGAGTTGTTGGCCATTGTGTATGCCCTGAGAATGTGGAGACACTACCTGATTGGATGGAAATTCAAACTAAAAATAGACCACTATGGTTTGCAGCAAATGTTCACGCAAAGTGATTTGAATGCGCGGAAAAGGCGTTGGTCAGAACTGTTGAGCGAGTACGATTTTGAGATTAACTACATAAAAGGAACCGTGAATAGAGTGGCAGATGTGTTGAATCGGACATAACACATATTTTTAGTGCTACCTCTTCAGAATAATCTTCGTGAAAATATTCTAACTATATAGCATAATGATGACTGATATAAAGAGGTTAAGGAAAATATTAGACAAGACACCATGTTGGTACAAAAATTTGAGGGATTTGTTGTGGAAAACGATGAACTAATGAGGTATAATAACTGGATTTATATACCGCCTAACAACGAGTTGAGAATTTTGATCTTAAATAAATCTCATAGAGCAGTGTACATGGCTCATCCAGGAGTCATGAATATGAGGGAAGACCTTAAACCCTTATTCTTCAGGAAAGGAATGAAGGCGGACATAGTCAACTACGTGGCGAGGTTTCTAGAATTTCAAAAAGTAAAGGATGAACATAGACATTTGACAATATCACTACAACCCCATGACATTCTAGAATCAAAATGGGAGGTCATTTCAATGGACTTTATTGTTGGATTGCTACTAACGACAAGGAGGAATGACTCGATTTTCGTGGTAGTTGACATTGACGAAGTGTGCACATTTTATCCATGTTCATACGACGTATTAGGAGCCAGACATAGCTATATTTTTTTATCAGTGAGATTGTGATATTGTATGGCGTGCCTAAGAGGATCATATTCGATCAAGGATCGATGTTTACAGGATGATTTTGGACTAGTTTACAAGAGGCCTTGGGAACCCAACTTAACTTTAGTATCGTGTATCACCCGGAGACAAACATGAAGAAATAAAGAATGAACCAAATCTTAGAATATATGTTGCATATGTACGTAATGGACCAAAATAAGTGTTGGGAAGAGTTATTGGCCCTAATAGAGTTTGCATAGAACAATAGCTATCAAGGCACCATTAAGATGGCGCCTTTTGAGTTTCTTTCCGGGCGACCATGTCAGATGCCTTTGAGTTGGGATCGAATTGTGGATAGGGTCATCATAGGACCAAAAGTGATCCAATAAATTGAAGAAAAATTGAAAACAATAAGACAAAGGATTAAAGAGGCACAAGATCTGCAAAAGAGCTATGTTGATGTGCATCGCATTGACTGTAGTTATGAAGCTGGTGATCGAGTCTTCTTGTAGGTGAAACTGTACAAGAGTTTGATCAAGTTTGTAAATGTTGCTAAAATATATCCTAGATTTGTGGGACCTTTTGAAGTTGTGGAAAAGAAAGGGCTCGTGGCATATCGACTAGCCTTCCCTGATTCCTTGAGGCGTATGCACGATGTTTTTCATGTATCTCTTTTGAGACATTATTTAGTGATCCTACACATGTGATTGACACGAGTTCCTTGCAGGTGTTGGAAGAGGATTTTCTCATGGTGGAGCCAATCCACATTCTGGACCATCAAATTTGATAGCTACAGTGTCGAACAGTTGATCAAGTCAAGGTCCAATGGGACAATTATAGTCCACACTCAGCTACCTAGGAGGATGCTTATGATATGTGCCAACAATTTCCATTTTTGTTTGATGGTTAGACATTTAGATCTTGTCAGATACTTTATTTACTGCACATATATATTGTAAAACTTCGAGATGAAGTTTAAAACAATAAGAGATCTATTTAACATCCTTATCTTGTGTGCACATGACTTGACTTATTATTTGAGGACTCTTGTGTGCAAATGATTTGGTTTAGTATATGGTTGCTTGTTTCAATTATGGATTCTGATGATGATATTGTTGGATTATGATGTTATGTTATTTGATATCTATGTATAGACGTATATTATTGGTGGGTTCCTCTCGAATGTGAAACACACTTGACAGATTGAGGATGTTGATGGCATCAATGGACGACCTTGGAATCTGGATCAAGTCAGCGAGTGGATTGTGGTGGTTTGGATATTTCATTTATGCATATGTGACATATGGTCGGGTATATTATGATGTTGTTTATGGATCGTTAGCAATGTTTTGTTGATGGATGCAGGCAGATGATTTCTTTATAATTAGACTCACATAAGGAGTAAAGAGGCCATGCACAACAATTGAATATTGAGGGAGAGGTGTGAAAACAACACTGTCATAGCCTACTAGAACTCTCACTGTGGGATCAAATTCTAGGTTAGTGATTACCTAGTTCGAGAGATCCACTATGTCGTGAGGGAAGACATAGAAAATTTCTCATGAAGATTCTAAGGGTAACACAATAAGGAAGGGTCCTTATTACTTAGAGTCGCTTAGTCTCTCACAAGGTTGTCTAATGGGGTATTGACTGCAAGGGTTGGAAAACTACCAAAACTAGTCAAAGGCGAGTGATACCCTTGGAGCAAAAAGTTCTTCTTGAAGGGCACATCGCATAAATAAAACTTGAAAAAAGGCTAGTGGAACCCTTGGAGCATGGAGTTCATCTTGAAGGGCACATCACAATTTTTAATAAAGGTGAGTCAATGAACCTAGGTGCCTAGAAAACAATTTTTTTTGACAATGTTGGACTTAAAATAATTATTAAATGGGTAATTTTTATTAATTATAAAACCTCCTTAAAAATTCTAAGCCTAGTTTAAAAATTTGAGCCTAAGCCTAAAATGGGTAAGAAGACTAAAACTAAATTATAAATTTAATAAGTGGTGGGGGATGAAGAAAAATCAAGTTAGGAATCGAAAGAGAAAAAAAAAATTCTAAAGATTTAATTATGTAATTGTGTGCGAAAGAATGCCAAATTTGAAACTAAGATAAGAAATGAAATAAATGTAAAAAGAATATGGAAGCATAGTGTTGTGAGGGAAATCTCCTTACAGACTAGCAAATAGGGTTAGACTTTACATGCAAAGATGACCTAGAAAAAATCTACTTTCTATCTTTGTCCCCATACTTAAATCCCATTTATTTTCAGTAAATACATGGCCAGATCAACCTACCTTGTTCCAGGCATTTGATGTCGATCCCTTGTCACACTTCATCACTTGTTCGCAGTTATCCTTTTCAACGCTGACCTGCATACAAGATAAGAAACAACTACACATGCATCTTACCTATAGACTAATGGGTTAGATATTCAAACATGTACTTAACAAATTAGGAATAACTCATGAATTGGGATGGGAAAATAATTTTCTTTATTATTTTGAATGAGTCAACTTACCAAAATTTGAGACCGACCACCGCTCCGCGAACCTGATCCTGGGCTCCTCTTCAATTGTCCTCCAACTTATTTTCTTTGTATCTCTTCTGGAACAAGGATGGCTAAAGGGTTGGGACAATGGGAATATGCAAATGGGCAGAGTTTCTTTTCTATATGTTTCCTCCTCCAAATGGGAACCCTACCCCTTCTTTTATAGGCTACAAGGAGCTAGGTATTTTGAAAAACCCTCGGCCATGCATGGCCAGGAGTTTCAATTAACTCACCCAAAGCTGTGTGTTCCATCAGAAACTTTCCTTTTTTCGTGCTTTTGTCGGTCCACGAGGGCTATTTTAGGTCAGCTAATGTGTACACGCGTGCAGTAATGGAGTAGGGTGTGTGGGCCCTTATAAAAGAGGTTTATTAAAGAGTTGTTCAATAGTTCTTTGGAAAACAAGCGATCTGAGATGGCCTGATGCTAGGTAATCATGTATGGTGCAATTTAGGGTTATAACAAATTTTGCCTAATGTGTGAGGTCATAAGAGCATCTGATGGCCAAAATACATTACCAATCTTTACTGATATGCTAAGCAATTGAGCCCAAGGATTAGGAACCGAGAGGCGTCATCTATAAAATAACAAATGTCTCACCGAGGTAGGCATACCCATGCTCGGGATAAAATAGAATCATGGATACCAATCAAATACACTGTAGATTCATGTCATATAACTATATAAAGAGTAGTCGCGAACAATACACAGTGAAGCTACATCTCGAAATCAAAAATATATACATATAGAGTATCCATCTTCTAGAAACTGATACAGCCTAATGGCTGGAGATGAGTTCTTCAGAGCTTTAGCAACTACTTCAAAATATTCAAAACTCGGGTAGGAGTTTAATATGAGTGTACGACTGCACTACCCAGAGGTCTTCGATGGCTCGTCGGTCATGGACTTGATGATCAGACTGAAGGCTTCATTGATTTTGAACAAGGACTTGATTAGACATTTAGGATGGCCGGGTCTAAGGGCAAGAGACAAATTTCAGAGGAGCCGACTCAGGCTTGGTGAGAAACTTCCCTTGGACAAGAGCACAACAAATGATGAGACTCAGGCAACATGGCATTATTCATAAGTCTACGAAGCAGGAGGCCACGCAAACTCTCCATATGTTTGGAAGGATAACCAAATGATGAAGGACACAACTCTATATAGTGAGAACAGCTTCCTAAGGTCGTATTACATCCCATAGTTTGATGAACAAAAGGATAGATGTGATTTATCCAAGGGTGACTCATTATGCTGTCGATAAAGAAAATACTTTTCCCTTCCTCTTTTTGGGGTATATTTGATTTTTTTGTCTGTTTCAATAATTTTGGAAAAAAGAATAAAGAAATGTTACGTTACAAGGGAGGAACGAGTGTTGCAAACATACAATTTCAAGGCAGAAGGACAAGACTGATGTTCTAGTATAATGATACTCAGGAAAAATCCTCTAGGGGCCAAGGGTGTTAAGACGCAGAAGCAAACTGTTACAAGGTTGGCGTATAAGGTATGCAAACGTGGTTAACAAAACACACAATGGTAACATCCTTCGATGTAAGTTTAATGAGCCTAGAGAAGGTAAGCTCGGTGATTTTTCATATTGAGAGAGTTTGAAAAAACATAAAAGGAGACTCCATTGGGGTGCCTTTTTCGAAGATAGTCTAGTTGGTTCGAAAAAGGGGTAAACTAGCACCGAAAAGACATCTATTCAAAACCATTTTAACAAGTGTGATAAGGACAAGATCACTCGACCATTTTTTCATTTTTAAGGAGTCTGAAAAAAGATTAACTATGGACTTCGTCAGGAATGTTCTTCTGGACCATTTTAACGAGTGTGAAAGAATAAGGTCACTCAATGATCTTTTCAATTTTAGGGAGTCTGAAAAGAGCTTAACTATGGACTCTGTGGGGGTTCCTTCTTCATAAGTTTAGTCCCTTAGGCTCGAAAAAGGGATAAAATTATACATGAGAGTAATCTTCTATAGAGCTAAAGTTCCATAGAGTATAACTTTGTTCGTACAGTTGACCGTCCGGACCGAAAAAGGGGTAAACTACCGCCGTAAAGACGTGACTTCAAATTTCAGTTTAACGAGCATGAAAGGCCACAAGATCTCTTGGAAATCTTTTCATATTTAGAGGGTTTGAAAAGGGATTAAAAGAGGACCTGTTATTTTTTGGGAGTCCTGAGGATGAAGTCAAGAGCGAAGAAGAATCATGCAAATGAGGCTCAAACACGTATTCAGGAAAAACTACAAGGACTCCCAAGCTTATAGTGTTTTAGATATAGCATGAATACCATAATGCAACCAGGATCTACCTAGGGCATCCATGTTCTGGTAAGCTCTACCACCAAGTTGCGACACTTCTAAAGCAGAGGTGATGGTTCCATGTCACAACCCGATGGGATCGATCCTATGGCAAAGGAAAAAGACAACGAGATACAAAAATCAAGGTAGAAACCTAACCTATATGTTCAAGTTGAGCGTGAGAAAAATTTTCCATGGACCGTCAAAAATTACTCAAAACTCAAAAACAATTGTCCCAATACCCAATCAAATCCCGCCTATGCAACTCCTGAATCACTCTAAGTTGTTTTCAGTAAAAAGAAAATGATAAGGGAGGCCAAAAAAGTGACAAAAATAGGCCAAAAAGTCTATAAATAGAAGCTAGCAACTCATTATCACCATTGTTGATTTGGAAATTGACTCTGGAGCCAAAAGACCCCGTTTGATTAAAGTAGTGATTTTGGGAGCTACAGTGGACGAAACGAACTTCTGTCTCAACCAAGTAAGTACAAACTCCCTTATCTTGCATTTTATGTATTTATTTGTACATTGGGTTGATCCAGGTGGATATTGGTGGCCACCCACCTATTCCACTTGGACCCACACCATCACTTCTTTTAGTTTTTCAGTTTCCTTAATTGTAGCACAATTTACTATTTTTAGCAGTTCTTCGGGTCCTGAACTTCCGGAACTGTTTTGAGGCCCTAAACGACACTTTTTGGGAATGAATGCTCGGGTGAATATGAATCCATTTCAGACTTGATGTTTGTTATAATCAATGTAGTCCTTGGATAGATCTTTCTAACGATGTATCATGTGAGTCAAACGGAGTTAGTATGCCAAAGTTACGACCCCGAAAAATTGATGTACCAACTTACCTCAATGGGGCCCATATTCTGGCGTTTCATCTCCTAGGGTTAGGTTTTTGAATGTTTAGGGTTTTCCATTGTTTGTCAGTAATATATAGGCCTTTGAGCCTCATTGTAATAGGTTTTTTAGAGGCCAGTAGTCGTCACATCTCTTCTCAGAGATAAGCTATCAGCGCCCTAGCTAGTTTATTTCCATTATGTCTGTAAACATTTTTCAGTCATTTGTTATTAATGAAATGAAGTCTTATTTCCACTGCATCTCTGTGTTTATGTGTATTTATGTATTTCATTGTGTTCCTACATAAATCGAGATCAGTGGTATCAGAGCGCTCTGCTCATTCTCGATCTTTCTTTGCATGTCCCCAATGAGGTCGAGGTATAAGGAGTTGGGGCTCGATCTGGTTGAACCTTTGCAAGATCAGTCTCGCAAACCCTGACGACCACCCATGGGGGAAGAAAAGAAAGATGAGGGAGCAGGAGATCCTATCAAAATGTTTCTCAAGGAGGCCCTCGAGAAACAAAGGAATGCGATGATGGACAACTTTTCCTAGATTCTTCAACGGATTCCCACTAGAGGCACATCGATATCCAACAGCCACTCTGGAGGTGCCACTCCTTTTAAGTACAAGTAAACATTGACATTCCCATATTTGAGGGCCAAATAGATGCGGATGTCATAGATAGATAGTTGAATCTATTAGAAGGATATTTCTCGGTTCATGAATTTTCCGACCGAGAAAGAATTATTTTCACACTCCTCAAAGTCGCCCCCCATGTCAAGGACTGGTGGGAAACCTACTCGGAGCAACAGGGAGAGGGGGAACCCTCTCTATTCTTTGTCACACACACCTGGAATTATTTCCTAGATGCCATCAAGGAACAATATTATCCCATGGGGAGCTATGAGGAAAAATACATACAATGGACTACGCTGCGGCAGCAAAGGGACCAAGATGTGCATGAGATGACGAATTTGTTTCATACCCTAAGAACAAAGTTGGGTATCAAAGATTCAGAGAAACATTTGGTGTTAAAGTACCGCAGTTGTCTGCACAGATACATTAAGGAGGAAATGGAGTTCCTTGACATCTCCTCGCTTGGTGTGGCGTATCGATATGCTGCCAAGATTAAGCAGAAGTTCAAACAGAAAATGTGAGACTTTGGGTCTGCGAATCAGAAGCAAGGGAAAGGTACCACCAAACCGTAGAACAAAGGACCAAGACAAGGTGGAGTGGCCCAGGATAACCCACCAAATCCACAAGCAAAGAACAACACCACAAAGAAAAAAAAGGACATGGGGAAGTGGTGTGAGTTCCATAAGAGCTCCACTCACAACACTAGTGAGTGTCGGGCCAAGCAGTCACTGGTAGCTGAGTTGAAGGCTTCTGAATCGGATGCATGCTCCGACTCTAAATCAAAACCCGACAAGGGGAATGACAGGGGGAAGCAAATTATCGATGCAAAGCCCAAGGCCACCGTTGCCACCATGAAGATCCAGAAGGAGGAACCAAAAGATCCAGAGGAGGCAGAGCATCTCTTCCATTCCAAGATGTGGGTAAAGGGTTCTTCGTTGCAGTTCATTGTCGACAGCGGGAGCCAAAAGAACCTCATATTGGTAGAGGTCGTGAAGTGGCTAGGCTTTCCAACCACAACACACCCACAACCATACACCATCGGGTGGTTGCACCAAGGATGGGACCTCCGCGTCAGCCAACAATGTCGCTTTCCCTACAACATCAATCCCTTCATGGATGAGGTATTATGTGACATTACTCCTCTTGATGTTTCTGATGTATTATTAGGCCAATTGTACTTGTGGAAGTGACATGTTGTGTATGAGTCCAGGCCTCATGCTGTTATTATCACCTTGGGCAGTAAGTTGTACAAGATATCGGAGATAGCATTGCCTACCACCATCTCTTTGGTTACTGCAAAACAATGCAGTAAGCTCATTTTCAAAACAAGGAAATTTGTTTTCCTGATGATCCACCCTGAGGGGAAGAGGAAGATTGTGGCCTCTAGACAAGGCCCCGCTGCATGAAAACAATAGATGGATAGGGTCGTGGAGGAGTACAAGAACATCTTCACCTTCCCTGCAGGGGTGCCTCTACAATTCAGGTCAAACACCCCATCGATCTGACCCCAGGTGCATCACTGCCCAATGGACCCATCTATCAATGCTCTGTTCTGCAGAATGACAAAATCAAGAGGTAGATTCAGGAGCTGTTGCAGAAATGTCACATCCGGCCAAGCTCATCACCCTGTGGGAGCCAGATCGTGTTGGTGCAGAAGATCACTATTCGGAATAGGTACCCGATCCCACAGATTGATGAACTTCTGGAACAACTCAAGGGGGAGAAATATTTTAGCAAGATCGACTTGAAGTCGGGGTATCACCAGGTACCAATAGAACCCTCTGATGTGTGGAAGACTTCCTTCAAATCCAAGGAGGGCCTTTTTGAATGGTTGGTCATGCCATTCGGGTTGACGAATGCCCCTGCAACCTTGATGAGGCTAATGGACAACATCTTATGGCCATTCACCAACTCATTTGTAGTGGTGTACTTGGATGACATTTTGATCTTCGGCCGGACTTGGGAAGAGCACCTACACCACATCCGAAAGGTCCAACAAACACTACGACAACACAAGTTGTGTGCCAATTTTGAGAAATGCACTTTTGGCATGACCCAGGTTCAGTATCTGGGATACATTATTGATGAGAAGGGGGTGCATGTGGATCCATAAAAGATACAAGTCATTCGAGATTGGCCAGCTCCAACCACCCTAACAAAGCTCCGTAGCTTTTTAGGTCTTTCCAATTTCTACCATAGGTTTGTGTTGGGATTCTCTCATATCACTTGGCCCTTGAGTCAAGTCACCAAGGGAGGAGCTAAAGAAAAATTCTTTTGGTTTGAATCTCAACAGAAGGCATTCGGGGAGTTGAAGCATTGCCTCTACTCTGCAACAGTGCTCACATTACCAGACTTTCAACAACCATTTGAGATCGAGATAAATGCTTCTGACTATGCCATTGGGGCAGTTCTTACTCAACATGGGCATCCGGTGGCATATCACAGTGAAACACTTTCCGACACTGTTGTAGGAAAATCTCCCTGCGGACAGGTAGATCACCTCAAAGAGCTAGACTCTTAACTCTAAGAGAGAAAGTGCTTAATGTGGACACTGACTTCCATTCAGATCTATACAAACTAATGCATGAGGAGGAAGGAGAACATAAGTACCTTTTTATCGACGTTTGTCCCTGCACACTCCGAGTTGAGCTCCAATATTTCGCTCCTCGACGAGTCCTATAGACAAACAAAGTACGACCACTTCCTACTCTATTGATATTAGCTTGAAAACAGATCTATCTATCAATGATAAGTTCATGTAAGATCACACACAAAGTAGAAAGAAACAGGCCAAGCAAATTATATTAATGAGGACAAAACATTGCTTACAGCCATGGATGAGTTGTAGCAGTTTCATCAAGTCCTCCTTGTCTTCCCCTTGCTCAAAAGATCCACGATCTGAATGATGATGGATTCACTAATTGCTCCATATGATATCATAGGTCTCTTGCCTCCAAAATATCTCTATTCCAGCACCACTTATGAGATCATAAGTTTGGCGTGATTCTCTCTTTTCCAGTCCTCTTTCACCATTAGAAAGCTTGCTTATATAGCCTTGGAGAGGCTTTAACCACTTGAGATATCCTTGGGGAAGTTGAGGATTTGCCTCCTTTAGTTAAGGATTTGCCCTAAGATCATGGCTAGACTAGGGATTTGAATCCAAATGCCTTCCAAGAATGAAAGGATCCTTCCCCCATTCATCTCAACAACTCAACTGCTGCCCAGAATATGTAGCGCTCCCTCAAAAGGACCATCATAGCATTATAGCGCTCCCGAGTAGGATTTAGGGGGGGTGCCAACGCTCTCAAAATATATAGAGCTCCCTTAAAAGGGCCAGAGGAGCTTTATAACACTCCCAGATAGTGTAAGGGGGAGCGTCGGTACTCCCAGAAGAGGTATAGGGGAGCGCTCTCCTTCAAAAACCCAGTTTTTGAGGTGCTTTCAGATGGAAAAAGGTTTATGAGCCTGCTGACTCATTTATCCTCTTCCAAATCAAATGTTTGAGGTGTTTCAAGTGTCCTCCTCATGTCGTTGTAGGTACGACATAGGCATCATGGCAGCATGCTTTATTTAACACTTACGACATTTGTGAGAAAAGTGCGATACTTGCGACCCTTGTAATGATGACACTTGTGACACTATCAAAGTGAGTAATTTTGGCGTGTAACAGATTTCCCCCCAAATTATGAAGTTAGAAGATAGGAACTGATAACTGAAATGCTTTGTAGACTTTCAAGCAAGGGTATAGACGAAGAGAACCTGACAAAAGCTGCACACAAACATCCAACAAATATCATGACATATTTCAAACCCAAGGTAGGCATACCTATGCTTGGGTGATCAAGACTTGCAAGATATGGCCGCCATAAAATACACTGTGGATCGATAATTATATTGATAAAAAGGTATAGCCACTGAAAATACACTGTGGATATATACTCTAATGACCTTAACTGATTGTATCCATGAAGAATACATAGTGGATCTACGAGATGACAAGACATAGCCACGACCAATACAAAGTGGATCTATGTAACAGTATATGTGTCATTGTTCAAGAGAAACTCCATCGCAACCTGGGCAAAGTATATATCAAAGTGATGACCCAACCCAGGGTCTTCCTACCTGTTATCACCCCATAATTTATGGGACTCATATTATGACTTGAATATTACCTACATCTGGTGATTTGGCTCACAAATGATATTGCATTCTTCAAATAATTTGTGAAAAGGAGAATAAAAAGAAAAAGAGAAAGGAGGGCAGAAAAGAATTGAAAAAAAGGCCCCATGCAATAATGACAACTTGGTCATACCCTCTAAGCATGACCAAGTTCTTTTAAATTTTCAAGGCTGAAAGGGTAGTGAATACATCTGATCATACTGTCTAACCTTGATCAGATAGCCCCTAGGTTAAGGATAGTGAATACATCTGATCATACTATCTAATCTTGATCAGATAGCCCCTAGTTTAGAACTAGTGAATGCATCTGATCAGACCATCTAATCCTGATCAGGTAGCCCTTAGAAAGATA
>JZKD02S1979823.1:336930-382453 GCA_000966675.3 Picea glauca
TCCATTGGTACTCCCAGGATTCGATGTTGTTAACACTGACTCGACCTAAGGTTCACTAAGTAAAACAAGTAGCACACGCTATGAATATGAGAAGCAATCAATCAAACAAACCTTCCTATGATGAAACCACTAGTTGGTGATGAAATCCAATGTCGCGAGATCAAAATAGGAAGGGTCGGGGATAGACTGGGTGGATCAGTTACATTGGTGACCTGCTTAACGGACTTACGCCTTTGTGCAAGCTTCCACGCAGTAATTGTGGATTTACCCTCCAAGGAGGCCGAGTGAGTTTGACCAACGTATGTTCTAGGTACAGTGAGACTTCCCTTCACCGTCACCTTGTGTGAGACCCTAAATATTGTGGCTACTAAGGTCACCAACTCGTAGTCATCCCCTAGGAGGGTACAGTCGATAGTCCATTCAGAACGTATGGGCAAGATAACAAGTCTAAAATCAGCTTGAAAGGCTCCAACACATAATCGTGGGTATACCTTCCAGTGACCCCCAATATACGATCCAACCACTACAAACAGTTGGGCCACTGAGGGATAATCTTCGTAACTCACCTGAATGTGACCTCGTGCGTAACCCCTTTGTGAGAGGGGGATCCCAGGCAGACTAATATGACAATTGGATTTAACTCTCCCTACTGCAAGATACTAAGTTTGTTTGATATCTTTGGAAAGTTATCCTTTCAACCTATTCCAAATCCCTACACCTTAAACTAATGTAGGTTTGCTAACAAAGATGTAAAAAGTCTGATAAATTTTAGTTAAGCGTTGATTTTAATGGATGTTGTTTACTCAGAGGGTGTACGAAAGTGAAACTGATGGAATAATGACTCAATTCCTCAAAATATGCATGAAATATGATAAGAAATCATTTATTTTCAATGAATACCTATTTAAGCGAAAGAGGAAGAGTCGTTTTCACTATCAAACACTTGATAAGGAATGCCCTCAATCAATTTCGTTCTCAATCAAATCCAATAATGCTACAACATTTCAGAAATGAAAACTAATATGAAAACTAATCACTAAGATGTAATTTTGTTGTTTGTATGTGAATGATAATCAATTCAATGCAAAATTTCTCCTACCAACTACCCTTTCAGATCAAGGAGATTCAGACAAGAACATGCAGATTTCGGACAAACAACACACCCTTTTGCAATCAAACAAGAGAAAGAAAATAAAAAACGCAAAAGGAAGGAGAAAGAGATTGAATCCAATGACCTCAAAGAACCAAATGAGAAGAGTTACAGAGTTATGATGTCCTTTACTAGAGTTGTTTCTTAGTCGGATAGGAGAGAAGAAAGCAGGGAATCGATTTCAAGCTCTCAACAGCAAAAAACTCAATAATAATGAAGAAGGGAATAAAATTTGAACAAAAATGTGTTTACTTATGAGGAGGAAGGATGTCAGAGGTCAAAGAAAGAATCATTGAATCACCAAGCAGCTCAACAAGCAATAAAACAGGGTTTGGACCTCCAAAGAATAGAAATTTTGAAGAGATTTTGGGAAAAAAAGGGTTGGCGCTCTGGTATAAAGGCCACTAGAGTGTTATAAGGCTCTATCCAGCAGCTTAAGGGAGTGTTGGCACTCTGCTAACAAGGCAGGGGAGCGCTGAAGTCCTAAAGCTTAGAAAAAAAGTCCAAAAAACCCAAAATTCAGTCAAATTTTGACAGGCAAGCTGAGTGTGATGGGGTAAAGAGTCAACCAGCAAATGCAATCAGATGTGAAGGGGTGAACAAGGTCATAAACCAACCAAAGGGAAAGACAAGGTCTATGAGGAAAAACAAAACTAAGAAATTTTTTATTCCTCCCCAGTGGAGTCGCCAGTTTCTGTTGTAGGAAAATCTCCCTGCGGATAGGTAGATCGCCTCAAAGAGCTAGACTCTTAAATCTAAGACAAAAAGTGCTTAACGTGGAAACTAACTTCATTTCATATCTATAAAAACTAATGCATGAGGAGGAAGGAGAACATAAGTACCTTTTTATCGACGTTTATCCCTGCACGCTCCGAGTTGAGCTCCAATCTTTCGCTCCTCGATGAGCCCTGTAGACAAACAAAGTACGACCACTTCCTACTCTATTGATACTAGCTTGAAAATAGATATATCTATCAATGATAAGTTCATGTAAGATCAGACACAAACTAGAAAGAAACAGGCCAAGCAAATTATATTAATGAGGACAAAACATTGCTTACAGCCATGGATGAGTTGCAACAGTTTCATCAAGTCCTCCTTGTCTTCCCCTTGCTCAAAAGATCCACGATCTGAATGATGATGTCTTGACCAATTGCTCCCTATGATATCATAGGTCTCTTGCCTCCAAAATATCTCTGTTCCAGCACCACTTATGAGATCATAAGTTTGGTGTGATTCTCTCTTTTCCAATCCTCTTTCACCATTAGAAAGCTTGCTTATATAGCCTTGGAGAGGCTTTAAACACTTGAGATATCCTTGGGGAAGTTGAGGATTTGCCTCCTTTAGTTGAGGATCTGCCCTAAGATCGTGGCTGGACTAGGGATTCGAATCCAACTGCCTTCCAAGAATAAAAGGATCCTTCCCCCATTCATCTCAACAACTCAACTGTTGCCCAAAATAGGTAGCGCTCCCTCAAAAGGACCATCAGAGCATTGTACCGCTCCCTAGTAGGATTTAGGTGGGCGCCAATGCTCTCAAAATCTATAGAGCTCCCTCAAAAGGGCTAGAGGAGATTTATAACGCTCCCAGATAGTGTAAGGGGGAGCATCGGCGCTCCCAGAAGAGGTATAGAGGAGCGTTCTCCTTCAAAAGCCCAGTTTTTGAGGTGCTTTCAGATGGAAAAAGGTTTATGAGCCTGCTGACTCATTTATCCTCTTCCAAATAAAATGTTTCAGGTGTTTCAAGTGTCCTCCTCGTGTCATTATAGGTACGACATAAGCATCATGGCAGCATGCTTTCTTTAACACTTGTGACACTTGTGAGAAAAGTGCAACACTTGCGACCCTTGTAATGATGACACTTGTGACACTATCAAAGTGAGTAATTTTGACGTGTAACAGACACAGTCAGGAAGTATCCCACTCATGACAAAGAAATTTATTCCATTGTGTAGGCTTGTCGGCAATGGAAGCATCACATTTTGGGAAAGGAAATGATCATCCACATAGACCACCGACCCCTACAGTTCATACAAACACAAGGGAAGTTGTAGAACAATCTCCATCAGAGGTAGTCCACATACCTGCAACAGTTTCATTTGAAAATTAAGTACAAGAAAGGCAGCACCAATAATGTTGCAGACTACCTCAGTCAACCACCCATCGTGGCGTTAACCACTATGCTCAACTCTTGTGGGAATGAGACTTTCGATTGGCCACTTCTCTACACAAGTGATCCAGAATTTGACCACACATACAATACACTCTTGGAGGGTAAGCAAGTTCCCAATTTTCACCTCCAGGATGCCCTACTTTGTCATCTGGGAAACCTTTGTGTTCCTTCAAGCGAGCGTGCCAAGATGATTTTGGAGGCACACTACAGTCAGGTCGCTGGGAATTTCGGGGTCGAGAAAACCATGCCAGTACTGCAAAAGTATTTCTATTAGCCGAACCTTTGACAAGATGTCGGGAAGTACATCAAGTCCTACACTTCTTACGCCATTGCCAAACCGACCATCAAGAAGCAAGACCTCTATACTCCGCTTCCTACCCCCAGTCAACCTTGGGAATCCATCTTTATGGATTACATGTCGGGCCTTCCTTCTACTAAGCATGGAAATGACTGTGTTTTTGTGGTCGTCGACCGATTCTCGAAGATGTCCATTATGATGGCCTGTAAGAAGAATATCACAACAGAAGCCACTACTAAACTCTTCTTTGAACGAGTATGGGTACACATTGAGATCACATAGTCTATCATCTCAGATCAGGATAGTAGGTTCCTCAGTACATTTTGGTCCAACCTCTGGTCGATGTTGGACACCAAGCTCACTAAGTCCATAGCTTTCCATCCAGAAACTGATGACCAGACAGAGGTCGTCAATCGGATGATTGTACACATTCTGCGCATGTACAACTCAAAGCATCCATGCACATGGGACGAGAGCCTCCCCTATGTACAACACAGCTACAACCTGGCTCTCCATAGCTCAACCAGCAACAACCCCTTTCAAGTGGGCTTGGGATTCCAGCCATTATGTCCCATTGACGTAGCCATGCCATTTACAGCTACTCGGGACGATTCAGCCCATGTCAAATCTGAAGCTAACAAGGTAATCAGCTTCATTGAGTGCATTCAGCACATCGGCCAACAAGTTCCTAACATATTGGATAGAGCCAATGCTAAGTACAAGCAACGACATGATCAACATCGGGTGCCACACAACTTCCAAGTGGGTGACAAAGTGTGGCTACATTTGCAAAAGGAGCACCTCCTTGGACCCTACCGCAAGATTTTCCCGCTCCAATATGGGCCATACACCATCACCAAGGTTGTAGGGGACAATGCCTTTGAGCTTAGAATTCCACCATTCCTTGGTCTGCACCCAGTGTTCAATGTGGACCACCTTCAACCCTACTTCCCACCTCTACTAGACACATCTGACATGGCAGAACAACTCACACCAACAGAGTTAAACCCAGATTGAATGGAACAAGCCACAACTGATCGAATTATGGACACGGAGATAAAGAACACCCGCCAATAGAGGATCCAACTATATTGAGTTGTCAAAGCAGGCCAACTCCTTCACCAGGGAAAGTGGCTCACCAGGGACCAAGTTCAACAGAAGTTTCCTCATCTCATGGAGGAACTCAACGCAATGGGGACCATTACTTCCTAAGGGGGGAGGACTGATCCAGGCGGATATTGGTGGCCACCTGCCTATTCCACTTCGACCCACACCATTGTTTCTTTCAGTTTTTCAGTTTCCTTAATTGTAGCACAATTTACTATTTTTAGCAGTTCTTCGGGTCCTGAACTTCCGGAGCTGTTTTGAGGCCCTAAACGATGTTTTTTGGGCATGAATGTTGCGATGAATATGAGTCTGTTTTGGACTTGATATTCGATATCAAAAATGTACTCCCATGATAGATCTTTCTAACGATGTATCATGTGCGTCAAATGGAGATAGTATGCCAAATTTACGACCCCGGGAAATTGATGTACCGATTTACCCCAACGAGGCCCATATTCTGGCGTTTCATCTCCTAGGGTTAGGTTTTTGGATGTTTAGGGTTTTCCATTGTTTCTCAGTAATATATAGGCCTTCGAGCCTTATTGTAACAGGAAATTCAGAGGCCAGTAGCCGCCACATCTCTTCTTACAGATAAGCTACCAATGCCCTAGCTAGTTTATTTCCATTCTGTTTGTAAGCATTTTTCAGTCATTTGTTATTAATGAAATGAAGTCTTATTTCCGCTGCATCTCTGCGTTTATGTGTATTTATGTATTTTATTGTGTTCCTACATAAATTAGGATCATGGGTTTCATTTTTTAAGGGGGCGTCGAACTTTAAAAGGTCGGCCCTAGGCCCACTCATGCTGTCTCTGGACAGGCCGTGTGTACATTCAGGTAGAGTAAACTCTGCACGTGTGTACACACGACTGTCACCAGTACAACATGCATGGACCCCCTTAAGGAATGAAAAAGGCATAAAAAGAAAGGGTTAAACCTCCTGAACCTTGGTGTTTTGTAGGATATATGTCCATTGGAGAGAAAGAGAGCATGAAGAGGTGAATGAGTTAGTTGGGGAAGACCCCAATGCTATGGCTACTTTGATGCAGTGTGGGTTACTCAAGTTTTCTCTATGTCCTTTCATGTAGGCACAACCTAGGCTACTGAATGCCCTGGTTGACTACTAGCATTCGGATGCAGAGGCATTCATGTTAGAGGGGAAGTCACTGGTGCCCATGGTTGAGGAGATTTACTTTTTGACTGGCCTCTCCAGGAGAGGGGAACCAATCAATTTTTGGAATTTTCCTATGGGGCCGCATAACATAGAAGAATGGATAGGTATATACTATGCAGCTGATACAGACCGCTTGAGCACATAGGTGCCCATAAGAAATATCACTAACTTATCGCTACAGGCGATAGTATTTCTTATCGGGTGAATTACTAGTTCTACAGCTCTACATCAAGCGTCTCGTGCACAGATGAACTGTGCAGTCTAGTGCTTAAATGAATTTTTTTTTTATTGGAGTACCATGTTTTTGAGTGTATGAAAAGACAGTTGATAGATTGTCGTTTGCGGACACATAGGAACTTTAGGTTCAGGACCATTCTCTGTTTGTTCTTTTTTGAAAGAGTTCTGAGTTTTAGTCCTCGAGTAGTGGTACGAGGACACGAGGCCTCTCTTCTTGCTGTGTGTAGATGGGCAGTGTTACTGCTGGGACAGGGTGGCAGAAGGACCAATGAGTCCTTCGATGACGACTTCTTTGCGTGGTTGTCACGACATATCCTGGTTATAGAGGATTACCCCTATGTCAGGATTGATTTTTCGAGAGATCCTGAGATACCAGTACCTCCTGGTGAGGAGTGAGGGGAGATGGGTAAGTCTCCACCTTTGTAGTTTTTTTGTTGTATATGTAATTTTTATGTTGTTTTTTTATATATATCATTTTTTGTTATGCCAGCGTATTTGATGGATATGTGTTCATTGTGTGCAGATGTGGGACTAGTGCGACCCGTTGACTATGTGAGGAACATGCGTCATCCTCGGCCAGGGGCCGCACCTGCCACCGTAGGGGGACTAGTAGTAGCAAGAGATCTTCCATCTGGGGAGGCTAAGAGGGAATTTAGACGAGTCGAGGGTAACTTTACTCCGCTCACTCACACGGTCCCGATGGTAGAGATTGAGGACCTGCCACCATCTATGCAGCCTCATGTAGTGGGGGTACCATGGATGTGGGTTCGGTTGTTTTGGCGTTTAGCCAATGTTGTGGACCAGTATAACAGGGCCCACATGACCTGACTTTAGCTAGAGATTTTGATGTGCCACGAGCACTACTTGTACATATTTTTTGAGGGCATAAGCCCTGTGACTCATTATTGGTCCTATTTTTGAGGCACTTGCATCTATCTATGTACTCTGGTTACTTTCTGATATTATATATGGTTTTTTGGTCTTTTGTGTCTTATGGATCATGTGTGCAAACACGTATTTACATGCTTATGTTAATGTTCTTTCATATGTGTGCAAGATGCCAATCTAAAATTTGATTAGCTAGAGTATATGTAACTTGGTTTAATCTCCTAGAAACATGAAAATATGTAATATAATCAAAGTTTCGTTTTAAGAGATGTACCCTAAGGAATCGTTGATGTAACATTTGATCATGAACCCGGTACACTCTGTTTAATTGATACACAACCAGTTGAGCATTGAGATAGACCCGAAGATGAGAGATACCCAATGACAAAGTGTCACAAAGCAACTCAATAACTGCACTATACTCGGAAACATTATTTGTGGTGTCACCTAAGCATATACCTCTGGAAGATAATAACTGGACTTGAGGTGTAAATATTACCCAAGCTGCGGAGGTAAGCCTCTGAGTGTGCTGACTAGTGTCATCTGCATATCCAACGAACACCTCAGAATCACTTGACATCTGCCACAGTGATGAAAGATAATATCAACGACACGTCCATAATACTAAAAAAAACTAAAAAGTAATAGTACAAAGACTATACATATGTTACAGAATGTTACCCACAGTGACCTACCTATGAGTAATACTTCTTGAGGTAGAACCCATTTCTAGTCTCCGCCAAAGCATTCCCTTCAAAATCAACCAGAAAATAAGCACCCTTTTTTAAAACCTCTTTTAAGACGAAAGGTCTGAACCACATGGGTTTGAATTTTCCTGCCCCTAGGGGGTCCTTATCTTGGTCATAGACCAGGACAAGGTCGCCTTCAAAGAAAACCCAAGGACGAACGGACCTATAATATTGACACATGACCTTATGTTTGTGAGCCTCATTGTCCAGGGCCGCATCATGACGCTTCTCATTGAGATGCTCAAGGTATACTAATCGTTCTTCAAGTGGAGAAGTGTCTGGCAATAATTGTACTGCCAATTTTAGAGATGGGATCTGACATTCGATGGGAAAGACTGCCTCCAGCCTGTAAACGAGTTGAAAAGGTGAGAAACCGGTTGCAGTCTTAATAGATGTTCGGTAATCCCATAATGTCGAGTATAACATCAAATGCCAATTTGGCTTCGCTAAGTTGATAGTTTGTTGTAGAATGGTCTTAAGAGTTTTGTTTATAGCTTCCACCTGCCCATTTTCTTGGGGGTAGTAGGGTGATGAATGTTCTTGCCATAGCTAAAGATTTGATGTTAACTTGGTCATCATCTGTATCTGAAAGTTACTACCATGTTCAGTGACAGTCTCCCTATGAACGCTGAACCTTACTATTATCTGATTGAATAAAAAGAGAGCTATAGTCTCTCCATCATCTTTAAATGTTGGCATATCTCCGACCCACTTTGTGAAGTATTTTACAACTACGATGATATAGTGGTGCCCCCTTGTTGAAGGAGGGTTTCAAGTAGTGTAATCAATCCCCCACTTGGTGATGGAACCAACTGTGATGATAGGAAACATGGGAGCAGGGTGTGCCCTCATCTTCCGAGAGAAGATTTGGCACAGATGGCACTTCTTGACTGATTCGATACAATATTTGATAAGTGTCAGCCAGAAGTAACCTACTTGTAGAATCTTTTGGGTTGTTTCCAACCTAGAGAAATGACCAACACAAGCTCTGGTATGGAAATCGTTAAGCACGATAATTTCTTCCTCATGAGTGAGACATCGACGTAGGATGTAGTCTACACCTCTCTGATACAATGTATTATTGATTATGAGCTAATTCTTAGCCTGATGGCATATGCATTGACACTCATCACGAGAAGCAGTGGTGGGGCACTTCAAAGTCTGGAGAGAGATAATTATATCTCCATACCAGGGATCCAAAGATGTGATCAAAACCATATCTCCCCAGATAGGTGATTCTTCAAGCACAACGTCACCTGACTCAACCAAAAGTTCCAAAATAAGTTCTGCGAAGACCAGTGACTTTTTGGACTTTGCTGAAATGAAGTCTAAGTCAAACTCCTGGAGGATGACTATCCATCTACTAATTTTTCCACCTATTACCTGTCGTGTCAACATGTACTAGAATGGATTCACAAAAGCAATGATGGTGGTCTTGCGAAACAAAACATAATGACGGGACCATTGAACATCATGAAATACTACCAACGCAAGTTTTTCAATATGAGAATAATTGAGTTCCGGTCCTACGAGGCCTCAGCTCAGGTAATAGATCATGTATTTGGAAAACAAGTCATCTTCCTCAGCTAAAACCATGCCAATGGTTGACTCTGTTGCAGCCAGATATAATAAGGAATCTTTGGTATAGTTAGGTGGTTGTAGAAGAGAGGCAGTTGTGAGGGCATGTTTCAATGCATCGAAAGAGCATTGAGCAACATCGTCCCAGTAAAAGGGAACATCTTTCTTCAGTAAGCGCATAAAGCCCTTGGTGATCTCGACATAGTTGGCGATGAAGTGTCATAAAAAGTTTTCCTTGCCTTGTAGACTCTGAAGTTGCAGGATTGTGCATGGGGGGGCCAACTGAATTATTGCCTCCACCTTGAGAGGATTGACCATGATCCCTGTTGTTGATACGATGAAACCTAAAAATAATTTCGACGTTACGCAGAAGCTGAACTTGTTTGGATTCAAGCTAATTCGAAAGTAGCGAAAACGTTCGAAGATAAGTCGAAGGTGTGTGGGATGATCTGTTCTCTTGCGAGATCGCGATGCTAAATCATCTAGATAGGCCTCGACTATATGCTTGAGGTCATGGAAAGAAAAATACATGGCCCGCTTAAAGGTGGCTCCAGCATTTTTGAGACCAAAAGGCATCTTACGATATGTGAATATACCCCATGGACAGATGAATGTCATTTTGTGTTGGTCTTTGGATTTGATTTGGATTTGATTATATCCCAAAAAAATGTCCATGAAAGAAAAATCTTCGCAACCCACACATTCATCAATGATCTGGTCGATGAAAGGTGTGGTAAAATTATCTTTGGGATAGGCCTTGTTCAAATCACGGAAGTCGGTACATACGTGAATCGTGCCTTGTTTTTTATTGATCGGCATAGGATTTGACAATCATTGGATCAAATGGATAGGATAGATAAACCTGACTTTTAGCAATTTCTCAACCTTGACCTTAATGGATGCTTCTTTCTTAGGATTAACTGGACGAAGCTTCTGCTGAACAGGCTTGGCATCACGATACATTGTGATTTCATGTTCAACTATTTTTGGATTGATACCTGGAATTTCCTCATAAAACCAAGAAAAAACGTTGCAGAATTCTTTAAAAAGATCCGTGTAGATTTGAATCTCTTCGGGGGAGCAGTCCGCTCCGACGAAGACATTCTCCACAATGCCAAGGTTTCAGGAGATATTGATCGGTAAGGTTTCAGCGATAGTTTCCATATTACCCTTAGCATAAACCTCATGTGTAGCTAAGGGATTAATAGGACAAGACCGATCTCCCATCATAGTCAGGGTGAATTCTCCTGCTTCAATTTGGCATAACTATGGGAGGAAGTATGATCTGTGATGAAGATCTTCTCAGGGTTTATCCGGACTAGTCATTTCTTCAATTATCGCTTCATCACAGGGCAATGCTAAGTCTAATGAATCAATATGAGCGAGATAACCCTGAGCCCAAACAGGCTCTAGAAGTGGATCTAACTCTTGTGCAGGAGTTGGATCAGTGTGGGATGAAGTTTGTTGGACTAAAGAGTACACTACTTTAGCTGTGGACAAGGGCATGGACATGACTGGAAGCCCTGTCCCATCCATCGTGGCCAATGGGGAAGGAAGTATCCACGAATCATTGAGGTAAGTCACGCGGAATGACAAAACTTGAAAAATCTCAACCTTATGGTGATTTGATATAAACTTGATATCACCTTGAGGGGGTGGGTAATCAAAGGTAACCATCAAAGATGGGCACAAACAAACCCCTATGTTGGTGACACCTGGTTGAGTATTATCAATCATCGGGACAGTGGATGCCCCCAAAGTAGGGTAAGGTCTATAGAAGGACAATTGATCGATGGTCACTATCCAGCCTTCGTGTGGAAACAACAAGACCCAGAAAAATTTAGCAACCACAACTTGCATGGCATAAGTCGAACTCCTTCCTAGCAAGAGGTTATAGTCGAGGGGAGCATTAACTGCCTCTACTTTGACACACACGATCTTCCCTCCTAATTGCACGGGGAAAGAAGGAACGATACCATGTGGTTGGAACGAACGACCATTGAAAGAGGTGAGGAGAGTAGGTGACGAAGACAAAATGGGCTGACCAATGGCCTTCCAACATGCTAACGACATAATGCATGTCGAGGCACCCTCATCAACCACCGTACAGAAGATATTTTGAGTAAAATTTTTCGTGGGATAAGCCACTACTATCTGAAACGCTAAGTGGCAAGGTAGACGAGGTTTTAAGTTGGTTGTATCCAGCATGAATGTACTCAGATTACAAGTCTCCGTAGATCCTAAAGAGGTTAACAAGTCTTTCCTTTGGGAAGGACAGCTTTGGAGGACCTCTGAAGCGGACATCACGCAAGGGGTTTGTGATAAATCCTCCACCACAGAGTAATTCTGGGCGGCCCTTGCGTTTGGGTTATGAGAAGATTTTTTGAATGCACCTTTGGGAATGCGTGTCATTGTTTCACCCAACGTCTTCTCAATTTGTAGAGGAAGAGGTGGGATTTCAGCTTCTTTACCCTTCTCAGAAGTTCTTGGTTTACTATAGTCATGCGCTCTAGTCAATATAAAAGCATCACCCCTCACCATATATGCGTTCACGGACATAGGGTTGTTCACAGGTGAACAGGGTTCTTGGCTGCCCCCTTCCATGCTTGCAGAGGCTTGGGTTATATTTTGCCCATGTTGAAATGGATTAGTCAACACAACAGGTTGTTTCTGTGTCACAAAATTTTGGGCTTCTGCAAGCCGAGGGAATAGATGGGTCAGGTGGTCTTCTGCGCATAAGTTGCATGGATACCTCGCCTTTCATTTCTCAGTGTTGTCCCCACCAACATTATCGATAGGTTTTTTATCCCCCTTACCCTTCTTTCGTTGTTTTTTCTTTCCTTCAGGCTACTGGGTGGCCTTTGGGTTAGTTGATTGCACTGTGTGTACCTTCAACGTTTTGGTAGGGGGAGAAACCAAAGCAGTAGTTTGGCTGGCCATTGTGTGTTGTATAGATAACTACTGCAACTACTTCATCAATTGCTCAGCAGGCTTTGTTTGTGTTGAACCAACAATACCATTGGCATGTGGTCCAACTCTCTGTCTAGTTTTATCAAGTATTGATCATAGCACATCTAATAAGATGTTGTACAATAAACCGGCCTGAGAATAAATGAAATCAAATTGTTGATCCCCCATGATGGCGTCTTCTTCGGAGAATACTCCCGACGTTGTGACGTCTTTGGATAACTGCGGAACCAAAGACATAAGGAACCACTCAATCAGGAATGTTGGTGGGACTGGCACCTTAATTAAACTCTCCTGGCGTCTCCATTCTTGGATGTGATCAGAGATATAGTCTGTTGTTGTTTGTTTGAAATTGGCGAGAAGCTCTGTGCTAGCATCGTATCTCACGGGTAACTGGAAATGGTTTAGGAAATCCATCACCAGTTCACCGAAGGAAGAATATCTTGAGTGATTGAGCTCAATGTACCATTTTTTGGCACTCCCAATGAGAGTACGTTGAAACAATCGCAACTGTACTGAGTCATATTTCAACGAGTTAGATGAGCACCAAATATGGAAGGTATTCACACGATCTCCTGGATCTTCGTTAGGCTTGGCCTCGAACTTTACGATGTCTGAAGGAAACTTCATCGACATAGGAGGCCAACGCGGATCATGACAAATAGGGTCATTCAACAACCTTGTCAAATCTGGCAAGTGCAAAGTTTCCAAGAAGGGTAGTTTGGGTTGTTGGTGATAACCTGGGAAAAAGGGGCATGGAGTTTGACTAGAACCATATTGCCAGGAAAAGTCCAGCTGCTAGCCCAGATTCTGGTAGAAACCATGGCCCCGGATAGTATATGGATTTTGCTTATGTGGAGACATCATCGGTTGATTTCCAAAATAGGACATAGAAGGTTGGGCATGCATTACATTTGAAGGACTTTGGGAAGGGTTGCCCCATGTTGGTCCCATGGGGATAGGCATAGTAGTTTGTCTAAGGTTCCATTGATTGTGGAAATAATTACACCAGATCAGCATTTCGGATGGGGGAACGAATCCCTACCAAGAATTCCAAGGCCTTGATGCAAAAGAAGTTCCTAGGTTTGCCCCCCATGATGGAATAGTACCCTGCATAGGAATAGGTTGTTAAAAACTAGGATTGACCCCAGTCGGAAAAGAGACTGACGAGAAGGCATTGTTACAAAATGTTCCAATCAAAGAAAATGGTGTCGAACCTATCAGCATACTATGTTTCAAAACGATTATGTGTGTATAAATGTTTCAAAACTGTAAATAGAATTCATTATACAGGTGAGAAAAATGAAGCATATGATTATGAACCCTATTTCTTGGACGAGATAATCATGCAGGAGAACAGATAGACAACTTGTCACTACATATCTTATTCATGTTGTGTGCAGAAAGGAACAAAGCCTTTTTTTTCTTTTTATTAAATCGCTTCGCATTCTCAGAAATCACAGAGCGATGCAAATCCTTGCTAAAGATATAACCAATCGAAAACAAACACATACAAACACATAGAGTTGGAAGTTGCGAGACATTTAGTAATGATTTAGTTGGGGTAAACAGTCCTTTTAAACAAAAGAAAACAAGAATTTCATTCCCAAGTCCCTCACTTCATGCTTACATATAAGTTGGAGCTTTGATAAACAAAAATGGGTTTAAACCCTGAGTTATCCGATACAGAGAATCAGTTCTTGAACAAAGGTCCTCTTAACATCAGAAAAGAAAAACTACGAACTGAATTTGAGACCTCCCAATCTTAACAAGTTGAAGGGGCATATTTTGGAACCCGATTACCTTTGCCAGGTTGAGTAGAGGCTAGAACCCACGCTGTGAAATGGGTACACCTACATTCAGCCATAAGGATAATACATTAGAAAATTTACAGAGTAAAATCTTGATTTATAAACTCAAAAAGGAACAATGATAACCGTAGCTGACGGGTTACTTAACTTAGGGCCGAAACACCACATCCTCCTGTTGCCATACTTTTCTTCGTAGTCAACCCAGACAGAGGGGAGAAGAGTTAGAAAGCTTCTGGTGGGTACCCTCGCAACAGTAAGAGCCCCACCACTAATAAAGAAAACCAAATGTCAAAAATATTTTTACTTGACAAAATAAAAATAGCAGTGTGAATTCAAACAAGAAATCATTTGATAAAACCCTTGACGAACAAAGCAAAGAATGCAAGGAACGACATCATACTTTTCACCAATAAAAGTAATCATGAATAATAACCTAACTTCATCGATGGATACTACTCTAAGTCACCCCAGTTTACATTTGTTGATTATAGGGTAGACAAAGGATTAAACCAGAGATAGACCCACGGGACACACATAGTAAACTCTATGTATAGTTCCCAGAAGTAGAGGGTTTGCGACCCCTGGTTATAGTAATAAAACCTTTTACTGTCACTATGAAATTAAAAAGAATTGCATATAGACTCTATGGGAGAAAGGAAAGTCTGTAACCCACAGTAAAGTATACAAGAAACAATTTTTCTTCTCGGATTCAATCAAAAACATTAAACTATCTTTGAATCCGAAATACGACAGTCCTTTATAGAAAAATTACCAGGCATTGCCATCGACTGCACCAAGGGTTGCTCACTGAGGCGATAGATGCTTCTTGTGGAAGTTGTATGATACAGATCCCTTCCCTTCGAAGGTGTAAGGGAGAAATGAGACCTAAGAGGCACGATTATTACTCTTTACAGCATGAGATGTACAAGACCTTACTCTAGGGAAAGATGGTGTATCCAGATTGGGAAGAGTAGGAGGAAGAGACATCAGGGCTGTGGATTGTAGGACCCTTAATTAATTCCCTATAAGAGTCTTAAACTCCTTCTGACAGGCACATCCTCCACCCTAAATGTAGGAGATACGAAGTATACCAAACAGTAAAATTATGACTGTCCATTGAACTAATCGGCGACCAAACCATGAAATTATCATTTCGTTACTCTGGCCAGCGGAGGAGGGTTAGTTAGATTCAATTGTTTGGATAATGATGTGAACAAGATCATGTTCGGTTCATTATGGGAGGACAAGTTGTAACATAACTAAAGTAGAACCATCAAAAGAAAACACTTGGAAACCTTTCTGAAAACATTTGTTAACCTCCTTAAAATCCTTCCCTGTCACGACTTAAAGAATGATGTTGACAAAGTTAGGTAGTGCATGAGCTTTTAAAAATGAGACATAGTTCCATGCGTATAGTCTGATTCTATTAAACACAAAGGGACTGAAATCCCCATCCTTGAATATAGGTAGGACATGCATTATAATAAAACCTTATAATAAAGTAAGTTTTAGACTATACTTGCTTCTGAATTTTGTGTAAGATATTAAGACAAGGGTATTAATCTTAAGGCAGGTGTGTTAATATAGCATGTTATAAGGTCATGCAAGTAAAAAAAAAGTGTAATTACCTGGCTCACAAGTGGATCAAACGAAATTGAGTAGCAAATATTGTACCACAAAAAAAATAAAATTATGAGAATTTTAAGGTACATTACATATGGTATTAGAGAGAAAGTTACAACACTGGGCCTAAACAGGACCACTGTAGTGATTTGTATATAATTATTTTTTTTCCAAAAACTAATAAATTGTGTGGTTACAAACAAAAAAAATTCTCTGTTTTGGTGAATAAGTATGGCAGCTCGAGACAATGCAGAAAATAGGATGGAAGAAAATCTACAACAAGGACCTCTTGGAGATATAAGGTAGAATTGTGACGTAAGCTCACCCACGGAAGTGATAGAAACAATGAGGAACCTGATCGTCGAGATACAAATCTTTAAAGTTGACAATGAAAAATTGAAGAAGGCATAGCAAGAACAGTAGGAGATAAACGAAGTCCTGTTGCGCAGTAAAGTGACCAAGAAAAGACCAAAAAACAATAATAATGATGAAGAAGTCAGTGAAAGAGCCTCCAAGAACTTAGGGCCAGAAACAGGAAAAGGAGATAGTTCATATGAAGGAACATTGCCAGCTGAAGATGGAACAAAAACTGACAGAAAAAGAAAACAAGTAGACCACCTTGAAGGAGAATTTAAAAATATTAAACCTGCTATCTTTGACGAGGAATATAGGACATGAGAAGAAGCAGAGGCATGGCTGTTGGACATCAAAAAGTATTTCCAAATATATAACTATTTCAGAAACATGAAGGTTAGGATGGCCATCTACAATCTGAAAGGGAAGGACAATATTTGGTGGCAAGATCTGAAATTGGCCAAGGGACTAAAGGAGAAACAGTTGGAATGGTCTGATTTTAAGAAGTATTTCAAGAAACAATACCTTTCTGAAAATTACTACGAAAGGAAGGAAAAAGCATTTTACGAGTTACGACTCGGACAGATGACAATGGAGGACCTTATAAATAAATTTTTGGATCTTCTAAGGTTCGTACCATACATCCAGGAGGATAAAGTAAAGATTCAGCGATTTTTAAGTTGTCTACCATAGTCCTACAGGGACAGAATTGAGTTTGACAACCCCAAATCCTTAAGCGAAGTATTCAGAAAAGCATGAATGTGCTTTCATCAATATCAATAGTGAGCAGAGTTTCCCAAAGCCTGGAAGGATAAGAAACAAGATTGAATGAACCAGCGGAAGAAGGGGTATCAACCAACTCCTTATCAAAATACAGAAAAGAGTTTTTTGAGAAAGGATTTTCACTCCAATCGTCCAAATACGCAAGGGAGCGGGAAACCAGTAAACCTGGGAATAAGGAGATTTGGGGACAACCCCCATGAGCCATTAAAGTGTTGGGTATGAGGACAACCTCATCTCAGGAGGAACTACCCACGTTTGAGTTCAACAAACAGAACTCTTGTTCATAACCTGCAAGAAGCCTCGACAGTAGGAGACGTGGGCAGGAGCCTACATTGGATAAATGCAACCATCAATGGATGACAAGCTGACCACTAGTCCTCAGTGGTAGAAGTTGAAGGTAAAATCCATGACACTCGAATTTTTATTTTAATTGAACTTGGAACAACATTAAGTTATATTACTCTGAAGATAGTAGAGTCAAAAAAACTTAAGAGACTGAAGCACACAAAATCATGGCTTGTACAACTAGTGACAGATACAAAAAGGAAAGTAATCGACTATATCTCAGACTTTGAATTCAACCTAGATGGTCAAACTATAAGAACCAATCTAAACATCCTACCCCTAGGATCTTATGATATGATCATTGGGATGGACATGTTGGAACGACACAAAGAAATATTAAATTGTTATACAAAGATACTTAGCTATAAAGATGATTCTGACACCACCATGACAACCCAAGGTATACCAAAATTGGTACCAGTCAGACAAATTTCAGAAATGCAACTAAAGAAATGTGTGAGAAAAGGATGTCAAGTTTATGCCATCCAAGTGATGAGTTTAGCAAAAACGAAGGATAAGCCAAATATAGAAGACTTTGTTGTCCTACGTGATTTCAAAGACATGTTTGTGGATGAGATACTAGAATTACCCCCTAGAAGGGAAATAGAATTCTCCATAGATCTGTTACCCGGTTTTGACCCTATCTCAAAGGTGCCTTACCAGATGAGTCTACCAGAACTGATAGAATTAAAAATACAACTACAAGAATTATTGGACAAAGAGTATATCAGACCAAGTGTCTCACCTTGGGGAGCACTAGTCCTCTTTGTGAAAAAGAAGGATGGTACTCTAAGATTATGTATCGATTATAGACAACTGAACAAAATGACTATTAATAATAAATATCCCTTACCAAGGATAAATGATATGTTTGATCAAGTGGGGGGAGGCAATATCTTTTCAAAATTGGATTTACGATCCGGTTATCATCAAGTTCGGATAAAAGACGAGGACATAAACAAAACAACATTTCGAACAAGATATGGACACTACGAGTTTGTAGTCATATTGTTCAGACTCACCAATGCCCCAACCACGTTTATGTGTCTAATGAATAGTATCTTCAGTGAGTACTTGGACAAGTTCGTGGTAGTATTCATCGATGATATCCTAGTCTATTCAAAGACGGAGGAGGAACATGAGGAACACTTAAGAATAGTTCTGCAAACATTAAGGAAGCACAAACTGTATGCCAATTTCGACAAGTGTGCTTTCTATCAAGAAAAAATACAATATCTTGGACATGTAATTTCAGCAGAGGGCATTGTCGTAGACCCAGAAAAGACGAAAGCCATTATGGAATGGCCGGTACCTAAAGATGTAGTGGATATACGGTCATTCATGGGAATCACCGAATACTATCGTAGGTTTATAGAAGGGTTTTCCAAGATAGCCTACCCTATCACATCATTACAAAATAAAGGAACCAGGTTTAATTGGTCAGAGAAATGTCAAGATAGCTTCAACAAACTAAAGGAATTATTGACAATGGCACCCATATTGAAAGTAGCAGACCCAGATAAAGACTTCACCGTATGTGTCAATGAAAGTAAATAAGGGCTAGGTGGTGTCCTAACCCAGGAAGGACACGTTATTTGTTATGAGTCCCGAAAATTAAAAGAACACGGGCACAATTACATTAGGCATGACTTAGAATTGGCAGTAGTAATACATTCCTTAAATATGTGGTGAAAATACATAATGGGTAGAAGATTCCTATTATTAATGGACAACAACGGGGTGAAATATATGTTTAACCAACCAGATCTTAACACAAGGCAAGCAAGGTGGTTAGATTTCTTAAGAGAATTTGACTTAGAGGTTATACATATCAAGGGCAAGTAAAATAAAGTAGCTGACGCTCTAAGTAGAAGAATCCATGGATTATTTGAGATGAATATTATCAGGGTAGATAGTGACCTGGGAGAAAGAATAAAGATGGCAAGGGCTATTGACAAAAACTATACTAAAATAACGGAAGAACTACCAAATAATACCGCGAACTCAGATAAACCAGACCTAAGTATTGACGAGAAAGGGATCCTATGATTTAAAAACAAGCTTTACATACCAGATTCAACAGAGTTAAAATTAACAATCTTGGACAAAGTGCATAAGAAGCCATACTTTGGTCATGCAGGTTACCTGAAAACAATAACAACACTTAGGAAACTATTTTATTGGCCTAATATGAAGGGAGAAATAGCGGAATACTTGGCTAGGTGCCAATATTGTCAAAAAGTTAAGGCCGAACACCAGCATCTAGCCGGCCTCTTACAACCATTACCAGTGCCAGAATGGAAATGGGAGACTATATCACTCGAATTTATAACAGGTTTGCCTAAAACTCAGAAACAGAATGACTCCATCATGGTTGTGATCGATAAACTTAGTAAGTATGCACACTTTATTCCTGTAAAGTCTACTTTTAAATCTATAAACATCGTTGAAGTATTCATGAAAGAAATATTTATACTGCATGGTATTCCTAAAATGGTGATTTCAAATAGACACGTAAAATTCACATCCACTTTTTGGAAGGAATTGTTTGCAGGGCTCAATACCAACTTGAATTTCAGTACAAGTTATCATCCACAAACGGATGGAAAAACCGATAGGACAAACCAAATCATAGAGGATATGCTCCACATGTATGTAAGAACAAAACCAAACAAGTGGGAGGCTTATATACACTTGGTAGAATTTGCATATAACAATGGATACCAAACTTCAACAAAGTTGAGCCCTTTCAAAGTATTGTACGATAGAAAGTGTATGACTCCAATTAGTTGAGATAACTTGACTGACAGAATCATGGTTGGACTAGAAATTCTCCAAGAAATGGAGAACATGGTGAGAAAGGTACAACAAAACTTGAAGGAAGCACAGGATAGACAAAAGAGCTATGCAGATCTGAAAAGAAGACAATTAGAGTTTCAAGTAGGAGACCATGTATACTTGAAGGTCAAAGCCTGGAAAATATCATTGAAGCTAGGAAACTATGCCAATATAGCACCCAAGTTCTTTGGGCCCTTTGAGATACTAGCTCGAATTAGACCCGTAGCGTATCAACTTGCATTGCCAGCAAATCTAAGAATTAGAAATGTATTTCATGTTTCCTTATTAAAAAAATATGTTCATGACCCTACTCATATGACTGATTGGAACTTGGTACAGGTGGAACCCCTACGCATTCTGAACCGGATAGAAATAGCGCTTCAGAACAGAGTCATTGCTCACGTAAAGGTGCAATGGAAGCAATTTAGTCATGAGGAGGCCACTTGGGAATTGGAGGGAGATATGCGGAAATCTCATCCAACCTTGTTCCAAGAGAGGAATGAACACTGAGGATAGTGTTTTACTGAAGGGGGAAAGGATGTGACATCCCCCAAAATAAAATATTTTGGAAATTTAAATTTCTGGAAATTTATTCCTTTTTTGGTAAATTCGAATTTGGAAATTTTTTGCCAATTATGGCAATTCTGAATTTTGAATTTGTTAATTGCAATAAATTATTATGATTGTTGGGTAGAGATCTGATTTGACCCAACTAACTATTTGACAATGACACTTGTTTAAAAACATAATATTTTATATTGATTGCAAGAAGACAAATGGAACAACCATGTCAAAAGTAGCTGACCATGACTCCATGAGTGGGGAACATGTTGGAACTACCCCTGGGCTGATTTTTACAAGTGGAAAATTAGTGATTTGGCCATTGGCAACCCCTGAAAATCATAGATTTAGGAAGCTGCGAAAATTCCCAAAGAAGGGAAAGGACCTAGGCAAGTTACAAATAAGCATATGTGAGGAGGCAAGACGTTGCTAAGTATGCAGGGAATAAGTCTGTTTTGGGTCTTTTTCTTTTTCACTTGTTGTTATGAACACTGGGAGGGTGTGAGGCAAGGAAAAAGGGGACTGAATTGAAGGACAGTGTTGTAGAGGGATTTTTCCAAGTTTTCCCTTATGGACTCATGGTCAGGCTAGGGGTGAATCGGGCAAGTAATCGTGGCTACTCGATTCTACGGTTGGGAGGAACGTGGTTGTTTCCTTTGTTTTATCTGCAAGCCTAGTTCAGATATGTACCTAAACTCTATCTGTCTGAATGATTTTTTTTTATATTGAAATTACTGTTCATGTTATCGTTATACGGAAGAGTTCTAGTAGCTATTTTAATGATCGTGTAACGGCTGTAAATCTTTTTTGTACTTAAATATTCGGTATTCTACCCCTGTGGAACGAAATTGGTTAATGTTATAATGACATTCTTAATGTTGGTATACATGAAAGAACCTAGACAAAGACTATTCAAAATTCAGTGAGTAGACTATAGAATTTAAATGCAGATTTATTTTCCAGAATCAAATTTTAATCAAAAGCAAATAGGTATCAATGAGCGAACATAGTCATTATATATATATATATATATAAAACTTGAACAGATTCGAATGAACGAATAGAGCTATTATATGCGTATATATGTCTCAGACTCTAACAGAGTCGAATGAATGAATAGATCTATTATATGTATATATATATATATATATATATATATATATATATATATATATCAAACTTGAACCGAGTCATTATATGCATATATATATGTTTTAAACTTTAACAGAGTCGAATGAACGAAACAGGGCTAATTATATGTGTATATATATATATATTTCAAACTTTAAATAGTGTCAAATATATGTATGTATCAATGCACAGACAGAATGAGTATGTGCGTATGAGTGTTTTAAAATTTAACAGAGTCGAATGAATGGACAGATCTATTATATGCATCTATATACATATATCAGTGCACGAACAAAACTATTATGTGCGTATGAATGTTTCAAAACTGTAAACAGAATTCATTATACAAACGAGAACAATGAAGCATATGAGTATGAACCCTATTTCTTGGACGAGATAATCATGCAGGAGAACAGATAGACAGCTTGTCACTACATATCTTATTCATGTTGTGCGCAGAAAGGAACAAAGCCTTTTCCTTTCTTTTATTAAATCTCTTCGCATTCTCAGAAATCACAAAGCAATGCAAATCCTTGCTAAAGATATAACCAATCGAGAACAAACACATACGAACACACAGAGTTGGAAGTTCTTAGACCTTTAGTAATGATTCAGTTGGGGTAAACAGTCCTTTTAAACAAAAGGAAACAAGAATTTCATTCCCAAGTCCCTCACTTCATGCTTACATATAAGTTGGAGCTTTGATAAACGAAAACGAGTTTAAACCCTTAATTATCCGATAGAGAGAATCAGTGCTTGAATAGAGGTTCTCTTAACATTAGAAAAGAAAAAGTACCAACCGAATTCGAGACCTCCCAATCTTAACAAGTTGAAGGGGCATATTTTGTAACCTGAGTACCTTTGGCAGGTTGAGTAGAGGCTGGAACCTGCGCTGTGAAAGGGGCACACCTGCATTCAGCCATAATGATAATACATTAGAAAATTTACACAGTAAAATATTGATTTATAAACTCAAAAAGGAACAATGATAATCATAGCTGATGGGTTACTTAACTTAGGGCCAAAATGCCACATCCTCTTGTTGTCATGCTTTGCTTCGTATTCAACCTAGATGGAGGGGAGAAGAGTTTGGAAGCTCCTGGTGGGTACCCTCGTAACAGTAAGAGCCCCACCATTAATACATAGAAAACCGAATGTCAAATATTTTTCCTTGACAAAATAAAAATAGCAGTACAAATTCAAACAAGAAATCATTTGATAAAACCCTTGAAGAAACAAAGCAAAGAATGCAAGGAACGACATCATACTTTTCACCAATAAAAGTAATCATGAAGAATAACCTAACTTCATTAAGGGATACTACTCTGAGTCACCCCAGTTTATATTTGTTGAGTATAGGGTAGATAAAGGATAAAATTGGAGATAGACCCACGGGACACACATAGTAAACTCTAAGTATAGTTCCCAGAAGTAGAGGGCATGCGACCCCTGGTTATAGTAAGAAAACCTTTTACTGTCACTACGAAATTAAAAATATTCGCGTATAGACTCTATGGGAGCAAGGGAAGTCTGTAACCCATAGTAAAGTATATAGTAAACAATTTTTCTTCCCGGATTCAGTCAAAAACATTAAACTTTGTTCGAATCCGAAATACGACAGTCCCTTAGAGAAAACTTACCAGGCATTGTCGTCGACTGCACCAAGGGTTGCTCACAGAGGCGATAGATTCTTCCTGTGGAAGTTTCATGATAAAGAGCCCTTTCCTTCGAAGTCACAAGGGAGAAATGAGACCTAAGAGGAATGATTATTACTCTTTACAACATGAGACATACAAGACCTTACTCTAGGGCAAGCTAGCGTATCCAGATTGGGAAGAGTAGCAGGAAGAGACATCGGGGCTGTAGATTGTAGGACCCTTAATTAATTCCCTGGAAGAGTCTTAAATTCCTCCTGACAGGCACATGCACCACCCTAAATGTAGGATATACGAAGTAGACCAAACAATTAAACTATGACTGTCTAATGAACTAGTCGGCGACCAAACCATGAAATTATTGTTTCGTTACTCTGGCCAGCGGAGGAGGGTTAGTTAGATTCAGTTGTTTGGAGAATGACGTGGACAAGATCATGTTTTGTTCGTTATGGGAGGACAATTTGTAACATAACGAAATTAGAACCATCAAAGGAAAACACTTGGAAACCTTTCTGAAAACATTTATTAACCTCTTTAAAAACCTTCCCTGTCACGACTTAAAGACTGATTTTGACACAGTTAGGTAGTGCATGAGCTTTGAAAACCGAGACATAGTTCCATGTGCATATTCTAATTCTGTTAAACACAAAGGGACTGAAATCCTCATCCTTGAATATAGGTAGGGTGTGCATTATAATAAAACCTTATAATAAAGTAAGCTTTAGACTATACTTTCTTCCAAATTTTGTTTAAGATATTAAGCCAAGGGTATTAAGCTTAAGCTAGTTATGTTAAGCTAGCATGTTATAAGGTCATGTAAGTAAAAACAAAGTGTAAGTACCTGGCTCACGAGTGGATCAAATGAAATTGAGTAGCAAATATTGTACCACAGAAAAAAGAAAATAAAAAAATTATGAGAATTTTGAGGTACATTACACCACATCAAGCGTACTATGCTACGTGTTAGTACGGTACCACCTCAACACCTCTGCCTAGTTAGCAGTATGACCCTTCAACATCAGTAGTATGGAACTACCACATGTCAGTACGGTATGCCGAGTCAGCAATATGGCCTTGCCACATTAGTAGTACGAAACTGCCACGTGTTAGTACAGTCTGCCCAGTCAGTAGTATGACCCTGCCATGTCGGTAGTACGTAGCTAACACATGTATGTATGGTCTTCCCAGTTAGTAGTACATTCCTACCATGTCAACAGTAGAAAACTTCCATGTGTCAGTATAGTCTTCCACATCAGCAGTATGACCCTGCCACATCATCCTATACGGACTACACGAAATGCACAATCAACATTTTTACTTGTTTGGCCAAATGGATAGAATGTTATATCTCTCGCATACGATTCCCATTTTAACCCATTCAAGTTTTGTTGGGATCATGGGGATGAGGGCTATGAACGTGTCCGTTTTCATGCAATTCCAAGAACTATGATTTCTAAGCATATTTTGATCCCCTTGACCAGGTTAATGAACCTCTAACCCTCTTCCAACCCTCAGACCAGATGCACAAGCTCTTGGCTTATTACTAGATGTTATTAAATGATTTATATTATTTTTTCTTTTAAATGGATACAAAATGATAAAGTGGAATTGATATTGCATTGATCTTTTTTGGGGGCTCTTAATGAAATTGTACATCCACTTCCCTTTACACACTCCTAGAAGATATCCTTATTATTAAAACAAGCAGTTCAGATACTTGAGTTATATTTTATTATGCGCTTGATATGTTATTTAGTATGTGATGCCCTCTTTCTCATGCACTTCCTTTATCGTTGAATATTTTAAGGGTGATAGAATAATATGTTGTATCTGGAAATTGATGATTAGGTGAGATTGGTGATCTAGTTAATTGCGATCTATGTTGGAATGCTTCATGGTGGAATTTTTGGCAATGATAATGATGTATGTCTATAATAATTTTTTGCACCTTGAATAAATAGATGTATGCTTTTGCGCCTTCAAAATAAATAAATATGATTACTTGCACCTTAACATATATCGTTGTATGATTGATTTAGTTATTAAATTCTCTTGCACCTTGGACTTTTTGTGATGTGAGAATGTTTATTAGAACACTATTGCATCATTGATTATAGTTGATGTTGTTTATTTATTTATCATAGTTTGTTTGTAATTTATTGTGTTAGTGGGATGTAGGCACCTCCTTGTTCCTCAAAACAATGGCTATCCCTGAGACCTTAAATGGTTCAAATGAATTCGAACCTGGGCTTGAGCATTTCTTATGTGTCCTGGAGGTCCTAAACTTGTAGGGTAGGTTGGGTAGGTAGTATCATTATTTCTTCTTGATTTATCTCCATGTTATCATCACATCATCTCATCTTACCCTTGTGTTATCTGATGACTATCTTTATGTGATGAGTTAACCGATTAAAAGTATTGATGATTCTAGTTGATCCTATGTCACCTTTCATAATTCCTGTTGATTATGTGTCAATGTTCAAATATGACGATGTGTGATTTATGGCGTTACTAATTTTTTGATGCGTCAGTTGCAAAATTATTTGATTTATGACGAGGAATGGTGCCTCTCTTCCCTTGGAATCTATTCCTCCTTGTGCATTGATGCACTGTCTTGTTGGTGCTTGATGAGGTGGAGTGATTTTCCTGCATCAATAGATCACCACTCAATTATTGTTCCAAGTGGATATCAGTGGCCATCCGTCTCTTCCAATGAATCAACACAGTCATTAATTGTTTTGTTTTTTTTATCATTGGTCATTTACCAATCCATGGGTTTGGTAAACAATGGTATACACCCATGTTATTTTCAAGGTGGACAAAAATAAAATGAATAATAATAACAAATTTATGAAAATATTTTTACATGGCCATTTATTGGTTTTTACCAATGGTGGTTTATGAGCCCATGTTTTTTGTAACCCATTCTATTCACCCATGGTATTTGTAAGGTGGGATAAAGAAAATAAAATAAATAATAATAATTAAACAGTGAAAATAAATGAATCTTAAGTGAAAAGGAACCAATAAGTAATATATATACGATCCCTCTCATTTCTAAAAGAACATCACATTTTTCCTTCATGGTGTAGACATGAAATATTCATTTTTAGAGCATTGTTAATTTAATAGGAGTATCCACTTCAAGGTTCTGGACCTTTTGGCACTTCTCATCCAATGATTAGGGTTTTGTACATTAAGAGTTATTTCTTATGTTTAAATTTCACCCTTTTGGCCTCTTGTAATAACTTCTTGGAGAATAAGTGTAGCTATCATCTCTCCCTTTCAAGGATAATCTACCGCCATTCTAAGCTAGTGTTTGTTCTGTAATAATTTTTCATTTAATAAAGAATTCTTACTATATTATTATTCTCTCTCTTATATTTCCATCTAGATGTACTACATTTCCTTTCCTAACTTTCATTTCATTTCTTACACGGTTCAGATTAGTGGTCTCACTGAAATCTACTCTTTATTATTTCTTTGTGCATGTACCCATCAAGGTCAATGTATAGAGAGTTGGGTCTTGTTCTAGTTTCTCTTGGCTACAACCAGTCTCACCATCCCCAGTGACCTTCCCTGGGTTAAGAAAAGAGAGATGAAGGAGATGCTGGGATAATGGGAGGGGGGGGGGGGTGTGAATCAGTATTAGTACTTTTCTTTCTTTAACCACAATATAAATCTTCAATGATATTCAATAAACATTCAATATAGCATAAATACCATAAATCAATGGATAAACAACACATAAACACAATACGTTGAATTTTTACATGGAAACCCAATGCAAGAAAAAAACAGATAATGATTTTCTTATTTGTCAAAGAGTACATTCATTGGAAGCACCAACTTTGTATTTCTCTAGCTACAACTGGAAGGTGGATCCAACCCCTTATTTACAGGATGCAACCTGAAGGAAGCTCCAACTCCCTAATTCTCCATCTCCAACCAGAAGGAGGTTACAACCCCCTTTCCTTGCCCTGTCCAACTTCCCTGAAATATAACTGTAGACAACCATGTCACTACCTCTCCTATTGTAACTGATAACATGTTGTTTTTTCTTATGATACCCCTATTACTACTACTTCTGATATCAATATATCATCAATACTACAATCAATTATTTCTCGTGCTAAAATCCATAAGAGAATTCTCCAAATCAACAACTTATGAATTATTGAGACATACCTATTCCTGATTTATTCAAAATAACTCCTTAACACACACATGAATACATACCTTCAGACTATTTCTAACCTGAGCTTTTAGATCCATGATCTTTCACAAATTTTCCTTATTGTTTCATGATTGTGTGCACTATATTCCTGTAGGTATCTACACCTTCCCTCACTGCAAGTCACATATGTTAACGCTTTTTCTCCTAAAACTTATGGATATACTCAAGGAATTTATGTATGAAACACCTTCTTCGTGTCGTCGACTCTTGCAAATTCCTTACTTCACTTGAATTTTTTTTCTTCGACTCACTCCCTCAAATCTATAGCCTCTATTCTCATAAATGAATACAATAAGTGATTTGCAATGGAATCTTCTCTATTTTATAAAGAGAAATTTATTAATCACATTCAAATTCCATGCAACATGAAACTCGCATGCAACATGTTATCTTCTATTTACTCCCACTTTACCTTTCCCTATAATAATTAATTATCCCTCCAATAATTAATTATTATTTCAATAATTAACTATCCCTGCAATAATTAATTATCTTATGTTTACTGTCACTTTACTTTGACATGAAAGTTTGTTCAAGGGTTGACATCAATGAAAACTAATATCAATAATTAATTATCCCTATAATAGTTAATTAATCTCTTTTGATAATTAGTTAATATTTCAATGATCTCCCCTTTTGGAATTGATCGAAACACTTAGAAACAATAATGGAAACACTCATGCTCATGTTGACTCCCCATGTCTTCATGTGTTGGCTCCCCTGTCTTCATTCCTATTCTCTTCCATGCCTCTATTTTTCTCTCCCCCTCTGACATCAATGGTAAAGGTTGACTTCTCCTTCAGATTTCTCTTCATGTTTCTTCCTCATGTACATCTCTGATAAAAATAATTTGAAAATCATTCAAGTATTTCAAAAAGAATTCATTGTGGGGATGAAACTACTCCAAGTTTCTGTTGAAGATACTCAAAATTATCCCTTGGAAAATGTTTGGTGAAGATATCTGCAATCTACACTTTTGTACCAACATACTCTACCTTGGTGTTCTTCTCTATAATATGTTCCCATAGAAAGTGAAACCTGATTGGAATGTGTTTCATCTTGAAATGCATCATCGGATTCTTAGAGATACTTATAACATTAGTATTATCACAGAATATCAGAATAGGCTTGTCATATTCCATTTGTATATCCTACAATTTTTTCTTCATCCAGGGAACCTGTGTACAACATGTTGTTGATGAAATATACTCTGATTTTGTTGTGGAAAATGATACCAAATATTGTTTCTTTCTCAACCAAGATACCAGAAAATCACTCGAGTAGAAATATGCTCCACTTGTACTTCTTCTATCATCGATGCTACCTTCCCAATATGCATCTATGTAGGTAGTAAGAGATACATAATTTTATTTTGGATATCACAATCCAAAATCTTATGTACCTTTTAGATATCTAAATATCCTCTTCACTGCCATAACATGTTATTCCTTTGGTGCTTCTTGAAACCATGCAACTTGTCCAACTTCCTACATCACATCCGGTTTGGAAGTTGTCACATAGAGTAAGTTGTCAATCGTCAATCTATGGATCCTCTCATATCCATCTTTGGATATATAATATTTTCTTAGTTTGCAATTGTCCTGCATGGAATTACTTATGGGATTACAATCTACCATTCCAAACTTCTTCAACATTTCTTTGATATACTTGGTCTGGGATATGAAAATATTTGTATCTAGATGGCATATGTGGAGTCCCAAAAAGAAATAAAACTCACCAAGTAATGACATTTCAAATTCATTATGCATGTATTTAGAAAATTTCTAACTCATCCTATCATCATTACTGCCAAAAATAATGTCATCAACATAAACTTCAATTATCAACAATTTATTTTGATTTACCTTTATGTAGAGATTGTTGTCTGCATTACCTTTCCTTAACCATTTGTTTTGTATATACATGTCCAATATTGAATACCATGCTCTGGGGGATTGTTTGAGTCCATATAGTTCCTTCTTCAATCTATAAACATAATCTTCCTTTCATGACAGTATAAATCCTTCTGGTTGTTTGATGTAGACTTATTCTTCTAGTTCTTCATTTAGGAAGGTTCTTTTTACATCCATATGATATATTTTGATTATGTTTGAACATGCATAGGCCAAGATAAATATGATTGCTTCCATTCTGGAAATTGGGCCAAAAGATTCTTCAAATCTATTCCTTCAATCTGAGCATATCCCTTGCATACTAACCTTTCTTTAATCTTGGTTACTTGTCCATCCTCATTAAGCTTGTTTCTGAATACCCATTTTGTACCAATCACGTTCTTATATTTAGGCCTTGAAACAAGTTACCATGTTTCAATATTCTCTAATCTGATCCAGTTCTTCTACCATATATTTGATCTAGTGTTCATTTGTGTTAGCTTATTCAAAACTACTAGGTTCAACTTTGTATAATAGTGCTAGATGCCTTTATTCTAGTGAGTGTAATAATATATGAGTTTCAACTCTTGTATCTGTATTCCCAATGATCTGTTGTGGTGGATGATTTTTTTGTATTCTCTTGTTGGGAGTTTTGGGAGATATCTAAATATTTTGCTGGTCATCTTCCTTTTGTTCTACTTCTAGATTATCTTCTTCTTTATTTTATTCTTCTTATTCTTTCAAGTCTTATTCTCCATCCTACTTTCCTGAGTCTTTTATTTCTTCTTTGATCTTTCATATATTTGTATCATCAATTTATACATTGATGTTTTCCACTATTCTATGAGTCTCATATTGAAACACTTGTATTCCTTGTTTTTTCTTGAGTACCCAAAAAATATGTCTTTTTCAACTTGGGAGTCAAACATTCCAATCCTCCCATCTTCTCTTTTGATGTAACACTTGCTTCCAAACACTCTAAAATGCTTCACATTTGTCTCTCTTCCTTTCCATATATCATAGGCAGTCTTATCACTATTACTTTTGAGCATTCCTCTATTCAGTATATGAACTATTGTATGTACTTCCTATGCCCAAAATATGTCACCCAAATTGGAATATTTCAACTTTCTTCTAGCCATTTCCTGTAATTTCATTTTCTTTCTTTCAATGACTCCATTCGTTTGAGGTGTCCTTGCTATTGAGAATTGTCTCTTTATCCCATGTTCACTACAAAAGTCCATGAATTCCTTTAATGTGAACTCTCCATCATTGTTTGATCTCAGACATTTGATTTTCAAGTCCATCTCTATTTCAACCATCTGTTTGTATATCTTGAAGTGCTCAAATGCCTATGAATTATTCTTAAGAAATAAAACTACAGTCATTCTTGTTAGCCATCAATTAGTAGCATGAAGTATTGTTCACAATTTAATCCCTTTATCCTTGTTGGTCGACATAGATCAATGTGTACAATATCCCATGGATTTGTTGTTGATTAGTCCTTTGATTTTAACTTGGTCTTGGTCTATTTTCCCTGTAGCAAATGATTAAAAAGTGTATCCGTTGGCTTTGTATTTTAGGCATTTCTCTTACTGCTTCCTTTCTGTTGATTTTAACAAGTTTTTCAAAGTGTATGTCACCCATTATTTTGCGCCAGAGCCAAATTTGATTTTCCTTTCCCAAACACCAATTCTCCTTTCCAATTTCATTCAAAACATATATGTTGTTCGGAGCCCTTATCATTTTCTCTACTAAAATTCTTGATCCCTCTTTCCTTATTTCACATTTCTCTGAGTTCAACTGACGTGTGTGTACTTGATAACAAAATTTGACTTACACTCAACATATTGTGCTTCATATCTTCAACCAATAGAACATTTTTTGCCATTGCATTTTTTCTTCCAAGCTTAACTGTGCCTCTATCTATGATTTTAGATGAATGATTCTTTCCAAATGAAACCGATCCTTCTTTCTCTTTCTTCAGAGTTAGAAACTTGTTCATGTCACCTTTTATATTATTTGAACAATCACTATCAACATACCAATCACTTTTCTTGTTTTGGGCCTGTAGAGAATGAGAGCATTGATTATTCTTTCTTTTACATATCCCTTGTGGTTACGATATATGACTGATAATGTTCTTCTTTCAGTCCCTCGGTGGAATAGTCAATCTGTGATTCTTTTCTATGTGACCAAAATGTTTTCATTTGTAGCATTCTAAATCATTGTTAAATGAACCAAAATTGTTTATGTAGATGGATTTTGGTGGCCTCCCACCTATTCCAACTGGCTCATTTTGGCATTTTTCCTGCTTGGCAGTTTCTTCCTATTTTTCGGGTCCCTAACTTATGGGGCCATTTTCAGGCCCTAAACAATGTTTTTAGGGATCACCATAGTCAAAATTTAGAAAAAGTTAGATTCTAATGTAAAAATGTGTATTCCTCGGATAGACCTTTTGAACGAGCTATCGTGCACCTAAAACAGATATCGTATGCAAAAGTTAAGACCCCAGGAAGTTGATGTACTAACTTACCCCAATGGGGCCCACATGACTTTTTGCGCTTCATCTCCTAGGGTTAGTTTTTTTGATTTCTAAGGTTTTTGGAATTCATGTTTATAATAAAAAATCCTTCAAAGCCTCATTGTAATCATCTTCTTGCAAATGAGTGCAGTTATCACATCTCTTCTCAAAGATAAGCCGCCACAATTCTGGCAAGCTTGTTTTCCGCTGCATTTTACAGTTTCAGCTCATTTCCTTATAGAATAGTAACCAATTTTATTGTATCTATGTTATTCTATGTTAAGAATATTTTAATAATATGTATTCATTTCATTCTTCTCATAAAATCCAGATCAATGGTATCAGAGCGGTCTGCTCCTTGTTGTTTTTAATGCATGTCCCCAATGTGGTCAGGGTACAAAGAATTGGATCTAGAGCTTGTTTCTCTTGAGGAAAAAATCTCTCACATGCCCAAGCAAATTCTCATGGTGGGATAAAATAAATAAAGACGATGGAATAGAATATCCTTTCAAAGATTTTCTTGAGGAATCCCTCATGCAACAGAGGAACGAGATGATGGACAGTTTCACGCAAATCCTCCAGCGGCTACCAATAGGCAACACATCTTCCTCAAGTGGAGCCACCGCTCCCTTCAAGGTAAAAATAAACTTTGATGTTCCTATATTCGAAGAGAATATAGAAGAAGATGTTGTATACAAGTGGTTGAATCTACTAGAAGGGTATTTTTCTGTCCATAATTTTTCGAATAGAGAAAAAATTACTTTTGCGCTCCTCAAAGCCATTCCCCATGTAAGAGATTGGTGGGAAACTTTCTATGAGAAAAAGGAGATAGATTAACCCTCATTATTTACAATCACGATCACCTAGGAATCCTTCAAGGATTTTCTTAAGGAAAAATACTACCCTGTCAGAAGTTATGACGAACTATATACAAAATGGACCAAATTGCTGCAAGAAAGAGACCAAGTAGTGCCCGAGTTCAAAAATATATTTCATACCTTTCTTACCAATTTGGGTATCAAATATTATTAATGACATATGGTGCTCAAGTGTCGCGGTGATATGCATTGATACATCTAGATCGGAATGGAATTTCTGGACATCTCATCCTTGGGTGCAGCCTATCTATATGTTGTCAAGAATGAGCAAAAGCTCAATCAAAGGACACAGGAATTTGGGCCTCGGAACTCCGCACAACAAAAATCAAGGAAAGGGCAGCCCCAAACCGTAGAACAAAGAAAATATAAAGTATGGACAACATCAAGACAACCATTCCAAGGTGTAGGAAAATAAGGACACTGGAAAGATAAAGAAAGATATCGAGAAGTGGTTCGACTTCTGTAAGAGCCACTGGCATAACATTGTTGATTGCTTCTACAAGAAGTCGCTAGTGGTTGAGGTGAAATCCTTTGAATCAGATGTGGGTTCTGACTCTGATTCAAAACTAGAAAGGGGGAAATATATCATTAACGTAGAACCTGGTGCTACCATTGCCACCACCAAGCTTGATCCCAGTGAAATAGACGAGCCAAAGGAAGGCGAGTGCCTTTTTCATTCACAGATGTGGGTGAAGGGTACCCCACTGCACTTCATCATTGATAGCGGTAGCCAGAAGAACATCATCTCAGCATAGATTTTCAAGTAACTTACCTTGTCGATAATTCCACACCTGTAGCTCTACACCATTGGATTGCTCCACCAAAGGAAGCGATATTCACGTCAACCAACAATGTCACTTTTCATATGACATCAAGCCCTTCAAAGATGAGGTATTGTGTGATTTTTATACTCTCAAAGTTTCTAATGTTATTTTGGGCCAATTATATTTGTGGAAATTTCATCTTGTATATGAGTCTAGGCCTCGCAGTGTTATTATTACTTGCAACAAGAAATTGTACAGGATACCCGAGGCAGTCCCACCTAGTGTTATTTCCTTGATCTCTACCAAGAAATGAAGGAAGGTCATCTCATAGACATGGAATTTTGTCTTCTTTATGATTCACTCTCAGAGTGAGAAAAATATCACAGCCACATCCAGTGCCTCCACGATCGAACTCTCCACACAACAAAAGCAACTAGATAAGGTCATGGAAGAATACTCAGATATCTTCTCATCACCTATGAGGGTACCTCTCCACTATCAGGTTAAGCATCCCATCAATCTAACCCTTGAAGAACCACTTCCCAATGGGCCAGTTTATTATCGCTCTCTGTTAGAGAATGAGGAGATGAAGAGGCATATCCAAGAACTGCTCCACAAGGGGAACATCTGTCCCAACTCATCGCCTTGTGGGAGCCCAATCATGCTGGAATAGAATAAATATGGAACCTGGCAACTCTTCATTGATTAAGAGGCTCTGAATAAAATCACAGTTAGAAACCGATACCCAATTCCCCGAATCTATCACCTCCTTGATCATCTCATGGGGGAAAAATACTTCAATAATATTGATATGTATATAAGATCACCACTCGCTACCACTAGGTCCTGTTAGAAAACAAATATGTATATAAGATCACCTTCAATTCAAAGGAAGTTATTTTTGAATGGTTGGTCATGCCCTTTGGTTTGATAAATGCGCTAGCCACTTTCACGAGGATGATGGACAATATCCTATGACCATTCACCAATAATTTTGTAGTGATGTATCTGGATGACATCCTCATATACAACAAGACATGGGTGGAACACTTGCAGCATATTCAGTAGGTTTTGCACACCTTGCGGCAACACAAGCTATACGCCAACTAGGAAAAATTATCCTTCAACACGAACAGGGTCCATTACCTGTCATTGATCATCATGGCATACATGTGGATCTAGCAAAGCTCTAGCTCATCCATGACTAGCCAGTCCCAACCACACTCACTGAGCTTTGGAGCTTCTTAGACCTTGCCAATTTCTACCGAAGGTTCGTGCTAAGATTCTCCCATATTGCTTGGGCCCTCAACCAAGTAACTAGGGGTGATGGTAAGGTAAAATTTGTGTGGGGTCAGTCCAAACAACAAGATTTCGATGGTTTTAAGAAACACTTGTGCTCAGCCCTAGTACTTTCATTACCAAACCTACAACAATGATTTGAGATTGAGACAGATGCTTCAGACTATGTTTTGGGTGTCATTCTCCCTCATCACGACCACCCTGTGGCCTATCATAGTGAGACATTATCAGACATTGTTTGTAAGTATCCTACTTATGAAAAAGAAATGTACTCCATTGTGAAAGCCTGCCACCAGTGGAGACATTACATTCGTGGGAAGGAGACAAGCATTCACATTGATCATAAACCTTTTCAATTCATGCAGACACAACGAAACATGCAGAATGATCGCCATCAAAAGTGGTCCACATACTTGAAATAATTCCACCTCAACATCAAGTATAAAATAGGAAGTACCAATCGAGTCGCAGATTGCCTCAGTCGACCAACATTCATGACACTCACCACAATGCTAGAATATTGTTTCCACGAGACCTATGGATGGCCCCAACTCTATGAGGTAGAACCAGACTTCGCCACCACCTACCAAATGTTGGTTGCAAACTCAGTTGTCACTAATTCCATCTTCAGGATGGGTTGTTGTGTCATCTGGGTCATATCAGTGTGCCATCAAGTGAGCGAGCGAATATTATTTGGGAAGCCCACTATAGTCAGGTTGTCGAACACTTCAGCATCGAAAACACATTGGAAGTGCTACAGAAACATTTCTACTGGCCAAAACTTTGACAGGATTTCAACAAGTATATTAGGTCCTGCATTGCCTACGTTATTTCCAAACCGACCACTAAGAAACATGGCATGTACACCCCTCTTTTTACTCCTAATAGGCCATGGTAATACATCTCAATGAACTACATTTCAGGTCTCTCATCCACCAATATAGGAAATGACTATATTTGTGTGGTTGTTGATCAATTTTCTAAGATGGTGATTATGGTCGCTTGTAAGAAAAACATCATAGCAAAGGCCATTATCAAGCTCTTTTTTGAACGAGTCTAGGTACATTTTGGAATCCCATAAACAATTGTCTCAAATCGAGACAAAATTTTTATCAACACATTACTTTCGAGCCTTTGGTCACTGATGGTCACCAAGTTCACCAAATCCACAGCCTTCCACCCCCAAACAGATAGCCAAACTGAGGTGATAAATTGAATGATCGTGCATATCCTACACATGTAATATTCAAGGCACCCCCAGACATGGGATGAGAGTCCTCCCTATGTTCATCATAGCTACAACCAAGCCCTGCATAACTCAACCAACCACAACCCCTTTCAGGCAGGGTTTGGATTCCAACCATTGGGTTCCATAGATGTTTCACTACCCCTTGCGGCCACCTCGGCTGACTCATCGCCTGCTCCAACTGAAGCTAACAAAGCCACCTATTTCATTGAGAGGATCCAACACATCCGCCAACATGTTTAGGATATTTTATAGAAGTCCAATGCCAAGTACAAGAAGCTCCATGATCGACATCGAGTGCCACATAAGTTTCATATGGGTGACAAATTTTGGTTGTACTTGTAGAAATAATGTCTTACATGGCCCCATCGAAATCTTCATCCACTCAGTTATGGTTCATACACCATCACAAAGGCTATGGGTGACAATTATTTTGAGCTCAACATTTCTCCTTTCCTTGGCCTGCACCCACTCTTCAACGTGGATCTCCTTCAGCCTTATTTCCCACCATTATTGGGCACCTTTGAGATAGCAGAACAATTGACACCAACAAAGCTCAACCCCAAATAAATAAAACATCCATCCAGTGATCAGATTTTAGACACATGGGTCAAGGGAACTCTCCAATAAAGGATCCATCTTTATTGATTTGTCAAAGCATGGCAGCTCCTGAACTAAGGAAAGTGGCTCACCCAGGGCCAATTCAGCATAAATTTCCTGATCTGGTGGGGGAACTCAATGCAATGGAAACCATTTCTTCCTAGGGGTGGAGGATTGATCTTCCAACTGGCTTATTTTGGCAGTTTGGAAGTTTGGAAGGTTTTTCCTAGTTTTCAGGTCCCTTACTTCTGGGGTCGTTTTGAGGCCCTAAACAACATTTTTAGGGCTCACCACAATCAAACTATATATAGTGTTACATTATAAGAGAAACATGTGTCTTCCTCCGATATACCTTTCTAACGGGTTATTGTGTGCCTAAACTAGAGATCGTATGAAAAAGTTACGACCTCGGGAAGTTGATGTACTAACTTACCCCAACGGGGCCCACATGACTTTTGGCACTTCATCTCCCAGGCTTACGTTTTTGGATGTATATGGTTTTTGGAATTCCTGACTATTGTAAAAATACCTTTAGGGCCTCATTGTAATCATATTCTTGTGAATGAGGGAAGTCATCACATCTCTTCTCAAAGATAAGTCGACACCATTCTAGCAAGATTTTTTTCTGTTGCATTTTACAGTTTCAACTCATTTCCTTATTGAATAGAAACTAGTTTTACTGTATCTTTGTTATTTTGTGTTAATCATTTTTTAATAATATGTATTCATTTATGTATGCTCACAAAATCCAGATCAAATTTTTTTTCCTATTGTATGCTTCATAAGATCTTCTAGGATAACCATCATTTAAGTACCCTAGAATGTTACTTATGTTCTTGGGATAGGATCTGCAGTTTACAACTTTATGTCCAAAATTATCACAATTAAAACAATTACCATAAAAGAATCTTTGATACCTAGAAACAAATTATCTTCTTTGTGATGCATTCCTTCTGAATTTGTCTATTGAATCTTCTTTACTTCTGGAATGCTCTTCTTTGGGGGATGCTTTCTTCCTTCTTGACAACATATTTGACACTCTATGCATAGCTTCCTTGCTCTTCTTCATGTTTTGTTGACTTGGAGCTTGACCCTTTCTCATTCTTTACTTGATTTTCTCCTAGTCTGGATATGTCATATGATGATATTTGAATGTTGATGATTTGATCCAATATTATGGTGCTCTTTTGTTGCATAGATTTCTTTAGAAGATCTTTCCTTAAAGAGACTACTTCTCCTTTTCTTCTAACTGACTTCTAATAATTTCCTCAATTCTTTTGTTTTCTTCTATTTGAAATTTTAGACTCGTGATCATCTTCTCTAGTTCTTCAGAGTTGGAATTCAAAGACCCCTCTTTTATTTTTAACTCTTCCCTGAGTGACTTGTTTTTTTTCTTTCCTTCCCGAGTTCTTCTAATGCACTGATTAGATCTACTCTGAGATAAAATTAACTTTCTTCTTAGGAATCATCTTCTACTACCATGAATAATACTCTTTTAGAATCACTATCATTTTCATTATCATGCATGTCTCATGAGGTACTATCCTCCTTTGAGTAGAAACTTTTCTTGAAGAATTTATTATTGTATCTTCTCTTGTTTCACTTTTGAAATTTATTTTTTCTTTTAGAAACTTATTCTTCATCATTGTCTTTATGGCTATGAGGAAATTTAGAAGAAAAATTACCAATACCACCACAATTAAAACATTTCAATGGAATCATACCTTTATAAGTAATGGTTCCTTTCTGTAATTTTCTTATGAGGTTAGTTATCTCTTCATCTTCGTCTGAATCATCACTGTAACTGCAAATTGATTTTGAATTTTACTTGTGATTTCTCCTTGTCTTATTGGATGCCTTGAAAGTTGTTTCCTTTGTGACTGGGTTCTCTTGTTCCGATCTCATTTCATAAGATATAAATATTTCATGTAGCGCATACATGCCCAATGTATCAAGATATTCTCTTTCTTCTAAGGATGATATTTTAGAATCAAATCTCATAGGAAGAGACCTCAATACTTTCTGAACAACCATTGATTCATCAACTTTTACTCACAATCCTTTAATAGTGTTGACTACTTCATCAAACTGCAGAAGGTAGGATGGAATGTCTTCATATTTTTTCATCTTCAACTATTCAAACTTAGCTCTAAAAATTTGTAGCTTAGCTCCCTTTACCTTGGAGTCTCCTTCATAAATGTTTTGGATTTTATCTCAAAGATCCTTTACAGTATCACAATGCATAACTTTGACAAAATTTGAATCAACTAAACTACTGAAAATAATATCTTTATCCTTGGAGTTGCTTTTTCTAAGCTTCTTTCAATATATGTCAGTTGGGGGAGTGGTTGGTGTTGTATACCCATCTACTACTGCTTGTCAAACTTCAAATCCTTATGTCTGTAAAATAGTTTTCATCATTTTATTCCAAAAGGTATAGTTATGCTCGCCAAACCTTGGTGCTCCAATCTTAGTGTATTCCATGATCTCCTTCAAGTGGTTAGACTTCTTCTTGAAGGACCTTCTCTACTACCAATTGTTGGAATACTAAGAGGAGGGGGGGTGAATCGGTATTAGTACATTTATTTATTTAACCAAAACATAGATATTCAATGATATTCAATCAAAATTCAATATAGCATCAGTACCATAAATCAATGCATAAAAAACACATAAACACAATACACCAAAGTTTTACGTGGAAACCCAATGCGGGAAAAAACACATAATGATTTTCTGATTTGCCAAAGAGTACATTCATTGGAATCACCAACTTCCTATTTCTCTAGCTACAACTGGAAGGAGTCTCCAACCCCCTATTTACAAGCAACAATGTGAAGGAATCTCCAACTCCCTAATTTTTTGGCTCCAACTAAAAGGATGCTACAACCCCCTTTCCTTTCCACATCCAAGTGCCTTGAAATAAAACTGTAGAAAATCCCGTCACTACATCTGCTACTATAATTGATAACATCGTGTTTATTCTTATTCTAATACCTCTATTACCGCTACTTCTGATATCAATATCTCATCAAGACTGCAACCACTTATTCCTCATGCCAAAATCCATAAGATAATTCTCCAAATCAATAACTTATGAATTACTAAGACATACATGTTCCTAATTTATTCAAAATAACTCCTTAACACACACACACGAAGACATACCTTCATACTGTAGTTAACCTCAAGTTTTAGATCCCTGATCTTCCACAACTTTTCCTCACAGGTTTGCGATTGTGTGCATTGTATGCCCATGGGTATTAGCTCTTTCCCTCACTGCAGGTCGCAGATGTCTGTGTTTTTCCTCCTGAAACTTGTGGATATAATCCAGGAATTTTTGTATGAAATCCCTTCTCCATGTTCTCGTCTCTTGCAAACTCCTTACTTGACTTTACTTCTCTGTCATCGACTCATTACCTCAGATCTCTAGCCTATATTCTCAGTAGTGAATACGCATAAGTGATTTGAAATGGACTCTTCTCTGTTTTATAAAGAGAAATTTATTAATGACATGAAACTTCCATGCAGCATGCATGTCACATGAAATATGTTATCTTTTGTTTACTCCCACTTTAATTTTTCCTGTAATAATTAATTATCCCTCCAACAATTAATTACTCCTGCAATAATCAATTATCCCTACAATAATTAATTATATTCTTTTTACTGCCACTTTACTTTGACATGCAACTTTATTCAAGGGTTGACATCAATGACAATTAATATCAATAATTAATTATCCATAGAATAATTAATTAATTGGTTTCAATAATTAATTAATCTTTCAACATGAGAAGGAGATCCTTTTAAGGTGTTGTTGAAGGAATCCCTCACACAACAGAGGAATGGGATGATGGAAAAAATTACTAATATCATTCGATAACTACTAATGAAATTCAAGGCATCTTAAAAAAGAAACCATTTTGGAGATGAGATTCCCTTAAAGGTAAAACTTAATTTTGATATCCCCTTATTTGAAGGCTAGATAGATGCAGATGCTCTAAATAAATGGTTGAATTTTCTAGAAGTTTATTACTATGTTTAAAAATAATTTGATGGAAAAAAGATCACATTTGTTCTCCTTAAATCCCTCCCCAATGTCAAAGATTAGTGGGAAGGTTACTCTGAGGGACACACCATGGATGAATCTACACCATTTGGGAGAAAACCCACCTAGACATCTTTTCTAAAGTCCCTCAAGGAGGATTTCTACTATGATGGAAGCTATGATGACTAGCATACTAGATGGATGGCTCTATGTGGGGAAAGAGACTAGATATTTCCAAAGTATATCAACATGTTCCATAGCCTACACTCAAAGTTGGGTATTCAATATTATGAGAGACACCTAGTTATGAAGTAAAACAATGGTTTATACATGTATATCCAAACATATATGTATTTCTTGGATGTCTCCTCATTGGGATACGGTTATCGTTATGCTATCAAAATTGAATAGAAATTCAAGCAAAGGAATAAGTGGGAGTTTTGGTATTCAAATACTCAACAACAAAAGCATCATAAAGTAAAATATAAATCATAGAACAAAGGATAGAGAAAGTATATCCAATATCAATAAAACCAGTCCAAGTCACTAGAAAATAAGGGTGATGGGAAGTTAAAGAAGGACACTAGAAAGTGGTGTGATTTCCAAAAAATCCCCTAGAAAAATATCGATAAATTTTGCTCGAAAAAGTCATTGTTGGACGAGCTAAAATAAAAAGAATCAAATCCTAGCTCAGACTCTAATTCAGAGAAAAATAAAGGTAAATGGATAATCAATGAAAAACCCAATACTACCATTGTGACTACAAAAATACAACCAGAATAACCAGAGGAGCATGAGGAAGGGGAGTACATCTTCCACTCACATATGTGGGTGAAGGGGACACCACTACATTTCATTGTTGACATCAAGTGGCTAAATAACTTGATCAAAATAATGAAATAATCGAGATAATAAAAATAAAAAATATTCCAATAATGCCACACCCCCAACCATATGCCATCATATGGTTGAGCCAGGGATGAGACATCTACATCAACCAATAATGTTGCATGTCCTAAAACATCAAGTCCTTAAATGATCATGTAATTTGTGATGTTGTCCCACTTGAAGTTTGTGATTTTCTTTCTGGATAACCATATATGTTGAAACATCATGATATTTATGCATCTTGGCCCCGTAGTTTCATGTTTACTTCATGGGATTATCTCTACAAGGTACTAGAGGTAGTACCAACTATTGTTATTTCATTGATCTAAGAAAAATAGTGCCTCAAAGTAATATCTTAAAAAAAAAATCGTACTCTTCTAGATCAGGTAATAATGTGAATGAAAGGTCACTCAACCACCATAACCTTAGATTAATACCTTTCTACACAACAAAAACAGGTCGACAAGATTGCAGAGGAGCACAACGATATTTTTACTTCACATACAGGGGTGCATATGCACTACCAATTTCATCATTCCATTGACTTGGTACCCATTTCTCCCTTACCAAATGGTCCAATCTACAGATGCTCCCTCCCAAAGAATAAGGAAATAAAACATCAAATTCATGAGCTCATCCGAAAGGTTCACACTTGATGAGATCCTCAAATTGTGAGAGCCCAATTTTGTTAGTACAAAAGGCTCCATATGTTCATCTTAGCTATAAAAGAGCCCTTTCAATCTATGTTGGCCATGGACCCTTCAAATTTTTTTGGGGGTTCCAACCATTATCCCCCATTGAGTAGCTCTTCTTGCTGCATCTTCATCGACAGAGTCCTCCCACACTTAGTGTGAGTCAGATCGAGAAGCCAAATTTGTTGAATGTATATAGAAACTAAAACAATAGGTTCATGAAATACTTAAAAAGTCTAATGTCAAGTACAAGAAGTCACCCAACCAACATCAGGTTCCACATAAATTTCAAATTGGTTATAAGGTGTGGTTGCACTTATAAAAAGAGTACCTCACAAGCCCCCATAGGAAGCTAAGACCACTCTGATATGTCCCTTATACCATCAAAAAGGATATGGGTGAATATTCCTTTGAAATGTGTATTTCACCTTTCCTTGGCTTGCACCTAGTATTTAATGTGGAGTTGCTTTGACCATTACCCACCTTTTTTTAGACACGTCATAGGTGGTTGAGCAGTTGTCCCATACCCAAATCAATCTTGAATGCATTAAGAAAGATACAATGGATAAGATCATGGAGACACAAATGAAATCCACTTGCAAAAAGAACATACAACTCTATCAGGTTGTCAAAGTAAGACAACTTCTTCATCAAGTAAAGTGTCTCACCAAGATTCAAATTAAGAAAAATGTTTCCCATCTCCTACAACAAATTGATGCAATGGGGACCATTTCTTCATAAGTTGGGAGGACTATTCTAGGTGTATATCGATGATCAACCACCTCTTACACTAAATGAACATGGTCATTACTTGGTTCTTTTACCATTGGTAGTGTTGGAAATTGTGTTATCATTGATGTCTAAGGATGTTATGGAGACTCTGTGAGGAATATCTACTCTATGTGCATGAATGTAAGCATCCCAGTCATTAAATTCTAAAACCAAAGCTGATATCAAGAAGCATCCTATAATATCTCTGTTTGAATGAAATAAATCGAGGAATGAGATTTGATAGAGAAGAATAAAATCCAACAGTGTTTTCATGCTTGTGGTGTAAGAAAAGGATTATCCATGTTCGATGAACTATATGTAAAAGCGGTGAAAATAAGATCTAGGAGGCAGAAAAATGAGTAATAAGAATATGAGGATGCAACAAAATATTTATGCATAATGATATATCCCACATTCATTGGGAAAACCGAGTCTAAAGGGTTTATAATGAAAAACTAGTATTACATTGTTTGAATGAAAATGAGCAATTCACAAACTCTTCCCACAGAGTTACCTTTTGGTGTGGAGAATAGTGGACCCAAAGACTGTTAAATACTAACCATTGATTCTCTAATATCAAATACCAAGACAAAAGAATTGGATTCTGATACTCGGTGGGCCAACATAGCCACATCAGTTCCATGATAGGAATCTCATCCAACAGAATGTGTCCAGTCAAACGAATGACACATCAAAAGAAGTCCACTTCAGTGAAGCCAAGTGAAGTTCCAAGTGTCATGACATGAAATTGTGATATGTCATCTAATTTACATGAAGAATAAATCTACGTGGAAACTGCATCATCTGTAACATTAGCATAAAGATCTTGAAAAATGACTAATTATTGAGATATAGTGAAGATAATGATCATGTTTGCACAGGGGCAGACCCAGGGTTCAATGCTTCAACAATGCACCAAAAAATCCTTAACTATTGGCCCTTTTGACAACACCTGCGAAGCAGATGAAGTCTCACCCAAGGTAGAGGCAGGGGGGTTGCAGGACTTAGGTTTCTACAAGAAAGACGGGACATAGATATGTCATTATAACATCTACCAAAGCACTTAGACAACAATATGCATTAATTCATGAGTCTCATTGACATTGCAGATCAAACCCTAAGTACAGAACAACATAGTAACAATAAAGATCAAGCACTTCCAATCACTTAGCACATAGCATTAGCTCAGATCTAGCATTCATTTATATTTAACACTGTAAAGACCGATTTTAAATTAACCTCTAGTAATTCTACCAAATGTACAGTAATTTCTACTAGGTTTATAGAAGAAGAATAATTCTAATTTTTCTCAACACTTACGCAAGTAAAATTTATCAATGAGTAATAAATCTAATTAAAACAATGCATAAATTTGAATTAAATACCTTAACTCTGATGCTAAAAATCCTTCCTATTGTTCGCAACTTGCTTCCTTCCCGCTTCCTTAGAACACTCCCCAAAACCGACCTCCCTGCTGACTAGTTAGCTCCTAGCCCTAGGATATCAACGGATATCATAGCCCTCCGTGCCCAAAACCCCCAGCAACCCCGGTGCACTGCTACAATCCAAACTCTCAAAGTCTCACTCTCCCTCCAATACTTAGAGATCCCAAAATCCTTCTCCCTCCTCTCGTCGAATCATCCTCCCCCCAACTCCTTTCCTTCCTTATCCCTCCTTCACCGACACTCCTCCCCCATTAACTCCCTACCTAACTCCTTTATTACCCCTTATCCTCCCGCCGTTAATACCCTTATACCTCCTTTATTACTTTATCCTAATGTATTTAATATGTTATCCCTTGTGGGATACATAACCTAATTTAATATTATATCTTATTATCCACCATTAATTTAATACTTTATTAATTAATAATTACATTAATCATTAACCATCATGAACAACTATTTAATAATAATCAATTAGAAATGTTATTTTAAGACATAAATATAGTTTAGCTAATCTTTTAGGATTATATTATTAAATTAATTATACTTAATAATCAAGGGTCGTTACATACACCCACCCTTCAGGAAACTTCGTCCCGAACTTAAGGTATCTTATGGTACAAAGAACAAGAACATGGTTCACATATTCATAACAAGTAACCGACATTATTAGTAAGTAAGTCAAGAAAACTCATACATAATAGTGTATATGTACAAGAAATGTATGTGTAGCCAGTACATACAATTCTCGTACATGTACTAATAATCAAACTGTCATCCTTTAGTATTTTATGTATGCATCCAATCCAGTCAGCA